>JAGQAX010000001.1:9253328-9790095 GCA_019142605.1 Cephalopholis sonnerati
GGAGGTTATCTAAGGATTTGACATCCATGTGTAAGATTCATCAACCACATCACAGATGTGGATATTCACAGATGGAAAATCTCTGCCGGTTTTACCATTTAAAAGCTGAAAAAATTCCACACACATTTTTGCTTATCTCAAGAGGAAATGTAGCTTCAAAATAAGTGCCAATCAGACACATCCCCTCATCCAGTGTTCTCCGTTAAAAACACGTCATAAACACTTCATCCTGAAATGGGATGATTGTTTTTCCATGCGCTGCAGCGGATTGATTTTCGAGCCCTTCAAATGAACCACATGAAGTCTTGAAGCACCAGGGTGACTGGTGGTTAGGCAGACCTTTTTAGAGTCTGTTCAGTGTTTGTTGTACAGCAACAGAACATTGTGCCCTGCCAGATATGATGTCATTTTTAAATCCCCCTTCCAAAGCTTCACCAGTGCTCTGGTTCAGACTGAGATATACATAGCAGCCTTCGATCTGGTTGACATGGCAGAACAGATTGCTCTGTCAGAGTCATAACTGGGGCGAAATGTAAATGAACAGCGTTCATTTACGTCTTTTGTTTTTGTTTTTGCCTAATTTAGTGGTGCAGTAATAGTCATTTGTTTTGATAGATGAATGAGTCAACCGATGAAAGGAATGCAGGTCACTCACTGTGGCCTGGTTTAGTCTCATGTTGAGTGGTTTGCATATGAAGTTACGATACTGCAGGATGATTCTTTCTTTCCAAATGGCTCTAAAGGTTCATACAATAAATAGGGGTGTAAAGTTTAAATGCAGTCTGAGATATGGCTACATCAATACAAGCCATGGATACGGACACGTGTTTATAACCAGTGTTTGGAAGGTTACTTTTGAAATGTAATAGGTTACAGATCAGATAGTTGGATAGTTATCCTCTTAATAATGCAGTAAGTGATGTAACTACTTTAATTACTTTATCAAAGTAATGTAACTTATTACTTTTGATTACTTTTCTACCAAATGTTTAAACTGGGAAACAAAGCTGAAAAATCCTTAAACAAAAGTGCATAGTAACTGTAATAAGTAACTATATAAGTAACTATAATTCAATTACATATTTTATCTCTGTAACTGATTACAGTTACATGTATTTAATAATTTAATTATGTAACTGAGTTACATGTAACCAGTTACTCCCCAACACTGGTAATAACAAGAATGAAAGAGAAGGAGAGGCTGAAGTTATTACACTGTTGAGTCCAGATTTCTCTGAGTCTGCTTAGAAAGTTCAAGTCTGACACTATGGTGGAATAAGGGATGCCAGTTCTGGTTAATTTTGCTTCTGGTAACCCGACACCCATTAACTGCTAAGTAACTGGTCAATTTTTAAGAAAAAAAAAGAGAAATACATGAGAACTTTTTCTTTTAGTCCAGTGCTCCATTGACTTAGTGAGCTTTTAGCACTGCGTTTCAGAGGGTTGTCAGTTTAAAATTTACACTTTGTGATTTTGTTTAAATTGACAGCAATGTAAGGTCCTTAATGACTGAACATCTATCCTGCGAACTAGAGTGCTGGGCCTCAGATGCGGTTCCCTTTGATAATTTGGCTGACAGCCTAAACAGTACCCTAGTTGAAGCGCTCAACGCCATTGCCCCTGTGACCACTCGGAAACGGGTGCGCACTAAATCAGCACCATGATTCTCTGATGACACTTGCACACTCAAAAAGAACTGTAGAAAACTGGAGCACAAATGGCGTGCGTCAAAACAGGAGGCGGACCGCTTTGCGTGGGCGCAGACTTTCAAAGTATACAAATGTGCCCTCTCAACCTCAAGAACAGCTTATTTCTGAGACCTTATAAATCGTTATAAAAATAACCCACGTTTTTTATTTGAGACTGTCAGCAAACTCACCCAAAATTCTGCTCCATCTAGCTCTCCTTTCACTGCTAATGATATCATGAAAATTTTCACAACAAAAATTGACACAATCAGAGATAAAATAACCAGTACCAATCCCCCCACTAAACATTTGAAGTAGATAACAGATGCTGTAGCCCATCCCACCTGCAGCTTCTCACAGTTTGAAATGATTCTTCCAGATGAACTAATTGTTGCCTCTGTAAATGCCTCAAAGTCCATGCCATGTTTACTGGACCCTATACCATCCAGTCTTTTTAAAGAACTGCTCCCTGTTATGCTCAATTCTCTCCTTCTTATTATCAACAAATCACTTACATTGGAGTCCGTGCCAACAGCTTTTAAAACCGCAATTATGAAACCTCTACTTAAAAAGCCACATTTGGATTCACAAGTCTTGAACAACTACAGACCCGTGTTGAATTTATCTTTCTTGTCAAAAGTGCTTGAAAGAGCTGTTGCTAATCAACTGACATCCTATCTGTCCCACAATAAATTCTTTGATAAATTTTAATCTGGCTCTAGGTCTTGCCATTCTACAGAAACAGCCTTGACTAGAGTAGTGCATGACCTATTTCTCATTGCTGATACTGGTCAGTCATCCCTACTCTTACTGCTGGACCTGAGTGCCGCCTTCAACACTATTGATCACACTCTACTTCTGACCCGCATAGAGAAACTTGTTGGGATCAAAGGAACAGTGCTGTCATGGTTTCGCTCATACTTATCCAATAGAACACAGCGTGTATTTTGTAATAATATTACCTCTGAATTTTCTGACGTAACCTTTGCTGAACCCCAGGGGTCAGTACTTGGCCCTATGCTATTTTGTATTTATATGCTTCCCCTTGGTGACATCATCAGGAAACACAATGTAAATGTCCATTGCTATGCTGAC
Organism: Cephalopholis sonnerati; assembly: GCA_019142605.1. Classification (NCBI taxonomy): domain Eukaryota; kingdom Metazoa; phylum Chordata; class Actinopteri; order Perciformes; family Serranidae; genus Cephalopholis; species Cephalopholis sonnerati. The sequence goes on from JAGQAX010000001.1 coordinate 9,256,112, forward strand.
GATGCACAGCTGTATGTCCCCTTACAAAGACATGATTCATCTGAACTGATGAACTTAGAGACCTGTCTGTCAGAAATTAAGAAATGGATGTCTATGAATTTTCTTCTCTTAAATGCCGATAAAACTGAACTGTTAGTTGTATGACCAGCCAGACACAGAGACTTGCCTAATGCATTGAGTGTCAACATTGATGGGTGCATTGGGACTGAAAGCGCAACAATCAAAAACCTTGGCACCTTGGAGTCATCTTTGACTCTCAGCTTTATTTACGATCACACATCAAGGCCGTTACCAAGACTGCATTTTACCACTTAAGCAATATGGCTAAAATAAGACGTGTTCTGTCATCAAGAGATGCTGAAATTTTAATTCATGCTTTTATTTCCTCAAGATTTGATTATTGTAATGCTCTTTTCTCTGGCCTTCCTGATTATTCTATCAGAAGTCTTCAACTTGTCCAAAATGCTGCAGCCAGAATTTTAACAAGAACTAGGAAATATGATCACATTACACCTGTTTTAATCTCCCTCCATTGGCTACCAGTACAAGCAAGGGCCGATTTTAAGATTCTTTTACTGACTTGTAAAGCTATACATGGGCTCTCACCCACATATTTGTATGAACTTGTCAGGCCATACATACCTGTACGCTCCCTTAGGTCCAGTGATGCTGGCCTTTTAAACACACCCTCTGTAAATAATAAGTCAGCTGGACACAGAGCCTTTGCCTATCGGGCACTCCAGATTCTCACCCACTCGCCCCAGGAGCTTTCTTGCCTCAGGATCAGTCATCACCTTCTCCAACACCTTTATCTTCCCATGCCCATAGAAACCTGAGGTGTGATCACTGCCACTGATCACATGGAGAGGTATGATGATGTCTGCAACCTTTTCTGAGAGCATGGCATGGCAGTTGATGAATGCATGCTTGCGTTTAATCAGCAGATCACCTTGGAGTTGTTGCGCGACATAAGGAGCTTGGACATATATGTCCGTGTTCTCACAGTCTAATACAACTGTTCCAGTGTAGTTCCTAGCTGTCAGCTTGGCATAGGCAGAGAGCAGCATTGTATCTGCCTCTGGATGCTTGAAGACATAGTCCCCACTTGACATGCCACTGCCCAGGTTGGTTGACATTTCTCCCTCGCAGTATATGACGTCACCGCGCACCTGACCAACTTGTGTTTTCAACTGTTCCTTCACAAGCTTCTGCAGTCTGACCTTGTTATCTGAGTTGACCATGAGTTTGTTAAACTCAGCAGCTCCTGGGAACTTGTCTTCAGGGTTGGGGAAAAACAATTGGGATGTGTGGATATTTTGCTGCCTGACGATCATGCTCATCATCCTTGATGCTGAAGGGGACGTTATACTTGTCATTGACGAGGATGATGAGGCATGCATTAGCATGGCGTGAGAAGATGATAGCACAGATTTTATCAAGGTAGTCGCTCCAGGGGTACTCTGAGCTGTTCCGCTACGTAGCCTCGAAATGCCTGCTCATCCTTCTTCATCCTTGCTGGCTGACATTCAACATGTTTCCTATGGCGACGCTGGCACTTGAGGTTTCGCTTCACAGTAGCCTTCACCCTTGCAACGTTGTTTGCATTCCTTGGTGTTGAGAACAGTTGCTTCTCATTCTGTAGAAACTGAGGCCATCCTTGCTTTAGCTATGAGTTCAGATTCATAGTTGTTTCTATCCAAAGGTCCAGTGGCTGGCAGGAGCAGGGCAGCCCTGTCAACGACTAGGTGAAGTGCTCATTGAAGCAGGCCATTTGCTCATCTGACAATGAAGACAGCATTGCTCAGTAATCTGGCAACCACCTACCGTAGTCATGGTTGTTGTATACCATCAGTCCAGGCAACATGTTGTATGTTGATGATAGGTACTCTGAGCCATTTCTTGCATGACATGCATCAGTATATTGTACAAGAGGGGTCGGACATCTCCATGAATGAGACCCAGAAGTCCCCCATGTCTGTGCCAGGTTTCTCATAAACTTTGTTGATCAGCTCATTCGTGTCAGCATTATTTTCAAGATCACTGTGAGCTTCCTGTAGACCCTCCTGAGTCTCAGTGAGTGCACTGCGCAGAGTGTTGAGGTTCTCCTTGATGTCCTCTGATAGCTCCTCATACTCAAGAATCTTTGTCAGTCGTTTCTGGGTAAGAGCCTCTCTCCAGAGCAGGATGCAACACAACCCCTGCCCTGTAGTGCTTCCCTCGTAGTGCTTGGTCAACAGAGCCCTCCATTACTACCCCTGCTGTAACCAGAGTGTCTGCCATGCCAGAGCCTTTGAATCTCTTGTAGGTAGCATAGATGTAGACATCTGCTGGTGGAAAGCACCAAGAATTGGGATGATGTCCTTGAATGTTTCTGGATTCTCTGCCTTAAGCTGAACAGTTGTCTTGTAGGTGAGCATTTCACCAACGAGAAAGGAGAATGGAATATTCTTCTTGCACATAGCCTCCACTAGTTTCACCATGCTGTCATGCACCACTGACTTGCTTGGAGGTTCATTGTAGGTTGTGTGGTAGTAAGGCTTACTCTTGTTGTGTGGTGGATGATGGCAGGACTGGGCACCACTGTATGCCGGAACCAGCTGCTTGTGAGGTAGTGGTCTTGTAATGCCATTGTCTATGCGAGACAGTGCATGTATCACAGAGCGAGCATGCTGCAGAGCTGTTCCATTCACTGGTGGGTCTACCCTGGTGCGAGCTGGTGACTCACTCTTGCTGCCGGAGGGGGGGCATCTGTACTGGTGGATGTTTGTCAGCTCTGTGCACTTTTACTTCAGCTGTGCAGAGATTTCTTTCTTCTTGATGATCCTTGCAGCAGGCTCTTCATCTGGTTTCTCTACATATCTCCCTGGCTGAACAAACATAACATTTGTTCGATGGGCTCCAGTTGAGTTGCCTGTCATGGTATCGATCTCGAAGTTGTCATTGTCAGTGATCACAATGGCTGGCTTGCTGTCTGCAATCTCCTGTGGGCAGGTTGCTGATGCCTCAATATCCAACAGAGCCCAGTGGTCATAAAGGAGCAGCGTGTCAGCGTAGCTGATACATACACCACTCCTATGCAGAGTTTCTACCAGATCTTTACTCCTCGTCATGCCATGGACATTGAAGTCCAGGTCTATAGTAGTGGTAGTGCGCTGTCCAGTAATGTGGTAGGTGATCATGGAGGCCAGACTGAGTGTGGCAGGGCTGAGGTCAGAAGTTTTTCTCTCAGGTTCTTTGAGCCAAGTCAAAAGCTTCAACAGCGACTCACACACCTCTTCACCTTCCTCGAGATGATAAATTCGAGGTGGCCAGGGGACAGTAGGTGTGTCTTTGATCTATTTAGCTAGCTGTGGTGCCAGGTTTTGGAGGAGCTGCTCATTGCTGATACCAAGGGATGAGATGGCAGCCTCAATGTAGTCACCTCCTCCCCTAACATCATAGACCTACTGGCTCTTGTTCATTTCACTTCTCTATTTGAAGCCAATTGTCTTTTGTTACTCATTAATGAGCAGGGCCTTGACATTTGACGATTTGACATCACCCACCGGATAGCCATAGTCACTGATGATGCGTTTGTAGTTGGTTAAAAGAGACTGCAGTGACCAGATCTCATGCTCAGTGAAGATGATGGAATCCACGTGCCTAAAGAACAAATTCCTTGCCTCTGAGAGAGACACATTCTGGCTTGAAGTGTGTGTGGTTGTTGTACTTCTGCCAACAAGCATGGTGGTACATGATATCATTTGCTTTGTTTTGTTGATGCTGTAAAAGTATATAGCAGCGTGCATGTAGATCTGAAAAAAGAAATAAACACAAAACTCAGTTAAAATATGTGGACATGTTTGCCTAACCCTAATCCTAACCCTACCTACTAACAGGGTAGAGAACGTTTAGCTAAATTAGCATTAGCTCTGTGAGTGATCCAGATTTAGCTAGCTAGCCTTCTACACATAAACAGAACTTTATTAACTATATCAAATATGTTTTTACATTTTTTATGTCACTTCCTGAAAATGGTTTCAATGGAGTTATAGTCTTTTTTTTTGGAAGGCAGGAAACTACTAACCAACAGAGTTGAAAGTTTTAGCTAAATTAGTATTAACTCTGTGAGTAATCCAGATTAAGCTAGCTAAACTCCTACACATAAACATAACTTTTATACTATACTACTAACTATATCAGATATGTTTTTACAGTTTTTTAATCATACCAACTTTAAGAGTGTGACAAACAGATTAACATCATGAAAAAAAAAGACATGAGTGAAAGTTTATGCTCACCCTACTTTACTCCTTTGAATTCCTTCCAAAAAAAATGTCAGCTCCTGAAAATGGTTTCAATGGAATTGTAGTCTCTTCTTTCTGGAAGGCAAGAAAATACTAATGGAGTGGAAAATGACTTCAGGGACACGCAGTAAATAATGAAAATGGTAAAAAATAAATAAAAATACACACACACACACACACACACACACACATATATATATATATATATATATATATACACATACATAATCAGGGAGAGTTTAAAATGGCCTATAATTAAAGAATATTTTGAGTGTTTTGTAATTTTATGACTTCTGGTTCTTGTAGAAGTTGTTTACTTTGCATTGGGGACATGGTAAAATCAAGCACATACCAAAAAAAAGATCAGTAAAGTAAAACAATGTATTTTTTAACGTGCATTATTCTCTGCTAATGTGATAGACAAGACCTTAATCTATAATTTAAGCCATTTGGTATAATTATTTGATACATTTTAATGAAAACATGAACAAGTATTTCATGGACAGAAATGTTGCTGCATAATGGGAGTGATACATATATCAACGTTGACCTTGACCTTTTTGACCTTCGAGATGACCTCTGTGTACTTACTTGTTGTTTTTTTAGTGTTTATAACTCAACTCAGCATGAGCAGAGCTTTCAATAGAGCCTAATATGAAGGCTCTAGGATGACTTTGAAAAATTTACCTTGTGGACCGGAAAATTGGCGGCCATCTTGGATTTGATTTCTCAAAATCAATTTTGAATTCCTTAACCCAAAAAGTCCCAGAAACAATGTACTATGCAGCATTGTAGGCCAAACCATTTAAAAGACCATTTCCAATATGGCAGACGGTAGCCATTTTGGTTTTAGGGCTCTCAAAAATTTAGCCCGCATTTTCATGAGGGGCATGGGAGCTAAATTTGTTTTTCAACCTTCATAGATGATAAATCCACTGAGAAACGAACCTCCGCTTTCCAAGGTCACAGAATTGCTGGAGATGACCCAACTATAAGTGGCTTTTCCTTTTTTATTATGTAAGCACCAGTAGTCTTTCTGACACTGCTAACGGTTATTACCATGTCAACAAAGCTAACAGCTGCTCTGAACTGCGCACCACGTGTGGGGAGGGAGCTGATGTTAGCTAGCCAGCTGCACTGCTCATTCAGTGATTACAGCTACTAAAGCTGTTTTGGTGGTGGAATGCTTTCCTGTGGAAACATTGTGCCCACCCTCTGGTCTCCCCCCAGGTCACCCTGGTGAGTAAGCGGCTTCATTTTGAGTCGCAAAACCTTTTTAGCATTGTTTACAGTGATAGCATGGCTAGCTGTGCTGACACTGCTAGCAGTTTTAACAGAGCTGACAGTGATAACATAGTCAACAATGTTAAAGGGGCTTAACAGCTCTAAATTGAGCTGCTTACTCACCGGGGCGAGCTTGGGGGGAAGCCAGAGGGGGAACGCAATGTTTCCTAAGCAGCGCTGTGGGGTTGGGACAGTGTTACTAGCAGTTATGGCTGGATGATTGGTGCCGCTAATACTAGCTAGCTCTCACTGGAACCAGTTGGTACGCAGTGCAATAAACTGAAGAATGGCAAAGCTAACCCATGGACCGACATGTGTAAGCGGTCGAAAATATTCTCTGCGGTTAACTGTTGACATCCCTATCACCAGTGGGAGTCACTGAATAAGCAGCCCCCTAAATAGCTCCCACTGGACCCAGTTGGTGCACAGTGTAGTAAGCTGAAGAGTGTCAAAGATAACTTTAATAACGACATGCGTAACTGGTCAGAAATATTCTTGGTTAACCGATTAATGTTTAAATGTTGACATCCCTAGGTGGAAGTTGTGCTCAGCACACAGGGAGTGGTGAGTCAAAGCTAGTGACCACAGCAGATAGCAGAGTTTCATCTGCACATATTGGTTCAGATGTTGTAGAAGTATTATCCTAATCACAGAATAGACTTTCCTTTTTGTGTAAAACAGAAGAGTGGGGAATCAAACAAAACAACTGAGCGCGCAGGCCCTCCAAAATCCACAACTCAGAATTTGTCTCATCTGTCGGCAGTAATTCGCAGTGCCAGCCAGGAACTTCATCTGTTTCTCATGCAAATGTGCAATACGTCTTGACCCACATAGAGGCAATCTGCACAGGATAATTTGTGAGTTTTTGTCACAGAGAGACAAAGCAGCACATCCAGTTAATTGAGCGGAATCCGTACCAACACAGTTTGCGGTCCTGTGCTGTTTTTTTGTATGTGTGTGTGTGTGTGTCTGTGTGTGTGTGTGTGTGTGTGTGTGTTTGTGTGTGAAGGGAAGGAGCAGACAGATGCTTTCATTCATAATAAATGCAAGTCACTTTACAGGCCTGGCGAACATTTCCCTGAAATGTTCTCATATAAGTGGGCTCCTGGCTGACATCATCGCACATTGCACGCACATGTGGGTGTGCATGTGTGTGTGAGTCGGGTTTCCTCCTGGTAATGCCATCAAAGTCTCTGTCCGAGACAACTTTCAAACAGAGCCGGTTGAATCTGAAAATGCTGTTTATATGTCAAAGCAACATAAAACCGCACAAGCACATTGATACTGTTTTAGTAAGGACATCCATCAACACTAAAATACCCAAACAATAATAAAATAGCTAAATCTTTTCTTCTAACTCTTCTGGTCAGCAGTGGGACAGACTCAGCACAGTTAAGGCCCCAGTATACTCCATCAGAACTCCTTGTTGGATGATTGAATAGCTTCCGAAATGTCCTTGCTCCACAGCATTCTGGTATTGGCTCGGGGTGGGGCTGTGCTGCTTCGACAGTTTCAGTAAATTTCTGAAGACATCAATCAAACATTCACATTCGCTAGTTCAGCTAGGTGGGTGGAGGTGAGAAAGTAACCTGAATAAACTGACTCAGGGCAACACTATTGCCACGTTTCCACCATTTTTTTTGTTATAGAATCCTTTGAACCTGTACATAACCTCACAGACATGTACCTAAACCCTAAATCTGTTTTGCAGTTCCACAGCAGATAGTATTCTGAAGTGAAGGTGGGGTTTTTACCAGATGGTAATAGCCACGTCACTGCTCCACGGAATGAGGTTGCGCAATTGATGGGATATTTAGAAATACTGGATTTTTGCATTGAGTCCTTGTCGAGCAAGAGAGACAGTTCTCTCTTGACCAATCAACGGACTGTAGTGTTTCAAGCCCTGCCTTTTAGGTCCCTCAACAGAGGGGTAACAGAAGAAACAGATAGACTGGACTGATTCTGTTGGTGCCATCCACAACGTTGGACAATGAAAACGCAAAAATAACTGTTATAATGCTCCATGTGCTGAACTGAGCTGAAACAGACTTGATGGAAACAAAGCTTATGACTGTCTTCCAGGAGAGTCTGGCTCAAAAGGTATGCCCCTAATCCCATTTTTAAACAATTTGGAGTCCCCTCCCTCTCAATGATGGCTGACTTTTCACTCTGCCTTCTAGTGTCGCCGTTCTTATATAAAGGTATTCCTTTTCATATTTCCCACGTAGTTGGAGGTTTTATGAACTAGTTCTTTTGGCATAATCCGTCTTCTGAACTGTGTTCAGACAGACTCTCATTCATTTCAATGAGGCCACTTCATTGACTCAGCAAAAGTGCTGCCATAAAATGCTCGAAGAGCAAAATGCAGGAATGTCTGGCAAAAAAACTTCAATCTTGCTCAACTTTTGCCACCACAAGGCAGGGCATTGTTTTTGCCAATCAATTTTGTGTAAGAGTATATTCTGGTTACTGTTTTTTTTATACCTCTGCATTGGTGATAGCTGTGGCAGGAGGCCTTACGTTTTTAGGTTGTCCATCTGTCCATACGTACATATGTCCTTTTGTCCCCTTCTTGTGAACATGACATCTCAAGAACGCCCTGAGAAATTTTCTTCAAATTTGGCACAAACGTCCACGTGGACTCAGCAATGAACTGATCAGATTCTGATGGTCAGAGTGACCCTGCGTCCACCTCATTTTTGTAAAGGCGTTGTCTCAAGAGAACCTAGAGGGAGTTTCCTTAAATCTAGCACAAGCTTCCACTTTGACTCAAGTATGAACTGATCAGAATTTGTTGGTTGAAGATCTCAGGCCAAGGTCACTATGGCCTCACAAACATGTTTTTTTTTTTTTTTTTAATTCTTACGCTAATTATGACAAAATTTGTGTGCAAGTCATTCATGTTTTCACAAACGTGGACATAAACTGTAACTGCAACTTGTCTTTGACTGTGAGGCGGTAATTCTAATTTAATTAGCTTAGCGTTTTTTAATGTGAACGGCATATCTGTTCTATTTTTCATGGAATCCTAAAAATGGAAGATGAAGTGTTCTTGATGTGATGGATCTATTTCTCACTGGCCAGTCTTCTTAAATGCACTAGTGCACATCCCATAAATGTGTCTGACACTGGAGACAGTTTTAAAGCTCAGTTTTGAGGTCCAAAAAACTCCAGGCTTGGTGGAGACGGGGCCAAATATACATTTTCATATTTAGTTGACTTAGTATGGACATGCACTAAATCTAAGTCCACATGCAGCACATGCCACATTGTCCAGTGAAAAACACATGCACTTTTCCAATCCGCAGCAAATGTTGTAGTGTATGGGTAAGACACTGTTGACACTTGCGGCTATGCCAGCTGACGTTGTAGTCTGACTTTACCTTGAACTGTTCACTGTTGCTCCCTCAGCTAGTTAAGATTATGTATTTCGTTTCCTGCCATTAGAGATCCACTGTCTCTCTCTCTCTTTAACTCACTGTCTCTCTCTTACACACACACACACACACACACACACACACACACACACACACACACACACACACACACGTGCACTCTCATAAGTGTGTCCAGGTCAAGTAGAATGGAAAAGACCGTGAAACATGCTGGAAAGTAATTTGTGAGTTTGGAAGTCAGTCGGCTTGGTGTTTGTACTTTGCGGTTGTTTGCTGCCTGACCTGACCCTACGTGACTGATGGTATCAAAATGTTGGAAGTCTGTGGAGAAGCTGTTGAACACAAAGGGGACTGGTTTTAATAATCTCACATGTGGCTCCCTCTTCCATTGTGTTGTAAAGGGAATGTGGTAGCAGTGTTAGCCTCAGGTTAAGGGTCTGCAAGGTTTAATATCAAGTTCTTCACACTCTTTCTGTCTCTCTTACACACAAATACTCTTACAATGCTTACTATCACCATTCCTCCTTTAACGTATGCAGTGACTTAATCTTGCCTCTTGAATTCCTCAGGTGTGAAGCCATGTCCGTGTCAGTCCCAGTGCAGAGTGCAGTTTATTTCAGACATGTGCTTACGGCTTGACGCCGGTTCCAGATCCCACAAACCCTCTGACAAATGTTCCCCGCATTTTCCGAATGATGTTCCAACATGTTCCCCTCACTTGTCCCCTCCCCCACTCCATCTTATTCTTTTCCGGTGTGCATGTGTGCTTTTATAGACAAGAGGTCACCAGTAGTGACTGTCTTTTCTCTCCCTCCCTCTGGCTGCTCCACTTATCTACAGCCTAGCCTGTTAGGAGACTTACTGTAGCTCCGTCTCTAGGCTTGCTTTTCTCTTCAGACTTAGCTGATTTGTTGAGAACGATTACTTTTTGTTTAGAAATGTTTATTGGAGTTCAAGGGAGGCAGATGTCGATCCTTGTTAAAGCTCTGGAAGACATAAAGCAGAGGAAGTACGAAGCAAGGCCAAAGCTGGACAGACCCTCACTTGGATTCTTGAAGCACCATCAGTGAGATGGGAAATATTGAAAGAGCCGCAGAGAGGAAACAGTAACAGAGAGAAACAGAGGGAAGAGGATCGGTGCCTTCTGAGAAGCGAACTAGCTTTCAGGGTAATGAGCAATATGTGAACTTGTTAACTAGGCCTATTCTCTTTGACCTTAATTTAAACTGAGGATTAGCCATCTCATCAGAGTTCTTGGTGAAAAGCCAAGGCTTGTTTTGCCTCGAGCAAACTCAAAAGAAGGATTGGGAAGGAAACTAGCTGCTCATTCCCTCGGAGAAAGCTTTTGCATATTTCCTTTGGCAAGGAACTTGAAGCGATTAAAAAGCTAATTTATTTGGACTGACTTCAAGAGAAGAAAAACACACCGCATTTACATTTATTGCCGTAATGGATTTGGATCAGTTCTATAGCTCAGCCCAGGAGCATGCTGTTTATCTACCTGAATTCAGCTCATCAAAGGATCCAAGAACTTATTGATAATCTTCGTCTTCTCAGGCAATGGAGCTTCGTAAGAGAGTTAAGCTGAGCAAGCTGCAACATAATTCAGGCCTTTCACGAGATGCAGCAGCTGAAGGGAGATGCAGCAGTAACATGATGTGGGGGACAGAACGGTCGAATGCTACACAGGAGGGCACTGGGGAGGTTTGTCTGCATGGAGGATCCGGTACTTGTTCCGGTTCAGACATTCTACCCCGGTGGCCTTGGCGACAGTGTGTTTCCATGGCAGCAGGGCTGTTATTAGCTGGGCTTCTGGCACTGAGTCAGGCTTGGTGCGTCAACGCCATACACGAGAATCTGCTGTGGTTCTCTCAGCTCACGGTAGGAGTTATGATACTGTGCTCATTTAAAACTTTGATTAAACAAGCACATCACAAGACAAGCTCTCACTCACAGTAACAGCTTGCAGTTCGAGTTCCAGGGGTTCAGATGGTAACATGGTGCAAATAAAAACTGTCACACCCCTCAGCTGTCCAATCTCTGTTCACAGTAGGAGTTTGTCTATATATATATATATATATATATGTGTGTGTATATATATATATTAATATTTTTTCTCCTCTGCCTGGCTCCATTATCCTCCTTGTTGTCATGAGCAGCCATGCTGCATGAATTCCTGACCCTTCTTCATTGTGATTGATCAGTCAGTCAAAGCAGTTCAGTTTTACATATAATGATCTACATTTAAAAATGCTTTCACTTTAAAAAAAAAAACACCTTGCTGTGTCTAAGTAAAGGACGAAGAGGACACTTTGTTTCTATGTTTAAAAAGGTAATTTTTTTAATACACTGTAAGAGATATACTATTACAACAGTTCTACGGATGGGGTTGTATAGGAACTCAATATATCATGATACAATGGCCACAATAATGGTTATATCATGATACACTCAGTCATACGATGAGCACTATGTTTCTGTGTGTTCACCTTTGCAGAGCAGTTGACTAATATACATGAAAATAGGGCTGTGCCTGATTCAGAAATGTCTCAGTCAAATCAGAGTTGGCTGTTTAATACAAAAAATGTTCAAATATTTTTTACTTTTTTACCATATAGAGTTTAAGAGTTTGAGCGGGGTCCAGGGGGACATTCATTTTAACAGCAGTATTCACATAATATAGTAAACAAGCTAACTGCATTGACAATACATTGGAAAAGTGCAACATTTTTTGCAGTCACTAACACAAAAGCCAGAGACTGTATAGTATTAAGTTGCTGTGAGTGGTAAATGTATCACTTCTAAGCAGAGGGCAGAAGATGATGTTACTTTTAGAGCTTTACAGAGCAAAGTCCCTCCTCCTCCAGGCAGCTGCTTCCGTGTCTGCAGCAGTTCGTACTGAAGAGCATTGTTAAAGCTAGGAGCGCTCAGTCTGCAGCAGAACCTGGTGACCAAAACGTCCCCAGTAGTAGCCTACACTGCACAATGACTGACAAAAAAAAAACAACCAAAAAACTATGGGCCAGATCCACAAAGAATGGATTGCTCCTGCTAATAGCGCCATTATTTGCGCAGAATTAGCTCACGCAATCTGCCCTGTTTTAGCACCTTATCCTCAAAAGAATTTGCTCTGATCATATGCCGGCGCTAACACGCCCACAAAGTTTGCGCTGAGCGCAAGTGATACTCTCCTCCGATAAATCCTTACTTGTGTGCGCCTGCCATTACGGTGCTTTCGCCTGGCTACAATCACTGCTGCCATGCATAGCAGTCAAGTCTCCCGTTTTGGCCGGGAAACTACCGTATTTTACCCCTCTTTCCCGCCGTCCTCTCGTATTAGTATTCTCCCGTAAATCCCCTGTATTATAATACAAAAACAAACTTTGCTGTGCCTCTCCAAACTTAACTCTGTCTCTGTCACTGTCACTGTCACGGCTGAGGGGCGTTCAGGGCCCCTCAGCTGTTGTAAAATCACTGTAACTCACGGCTTCTCGGGGCTTATTGCTTTTATAAAACGGTTACCCTACATATAGCCCATAAAATAAACACACACGAAAAACCCCAACAATTTATTGGTAATAATGCAACAATAAAACTGAGAACTATTCATTCTTCCACCAAGCAAGATCGAGTGGACAGAATGGTTGCCAAGCAACACAGATGCTGCGGTCTATTTTACAACGGCATGGAACGCGGCTCAGCCAATCACATTTAAGGATGGGAAGCACCCGTTTTATAAACAATAAATAAATGTGCTTCATATACCCTTTGTGTTTACATTTAGGCTGTATTATAACGTAGGAATGTTCACAGCATTTCAGTGTCAACAAAGGTTGGCCTATCAGATTCTGATCACCTAATTGTAGTTAGTAAGCGGTTGACAAGTTGTTTTTAGATATCTTGTACACCTGTCTTAAAATGTAAGGGATACTGGAGCTTGGTTGGGGTGATGGGACGACTCGCAGCGAGCACCGGCAAATTTCCCTTATTTTCAAATCCACAATTTGACAGGTATGCTGTCATGATTACCGGAGAGTCCTGGCATGACAGCCCTTATATAGGCTATGCTCCACAGTTACCACCAAGTGAGTGCGATTTGCAATCATTTTGCGTGAGAGAGTGAGAGAGGGAGAAAGAGAAATTGCGCAGATTTAATACACGGGTCTCACTGGCGTTAAATAGCACCGCTTTACTGCCCGTGGCAATTAGCGCTGGTCTTTGTGGATTAGGTGGTATTTGCAATGAGGCTTATTTGCATAGGAAGGGGGCAATTTTGTGCTGAATTTATGAATATTCCCTAATTTACATGCATGCAAATTGGACTGGCGCAGCTAGGAGTGGCAGTGCAGTTTGTGTTCAGTTTGCGTGCATTTCACCCTTTGCGTGTGCTTTGTGGATTGCACGCTATTTTTTTCTCTCATTTGCACAGGTTTAGCGGTCGCAAAAGCAGTGCAATCCTTTTGAGGATCTGGCCCTATATGTGTTGATTGAGGTGTCTCTGACTGATGATTTGGATCTCCGACTCTCAGAAGGCAGCCCTACATGAAATTATTTGTAAAAAATGGAATAGTGTTGCTTTTCATTGATGTATCAGTGATTGTCAGTAACTTGTAACTTTGTCCAGTAATTGCACTGTTGGTGGTTTAATCCCCAGCCTTTTTTTGTCCTGTCCTGTCATGTCATAGTGCCCTTGAGCAAGACATTGAGCCCCAGATTTCTTCCAATGGCCAGCCCAGTGCCATCAGTGTGAGAGTGTGTTCATAGTTGACTGAAAAGCAAATTGTAGAGTGAACAGACTTGCACTTGTGTAGCGCCCCTCTACTCTTCCAACCACCCAAGGCGCTGTTACACTACACAACCACATTCACCCAGTCACACACACTCACACAGTGGTGGACAAGACTACCATAGAAGGTGCCCCCTGCTCATCTAAACATTGACATGCACTCACACACCGATGGCTCAGCCATCAGGAGCAATTTGGAGTCAAGTATCTTGAACCGATCCTACAATTAGTGGCCGGCCCGCTGTATCTCCTAAACCACAGCCACCCCCAGAGTGCTTTGTCTGCTCAGTTAAAAAAGTGCTATATAGATGCAGCCCACTCACCATTTACCATATCAGTCAGTCTTAAACTGGATAAAAACAGGGAACTACTAGAGATAAAGGGGCTTTATGAGAAATTTGGAGCATATGAATTGTCTGGAAATGATTCTTTAAAGGGAGGTGGCTCATCCGGGGGTAACGGCTAACAGTGCTAACACCAAAAACCACCAGTGGGGAGATCCAGCGAGGGGCAACGCCTTCCCAATACTAGCGATAACTGCCGTATGATTGCCGTATGAGCGTTATAAGAGTGTAGTCCAAAGCGGCAGTGTTAAACTGGCCATTAGGATACACACATGCAAGCACAGCCTCACCAGCTTAACATAACAAGCCACAAACAAGCTCAGATTGCAAAACACACAGAGGGAGCTTGACTTCATTCAGGAAACCATCACTCCACTTTATCTTCCCATGGCAAATAGTGGTTTGCTGCTTTATTAATGCTCTAAATGTCGCACACAAAACGTTTAAGGGAGGTGTTGCAAAGAATTGTCATCATCAGTATTAATGAAGTATTTAATGAGCATGAGAATTTAGGTGTTGCTGTGCTGGAAGTTTGCTGAGGTTACTAATAAAAGGCGTACATTGTCCCACCCTAATAGGTGCAACAACGTTAATTAGAGTCAGGAAGATGTCAAGAACAGCCTGTACATGCCCAGTATGTCTCAGGAAGAAGTCTAATTAACACCACCTCTGTGGGTGGACCATGGCTGTGTCATAAGGGTGAAAACTCACTTTATTTCCTATTAACAGTATTTTCACCCCCGGGACTGTCACTGTGTTCACATCGTCAATCTCTTTTTCAGTGAAGAGGTTCATCATTTCCTCCTGCACCTGTGTGTGTTGTAGAGAGGTCTTCACTGCCCAGCAACATATACCTAATACAAGTGTCTGTGTGAAATGTTGGGACTGATATCTTTTTCTGTGTTATGAACTCTATATTGTGCTCCTCAGGTCTCAAAACGCTGCTGGTTTTCACTTATCTAATCAGCAAAGAGTTTAAACCAGGTGAATTAAATGAACTAGCTGGTGGGAACACACTTGCCTGGTGTCCTGCATGTTGTTGATCCTCCCTGATTGCTATAGAAGCACACGTGCTGTCAGGTAATGACAGACTGGGTATTATGATCTGCAGGACATCAAGGACAGGAATTAAATAGCCAGGCTTATTAAATTCTGCCATCAGTTCTGCTTAAGATGATGAGCTGTAGCTCTACAGGCGGGGCTACAGACTACAAGGGGACATTTTATATATAAAAGTGTATTTGAATGTCACTTCATGGAGGAATTTTGTCTTTTTCAGCCTGATAGGTGAATTTGTAATGCAGATGGAAATCAGCAGGGCTTTTCCATTTAGTGTCAGTTTGTCGATGAATCATCAAGGTTCTTGTCTCCAAATTTGATTTTTTATGGCTCTTTATAGGGGATGAGCTTTTAATCATGAGTCATCACTGGAAAAAGATGCTATAAATGGCATGGTAATAATACTTAAATATGCTTTGGTTTTTAATAAGCAGATTCAAGATCCTTAGGGATGACCACATTCAACCATGGAAGGACAGTGCTGGAGACTTTTAGTTAAATCATATAACCAATATGTCAAAGAAATCTATCACTATCGTTAAAGAATGTATTTTTTGGTTGAGCACAGATGTAAAAACTATTTACAAACTGGACATGATAGATGAATGATTGAGTTAATATTCTGCAGCCGGTTGTTCACTGTTTGCTGTCAGTTTTTACCCCCCAGTGGAAAAGTAATGATGCATGGCAAGCAGGAAATCTCCTGGGAAGACATCGTCCAAGCACACACACACACACACACACACACACACACACACACACACACACACACACCGCTAGCTGTCGTATTGTTACTGTTGAGGATTATGAGTGTATTAGCTGCTTTGCCTCTATCCTCCATGTTTCTGTCATGCTTTGCCAGGATATCTGTTTTCCATATTTTAGAGAATAGAAGTCTTTGGTTTCATATAGCTGAAATCCCCTTTTTGCTTTCAGGAAGTGGAGCGGGAGATCTCGTTTCGGACAGAATGTGGACTATACTACTCCTACTACAAGCAAATGTTGCAGGCCCCATCCATACAGGAAGGTAAACACTATGTTTGTGGTGATGTTGCTTTTTTGTTTATACATATATCGCACCAATAATGGCCTTTTATTGAATTATCAAAGATCAGCCAGTCTATTTATGTCATCCTTGATTTTTTTAGTCTAATATACTGTTTACTTAACATGTCACCTATACAGCAGTTGTCTAATCACTGTTAAGTAACCGTAAGAACACACTGTAGTCTTGTCAAGCTTTGGGTTTTCTCCACATGCTGAAGTAACATGCATGGGAATCCGGTGACAGAGATACTCTGCATCCAGTTTTGAAGGTGGTGTCTCTTTTGAACAGGAAAATAAAACTAAAGAAAAGAGCTAAAGTATAAGGAATGCATTTAACAGTCTGTTTTATCTCATATATTGTAATCTGCAAATGTTAGCAAGTCAGGCTATGTAGCTTACTACAGTAGGAACCCAGTTGTATTAGCCAACATATCATCAATCAAATACGTAAGTTTTCTGGGTAAGAGCTTCATTCTTGACTCAATCATGCACTGTTAGTATAGTATTTTCTCATTGTGTGGAAGCTGTACTGGATACAAATTCATCTCCTAGGATGGTGAAGGCATGACCCACCCTACTCTTCCTTACTCTGCCTCTGATCGGCTTACCCTGACATTCTTAGCCTAACTTAACCTATCCCACTCCTCTTCCCTAAACCTAACCAACTCGACCAATGAGGGAAACTATTACTAGCCAATCAAGGAGAGTAGGGCTTGGTCATGCCTTCCCCACCCTGGGAAAAAAAAAGCTTCCGGATGGTATCAGAGGGTTCATCCCAATACCTGATCTCTCATCCATGTTTCCCTCACTTCGATCTCTTCGTTGTGTCTTAGCTCTGCTCTCGTAAGACACAGCAGAGAGATGCGAGGAGAGAAGAAACAAGGAAATATGCCTGTAGAGAAATGAGACATGCTTTCTCTTGAAGTATTGCATGAAGCAGCCGGTCACAGCCGGATCAGCTATCAGTAGGCTTCATAGCCTTAAATATTAAACAAATTAAAATTCTGTAACTCATCAACCCAACACTCAGGAACTATCGACCTCATGTGTGACTTAATGGAAAAGACGATCACTGATGTACAGTTGTTTCTTGCGGGCAGATAGACTCTTTCTGACTTTAATTGTATCGATAGCATAAGTTGATGAGGGAAATAACAGATGGTGAAGAGAAAAATCTTCTAATAAACAAAGAAAGTAGTTTGTAGTCTTTATCTTGTTCAGATTTTCAACTAGATGGTGGTAAATCAGAAAACAAATTAAATATAAAACTTAGGAGTGATACACTTGAGTTTAATCTCATGTATGTCTTCCCTCTAGTACGAATCTCAAGTGATATTGTGATTATTAGTTCAGTCTGATCAGCTGCAGTACTGCGCTGTCCAGTCAATAACTGATATCCAATCAGGGGGATGTATTGGTCAGTAAAAGACTTCCGCAAAGGCTGCACTTGTGTATCCTTGCTTCCCTCTCCACTGAAAGCCTCCTCTCTCCCCAACTCCTCGGAGCGCATTTAAGGAATTGAAATGCCCTGCAAGATGGTGAGTCTCGATCGATTTCCTGGTCAAGTGATTGAGGACAGAGGAGAGAGGAGTCAAGGAGGGATATTGGGATGAACCCAGACTTTAGGCTAACGCTAGCAGCTCTGTTGTGCTACTTATAGATTTGGGGACATTAACATCCCTGCAACTCCAGTTAGCATATCCTGAGGAAGTGTTACATTTGCCAAACACATGTACTTGTAAGTCTTAATCCTAGAAGCCTTTTCTTTTATAACATTAAAAGTGAAAACATACTATTTGGAAATGCAATCAAGTGTGCCAGCTAAGCAGCCACATAGGACTGAAGTAACAGTCTGATCTGGCATTTTTCTTTGTCATACTTATACTCTAGGATTGAATGTGTCTTTACTTTGTCCTCCATCTGTATTATCAACTGGTGAGTATGACGTTTTGCCTGGGATGTGCAGCTTTGGCCTCAGGTGTTTCAGGGTGGTATCATTTATCGAACTATTAGATATATGTTTAAAGCCCTTTGACAGGATTCTTTTTTAAAATGAGTCAGCTGGCATCACTCAAAAGTCATCCAGAGATGACGTGTTAACCAACTAATGGAGCTAACGTTAGATTAATTAGGTTATAGCTAAAGGTTATGAGATCAGTGACAGTAGCCAGGTAGTGTGAAATCATATAACTCAAAAGGTTGTGGATATTTTGATAATTGTGAAACAACTATAGTTATTGGTACATGGTCTTAATATCTAAAAACAGCAATTCTTCACTAAATGGACATCCTTTTTTACACAAGGCAGCTTTCTCTACTCACTCTTACAAGGAGAAAGACCCTTTTTTCTCTCCCGTTTTCCAGCCAGACCGAACAAATCACTGCAGTTTTTCGTGACGCACAGTCTGGTCTGAGGGAAATTGGTATAATTATTTGTTCCCATTATCATGTAAAATTCCTAGTTGGAAACGAGCCTAATTTTCGACCAAGGCAAATAATTGAGCTGTTGGCTAATCAGTTGAGGAACTGGCTGACCTCCCTTTCTGTCTCACTCTGTGCTCACTTTTTTTTCTCCTGTCAGCAGAACAGCCAAATATGCAAAAAACGACAGTAGTTTAGGATAAAGGAGGGAGGAGAAAAGTATAGGGATGGCATAATGGAAGAAATGAGAAAGTAAAAGATTGATGTGCAGAAGGAAAAAGAGTGAGGTGGGAAAAAAGGAAGCAAGGAGGTGTGAATAAAGAAGAGTAAGGAAAGCTGCAGAAGCAGAGATGAGAGGAGAGGTATAAGGACAGAAGGATAGAGGAGCTAAGATAGGTTAGAAGAATCAAAGTAAGGGAGGAAGGAAGGACAGAAGGAACAGGTTAAGAAAAGGGATAAAGTGAAAATGACAGTTTGAAAGGAAGATAAAAAGGGATGAATGAAGAGGAGTGGGCCGTGTGTGGGTAGTAATGTGTACTTTGTTTATGGAAAACAGAGCTGGTTTTTATGGTCTTACATGGATCAAGAACACAGCAGTGATCAGGCTGACACATCCCTGCCGGCAGCAAAAACTCAGCTCTATGCTGCAAGTTTGGTGTCACGCTTCGTTCCAGTCAAACCAAATACATAATAATGATACTGCGCCCAGTGCCCAATTTGGAATAATGACACCAGTGTGTGTGCGCTCATGTAACGTCAGTGCTGGTCTTTTTGCAGGCCATGATAATGTCATTGTTAAAGGATAATTCAGGTTTATTAGAGCTAGGGTCTTGTTTAAATAGTTTTTGCCAATGATAATTTAAACCAGCAATAAGATTTTTTTGGCCACTTGGTGGCAGCAGAAACAAGCTGTGAACACAACAGTGATGAATCACTTTCTAAGCTGATGTGGAAAAATTGTTAAGAAACTGTTGCTTACAGACACATCCAACAGATATGGAGCAATATTTGTCATATTTGTGGAAGCCTGGCCAATGTTAGTACAACATTTCCTTTCCTTTCAGCTTTGTTGTGCAACCTACTAACTTCTTAGGAAAATACCTGGCTCTTTAGCTGCTAAATTTTCCACTATATTCGCCACATGCTTATTAACTCTGTCTGTCTACTGTTTGGTGCTGACTTTGAGCAACTGTTGTACAGTGGGGTTTTAGAGCTTTTAATGCCTACATGCTGGCAACAGTGCTGGCCAGAGGCATTATGTTTTTGGGCTGTCCGTTTGTCTGTCCCATTTTCTTAAACAAGATATCTCAGGAACACTGTGAGGAAATTTTTTCAAATTTGGAACAAACTTTTACTGGGACTCACGGATGAAGTTATAGGTCAGAGGTCACTGTGACCTCACAAAACACCTCTTTGGCTAGAAATTCATTTGTTAATTATGACAAAATTTCACAGAAAAGTCTTAATAGGAAAATGATAATATGATGACATTTTATATTTAAAAAGTCAAAGGTCAGCATCACTGTGACATCATAATGTTCTGCAAAAACACTTTTCTGGACATTACTCAACGCCAAGGGAGATTGTGACCATATTTTAAATTTGTTTATATCCTAAATTGGTGACACTAATCTTTGGTGCCTTCCTTGAAACTGTGCTGATTGTTTGGATCTCTTCTGCTGCCACATCAAAGATGTGTGTGACGCAGTTAGTTTTAGAATTTGTAGCTTACTGTATTTGCAGCAACATCTATATTTGAAGGGTCGTCAACTGTCGTGGCTACATATGAGTCTGGACAGACATGGATGAAAATCGCAACTTGACTGGTTGGAGGCATACAACCACATGGTGGTAATTCTAGTTGGCTGCCTGCTACAGCTTAAAACAATGCTGATGAGAGTGGTGAAAGTGAACCAGAATAGTAAAGTTGCAGACGTCAAACCAAAACAGCAAGCTGAAAGTGGATAAAACGTGCTAAAGCTGGGGGGAAACTGCAAAGTCAGGTGATAATTCTCTGTGGGTTAATCACTATGGGCAACATCTGTCACATGTAAGTAGTCAGTAGTGATTAATTGTTAACAGTAAAAGTATCACCTTGCCTATACAGGGGCTTTAAAGCTTCCTTGGAAGAACTTCCTCGTCCTTCTACAGGATTTCCTGCAGTAAGTTGGCTGCAGTATGCCACCCAGATCATGACTCATCCTCTCTCATGATCTCTTTAGTCAGTAAATGATGGTGTAAAGAATAGCTGCACTCAGCTTTTATATATGACATTTGCTGTGTGAAATAGCTCCTTATATTTTTATACTGCTGTGCTGTTGATAGCCGTGGTGGGAGGCATTATGTTTTCAGGTTGTCTGTCTGCCCGTCCATCAGTCCCATTCTTGTGAATGTGATATCTCAAGACTTCCTTTGGAGATTTTCTTTAAATTTGGCACATAATTTCCACTTGGACTCAAGGATGAACTGATTAGAATTTGGTGGTCAAAGGTCAAGGTCACTTTCACCTTGCATCCATCTCATTCTTGTAAATGTGATAACTCAAGAAGGCCTTGAGGGAGTTTCCTCAAATTTGGCACAAATGTCCACTTGGAGTCACGAGTGAACTGATAAGAATGTGTTGGTTGAAGGTCAATGGTCAAGGTTACTGTGACCTCACAAAACATGTTTTTGCCACAACTCAGGAAATTATATGCTAATTCTGACAAAATTTCACACAAATGTCTAATGGCATATAATGAACTTCACTGTGACATCATAATGTTCTGCATAAAACACTTTTCTGGCTATTAATCAGCATCATATCTCAGAGTCAGAGGGCGACACATTTAGTCAGATACTGAATTGGTGACACTAATCTTGGGTGCCCACCTTGAAACTGTGTTAATGAAATAGATCTGTGCTGGCAGGGGGAGGATGTGTGTGAAGCATTCATGTTTTCACAGACATGGAGGTAAACTTGACAGGTTTGTGGATGTGTACAGCTGCAAGGTTGTAATTTTAGTTTTACCAGGTTCATGTGTTAATTTCATTATTTTTTCATGATGTTAGTGGAGATTTATAGGCTTTACAGGCTGCCTTCAGGTGAGGGTGCTATAAAACACTGCAGGACGGACAGTACCTCGTTTTTTTATTTGAGCAAAGGGAGTGATGTTTGAGGGCTTCCAAGGATAAGTGCACTGATGGGTTCAAGCTTCCATTGTCCTCTCAGCAATTACAGGATTAAATTCGAGCAGAATTTTATGTGTTTCTAGTGCTCGACAGACATTTCAAACAGCTGTTGTTCTTTAACAGCACCACCATACCCTGTAAATGAGCAAAGACAGCTTTAAGAAACATTCATCCCCCAGTAATAATTGTTAATATCAGTCTATGTCACTGTGAAGGAATGGTGGCATTTCTAAATTTTGTGTGTGTGTGTGTGTGTGTGTGTGTGTGTGTGTGTGTGTGTGTGTGTGTGTGTGTGTGTGTGTGTTACCAGGACTCTCAGAATTGATCCATGACAACTTGACAGAATCCAAGAGGACCATTAATCTCCTACAGCGAATGAATATCTACCAAGAGGTCTTTCTCAGTGTTCTCTACAGACTGTTGCCCATACAGGTAACACATCACTCAGCTGTCAGCTATTTACAATTGGCTTGTAAAACACAAAAGATTAGAGTAATGACCGCCACACTTCAATATGATTGACTGTCTCTGTGAGTTTTTTTGTCGCTTTGGCCCATGAAATAAAGCATTCCCGCAGTGTGAAAAATGTAAAAATAATATCACACTCCAAAATTTCATTTTGTAGTTATTATTTGCCATGCTTTAAAAAACATTCATGAATGAATCATACAGTGTCAATGTGATATTTCCTCACGGTGTGGAAGCTGTCTTAATTGCTATCAAGGTTTAGGCTAACGTCAGCAGCTCTGTCCTGCTCATTATTGAATTTGAGGAAGTTTCCATCAGTTTCAGTATTACTTAACCTTATTCTGACCTTTTGTAGTTGTATGTAAAAGGGTTTAAAATGATCCTGACTTATGTGGTGGTGAAAAGTTGCTTCAGCCACCTTCAAGTTCTTAGTACTGAACAGTATTCATATTGGGAGACTGTCAGGCACTTGAGGTGCTGTGGCATTTTACATTTTGGTCTTTATAGCTGACATTGCTTGGTACACTTGCACTTGTCACACTGGAGGAAAAGGTTTCTGTATTGGCATAACAATTAACTGAGAAACAGTTACTTAGCCTCCTCAGAGATCTCTCTGTGACAAGATTGCTGGGAAGTGACATATTGGAACAAACTCAGGAAAATTCCTGTTTTCCTGAGTGCCCGAGTCAGTTGCTGTCAGTGCAGTCAACTCTCTGTGTTCATTTACAGCACCTAATGCCTAATGAATTAATGGTTTATCTGTGTGTGTTTGTCTGTTCCAGTCATATCTGGAGCCAGTGTATTTCTACATATACACAGTGTTCTCGCTCCAAGCGGTGTATGTGATTGCCCTGTACCTCACAGCATGGCTCCTGTCTGGTTCCTGGCTGGCTGGTACGCTCACTGGTGTCTGGTACATCCTCAACAGGTAGGTAAACAATGTGTATGTGAGTCAGTGGAAGGAATGTTCACACATCAACTTGGCTCTGTTAATGCTTTGGCAATTTCACATATCTGGATAAGATGGGGTTTATTTCCTTATTTTGGATCCCCACACAAGCCTGACAGACAAGTATATAACAAATATATATACTACATTTATAAAGCCCTTACAATTCTATGTAAACCCTTTATAAGGCCCAGACACACCAAACCGACAGAGAACTAGCGGTGACAAGAGATTGGTGTGTTTAAGTTGCACATGAACACACCAATCCAACTGCCAGCAAGCCTGTGTGTTCTGCACCTGCGTAAGAGGACATACCCCTCCATACTAGCAGATGGTAGTGGTCTGTATACCTCACTCAAAAAGGGAAACTGGAAGACCGTCTTGACGCTAGTTAGCCAGTTAGCACGTTAACATCACAATCCAGTGTTGAAAGAACAGAGCATATTTACCATGCCCCAGTGAACAGTAACACAAACCATCGCGAAATGTTTTTGCTGAAGAGTTCAATAGCTGAAGAAAAGCAATCTTACTTCACAACAAGTTTGTTTCAACCACACTCCTTCTGGATTTTGGTTCTTTGTTTGCATTTCTCACTTCCGTTTCTGTTCTTGTGAACTGAGCTGAACTGCCAAGCAGAATGATTTAATTTCCCAACGGGCTCTGCTGTGCGACACCTATTCAACATGCTGATTTTGCGGTAAAGAGGCCAACTACCGCCATTGAGGGCCATCAGTGTGGGACATACCACTTTGACAATGGTCTCAGACGCTCACCAATGGCTCAACTTTGACCAACGGCCAACCATCAGCTTAGCGTGTTGGGGCCTTCATATTGCTGTATCACTGAAACAGCTGCTGCTTATTTTTTGACAGGAGAAGATAATAAGAAGATAAGAAGAAGATAAGATAAAAAAAAGAAGATAAGAAGCTTTATTGTCATTTGCAAGAAATACAATGGTATTGAGTTCGTACAAAAAAATCTATAAAAAAAAAAAAGTCAAAAAACCCCAAAACAATTCACATTAATACCACATTTGTCCATTTGGGATGTATTATGCTTATTTTCAGGTTCGTACTTGTATCTAAGGTTTCTACTAGATCATGTTTACATGCTTTAATGGAAAAAAACACTTAATTTTCCTCATTCTATCTTTGCTGGAACACCTGAAACCTGAAACACTCAGGTTTACGGTCTGTCTGTCTGGGCCCCCTCCTGAAAAAAGCCCAGTTTTTGGGTCTTCTGTATCTCGGTATCTCTGCACTGTCATTGACTGTAACAATGTATAGCAGCACTTTCTACCCTGAAAAATTACCAGTCAAAGCTTCTATACCAAAATATTTACAATCCAACATGTTCCAGCAGCAATATGATCGAAAGTAAGTGACATATTAACAAAATCGGCAGCCAGGGTTATATATTTCCCTGACATTAGCGTGTAGCTTCATGTCGCAGTATGGACTATGTAATGTAAACTTTTGCAGTGGCATGCCTGGAAAAAGATGACCATATAAAGAAACCTGTCATAAACTTACATCAGCGAAAATAGAAAAAAAATTGACCATAACCATCAATAACCATCTGACATTGTAACATTATATATTTGAAAGAAAATACAGAAAACCATAGTAGGTCTTCTTTAAACCAATTAAACTAATTCCGTCTTCTTTTAACTAATTCTAGCCTTCAGGTAGTTGAATGTAAAAGGGTTTAAAAGACCCTAACAACCCTTAAAAAGAGCTCATACTGTAAGTGCTATATCGTAGGCAGCTGGACTTGCTTGAGTTTCTTGAAGACATTTTGCCTCTCATCCAAGAAGCTTCCTCAGTTTTATCAGACTGGTGCGGGGAAACTCTATGTGGGTGTGAACCCTTACAGAGTTGTTAAGGTCACATGTGATTCGCTGACCCATCCGTCCATCTTGTGTGTCGTTAGGGTTAGATGGGTCCAGGTGAGAATGGGTGTTAAGTTGTCTGGGAAGGGATCCCAAGACTGTATTGTAAAAGGCAGTACAGTACTATGCAGTCTTGGGATCCCTTCCCAGACGACTTAACACCTATTCTCACATGTGAACTTAACGACTCTAAAACTCAGAGCTCACATGTGACCTCATATACAAACAATGCGTTGGTGGGTAACAGTAAATGTAAATTGAAACTTTGTTTACAAGAAAACTCCACAGGGCACCTGTAAACTATATCAATTAAAAAAATATTTGGAAAATACATCTACAAGTTTTCCATCATTCATGCTGTCCTTTTGGGGGATTCATTAGTACTTCTGTTCCAGTGTTGCCATTTTGAGTGAATAATTTCAAATAAGCATTTACTGCATCTTATTCCAGTTGTGCATCTTTTAATCTGAAGTTGTGTCTTTAACAGATTTTAGCTGTTAGTGCTGTGTCTGAGGAGCTGTTTTTTCTAATTCCTCATAATGGCCTTTTTTTTACTTGCTACTTTACCATATTACAGAGAGAAAGTGCCATACGACTCGGAGGGATGTCATATCTTAGTATTTGCTGTAATACCTAAGATACCATTTCCTGACATTTCCAAAAAAGTATGCAAGTGATCAACAGCAAATGATCCATGCTCTCTCCAACATATATGACATTTAAGTAACTGCTTATCTGGATGCACTTGGGTGTGATTAAGGAAAGTTTTCTTCTGTTTCCAAGAATTTGCCGATTTGTTTTGTATTTTCTAATTTTATTTTTCACGTTTTTTCAGTCAATATTGGAAATCTTGGCAGTAGGCACTTTCCCTACTTTTTAAAAATAGATTTACTCAAGTTAGAATCACTAGTGGGCAACCTTTGATATTTTGCTGTAATTATGTATTTCCCTGTACGCTTTGATAATTACTTGGATCACATTATTTTCTCCCATGGAGGAATGTGTTTGATTTCTCCCCTGTAATAATCCCTTAGTTGCATGCAAAATTCGTGTATCCCACATCATAGATTTGTTTCACATCCTGGAAAACAAAACAATACAAACAGCTTTCTTTTTTCCTGCCCACTTTTAGAAATCACTTTTCATAGTAGTATTCCACTTTTAAAGTAGTCATAAGCTTTTATTAAATATATATCTTTTTGTTTAATTTTTTAAGACTTTTTATAAAAGAAATTAACAGATTACGCATGCACAAGGTCCTCATTAAGACAGCAGTGCAAGTAAAGGTCATGTTGAGTCATGATTTCTTCTACACGAGGAAAATAAATCATTTTAATGAACCCTTTTTGCAGCAATATTTTGAGTGAATGAGGTAATTTAATAGATTCTTATTCTTTCATGTCAGGTGTTAATGTGTTTAAAGATGTGTTTTCTTGTCTTTTCCCATGTGGTTGAATAGAAGAAAAAAAAAAAGCTCCTAAACCACAAGCCTCCCTGAACCTTCTCTCATAACAGTTGCTTAGAGGATGAAATACCAGCACAGCACTTCACCTGCAAAATCAATATCATGTGTGCCAAATATGAATTTAACAGTGTCCTCATTCAGTAAATGACAAAACTGATGAGAAACTTATATTGGCTCCATCGTGATTTGTTCTCATGTAAACAGGCTTAAGTAGTTTTATGTGGTAACCAACCGCCTTCAGTTACATGGAGCAGTTTTTTCCTTATAAATGTAATCAAACTGATTGATAACTCATATGAAAGTCAGATACAGTGTCCTGTTTCAGGGGCATAGCACTAAATTCTGGGCCCAATGAATAAGCAGTCTCTGTGCCCACTCCCTGATCTGTGTCTGTCTTGTGCACCTTTTTTTTTCTTTAACAAATAATTGAGCTAACAACCATACCCAAACATGAATCATACAGAATGGATATTAGCTTCTGCACCTGCTTATGGCCTACAGGCACACGTATCACGTGCTGTGCATAGGGCACCAGTCTCAGAGGGGGCAGCAAAACAGCCCAATGTGATTATCATCAGTCAAAATCATACGCTCTCAGTTAAGGCCCTCTCAGACACAACACGGTTTGAGCTGTGCTGTTGCGGGGTTCAGTGAACACACTGCAGCAGCAGCACTTGGCTGAGTGGTGTACTTACACTTACAGGTTATTATTACGGTTATTAATACTCTCATTTCCCTCTGTTGATCGATGTTTCTTGAAACTCAAGCTCATTAAAACATACCTGCGTTCAACAAGGGGACAGGAACATCAGCATCAGTGCACAACTCGCTGTCATAATGACCTAATTAACGACCTTACAGCCAGGAAATATGTGCCACTGCAGAACCTCCCGCAACCGCTGAAAAATGCCTGTTTTTTAGTTACTCTGTAGTTCTTATGAAAAACATCAGTCAAAAGCTGTTTTCACTCAGTTTGCTTTCTTTCTCTTTTCTTTCTTTCTTTTCTGTTTTGGAAACCAATTTCTTGAGGAAAGACATAACAGTGAGCGTTGGTGCTACAGAAGCAGAAGCTGTCACTCACTTGCCTCTAGCTGCGTCAAAAGACAAATCCTAGTGCAGGGGCAGACAAAACCATTTTGCGTCTTTTGTAAGGGGTGAGGGGGGACCTCAGAGAGCCTACACAATATATTTTTTTTTGAAATGCAGAGTTCTTTCAATTGACTTATTCAGCCAATTGTGAATCAGGCATTACTAAAAAAAATTACAAATAAATCCAAACTTTTCATTCCAAGCTTTTTGAGGGCCTACTTCCCACTTGGGCCCTGGGTAATCAGTCCCACTGTCCCCCCACTATGACGCCCCCTTTCTGTTTTCATCTTTAAAAGAATGCTTCTATTTCAAAATGACCATTTGCATGTCAGTTACTCATCGCTTGTTAGGTTGAATTCATGACGAAAATGCTTTCCTCGCATGCCTCAACGGTAAATGAAGAATCCAGAAACTGAGAGAATTTTAGATAAATTTGCGTAAACGTTTAACAACAGCAAAACTATATCAATATCTGTTTACAAACTTTCACACAACTCTTGCAGTTTAATCTAAGTCTCATTAATCCAGACATATGCTCATTACTTCCCTAACACAAGCATTTTCGCTACATTTTCACTTATAATTTCAAAAACACTTGTGCATAAATAAAGTCATGTACAGACAAGTAGCGTACCCGGGCGGATGTTTGCATGTGAACTCTGCTCAGTGGCATGCGTGAGCAGAGTTCAAATGCATGTGCTTCCCCAAGCATGCTACTCATACGTGGAAGTGTTTTAAATGGTAAGGTTTTAGTGAAAATGCATGTGTTTTGGACGTACTGAGCATTTGTTGAATAAATGAGATTTGGTGTGAGAGTTTGTAAACGGATGTTATGATATGTAGTTTTGCTGTTGTTGAACACGGTCCCCGATGACTTCAGTCAGCCAATAATAATTGATTCTCCGTTCACTGCAGGGACATGTAAAAAAAACTGAGGTTTTCTTCACAAATTCAGCATAATGGGGTGAGTAATTGATATGCAAATGATTATATTGTTGGTGAAGTGGTCCCTTAACATGTGCACTTCACCACCAGCCAATGTCAAAAAGATGAATGACCACCAAGGGCTTGCTATTAGTATTAGTAACAACACCTACCGAAGCTTTTATTTTGGTATTAGAGCAGTAAACACTCAGTAAATGATTCAGTCTGTTGCACTGAATGGGTTAAGGACTTGAACCATTGTACACATGCTAAATCTGTGTCCTGTCTGCAGCAACTGGTGACAGAAAGGAGACAGTCAAACTGAAAATGAGCAGGGTGCTGTGTTGTTTTGCAGTAACAGCAACATTTCTGTATGTGAAAGACAAAGACCATCTTCCTGGAAGTCACCCTCCGAAACATATTTACAGCACGTAAATCCTGTAAAATCACAACTTGTCATTTCCTGCATTTCTGTTTGTGTGCAGATTAGATGAGATGGCGTGTTGATCAGTCAAATTTAGAAGTTGTTGGCAGTCAGAATTTGTTATCTTTGGACAGAGCCAGGCTAGCTGTTTTCCCCTGTTTCCAGTCTAACAGACATGAGAGTGGTATCAGCATTTTCATCTAACTCTAACAAAAAAGGAATTAGCATATTTCCCAAAATGTTGAATTTTTTCACAACTTCAGAAAACTTACCATGATCAAAAAGACAACAGCAGAGTTGGAAGCATATTAGTATTTCATGTGAAACTCACTGGAACCGTGTATACTGCAGTGTACTACTAGGAGGTAAAGAGGAAACTGAGGCAGGTCAGAAACAACTATAGGGAGAAGATTGAGGTCAAAATGGGACAGAACAGTATGATCGAAGTGTGGGATGGGATGAAATGAATGACAGGCAGCAGCAAGCCTGCCTCCTTGACACAGTCGCCCCCTGCGTATGCTCAAACAGCATGTCTGGGTCCTCACCTATCATCTCTGCCCCCATTCACACCTCTTCTGGGAACCCTGTTCTCCTCCACACATTGGACACCACCAAGATCATCAACAACTTGTGAGCCTGACGCTCTCTCAGTGGACCCAGTCGTCCAATCACATAAAATAGCTTACCACAAAGAGCAACCTTCACGTCTACAAGTTTTTAACAACAACAATGAAGAAGAAATATGACTGTATAACTATAACATTTTATTGCCCACACAATCTCATGAGCCCACGTAGACTAGTACTGTGTAGTCGAGGCAGATCATCAGGGATTATTAATAAAATTTAAATAAAATTGAAATGTTTTAGTAAAGGAGTCTATGGTTAAGTATATGGTATTTATTGGGTATTGGGAGTCCTGAAATTTCACTGGTATTGAAATTTCTGGTATCATGATGTGCCTGATCTGCTGGGGTGGCGGCATCAAGGCTGGTGAGGCAAGCAGACTCACCAGCTGCTGAGGAAGGCCAGCTCTGTGGTCGGGCTGGAACTGGGCAGGCTGGAGTCAGTGGCAAAATCAAAGTCATCCTAGATGACGCCTCTCATCCTCTTCATGATGAGCTATGGCAGATGAACAGCTCAGTCAGTCACCAGATCATCTCACCCAGGTGTAAAACGGAGAGCTTCAGGGGCTCATTTCTGCCCACTGCAGTCAGGCTGTACAACAGCTATGGAGACCACAGACTATGACATTGACTTTGATCTGTCAGCCTCTGGCTATTCTGTCAGCCCTGTTCACCTTGTCTTAACTTCTCTGGTTGTTTTACAGCATCAGCACAAACCACAGGAAGTTGTAACAGTGCAGTATGTTTTACTTTGTTTAGTTCTTAGTTGTGAGTTGGACATTTTGATATTAACTGACTTTTACAATTGATTTCCACTATCCACCTCTGTCTCCTTTGCTCCCTCTCCCTCCCTTCAGGGTAGATACCACTCGTGTGGAGTTCACCATCTCCCTCAGAGAGAACTGGTCTTTACCCTTCCTAGCGCTGCAGGTCGCCGCTATCACCTGTTACCTCAGGCCTCAGCTCACCTCCTTACAGCAGGTACACACAAACCCACACTAGTCAAAGCTATTGAGCACATCGATTGGCCTTGACACCCAACCTGTCTGCTTATAAATCCTCCATCTCTGAGGGAGGCAGCAGGAATACATATATATGCAGTTGGTAACATGTTTAAGTATCTAACCCCAGTGTGTTTGTGTGTGTTTCCCTCTTCAGAAGGTGATGGTGTGGTTGATGTACGTGACGACGTTCTGTTTCTGTCTGACATGGCAGTTCAACCAGTTCATCCTGCTTGTTCAGGCTCTCATCATATACACCCTGGACTGTGTCGACTTTTTAACAACTACACAGGTATGGCTACAAGACAAACCAGATTTGGATACTGGACTCCAAAATGGTGCCCATGCAGCTGAATTAAAATTGCTTGGCAAGTGCATAAGCTAAATAAGTAGTTGCTTTAGTGCTGTAACTTCAGCACTCAATCATGACTTCTTCCCCCCTTTCAGTTGGAAAAGAGTTGTTAGTATCTTTGCCACTGTTAGGAGGGCTTTATATACTATATGCTTAATGGATTGATTGATTGGCCTTTTAAAGTTCCTAACCCTCATGGGTTTACAAGACACCAAAAGTACAGTTGCAGTGGTTAAACATTTCATTTTGATATACAAAAGCAGGTTATTTTGAAGGTCCAGTGTGTAGGATTCAGTGGGAACATTAGCAGAAATATTATATCATTTTCTCAACTGTGTTTTTATTAGTTTAAAATAAGCTGAAACTAAGAATCATTGTGTTTCTGTTACCTCAGAATGAGCTGTATATCTGCATACAGAGGGGTCCTCTTCCATGGTGACTGCCATGTTGTTTACCAGCCCCAAACAAAAAACAAAACAAAACACTGGCTCTAGATAGGGCTAATGGAGTTGTTGCATTTTCCACCATAGTTCTGCTACATGCTTGAAATGTTGCAATCTCACCACTAGATGCCACTAAATCCTACACACTAGACCTTTAAAACCTGGTCTAAATCAAGGTGTTCTTCTATCCCAAGCTTCACAAAAAAATTTGCCACAAAAAAAGTTTCCTTTTTTTGAAGCACGACTCAAGTTTTTCACAGTCATCCAGTCAGAGGAAATCCACATAATTTATATCATTTTACTTAAAAGCACATCCTTATGTTCTCATAATGTCCTCAGTAAAACAAAAAACGAACCTCATTATCAATTTCACCTCGCTCACACAACAAACAAAGTCTGTCTGTGTCAGAGTGGCAGTACGTTCTACGCTGTAGCTATTCTGTATGAGACAATAAGTTTGCAGTTTTGGACAAGAGTCACCCTGTTTTCAGGTTGTCCAGAAAACATAATGACTACATCTGTACATCTGTATGTCCCATTCTTGTGAAAGTGATGTCACAAGAATACCCTAAGAGAATGTGCACAAATGTCACTTGGTCTCAAGGGTGAGCTGGTTAGATTTTGGAGGGCAAAGGTCAAGATCAATTAGCCATTTAAGACCATCCTGATGATGTGAGCTCAACATTCTGTTTTGCTCTCTGTATCAATCTGGACTCGGTGTTGCCGTGCCTCATATCCAGAAATTAAAACCCAACTGGGGACAGTCAGGGATCTGCACCGTAGCTGACAACATAAACAGCCAATTAGGAACTGCATCGTAGTTGATGAAGTAAAATGCAAGCTGCAGTGTGCAAAGCAGTAACGGCAGCTCCTGAAGCAACAAGCGCTTACCCTAATGTTAGTGAAGCAAACATAGCAATAAGTGAAATTATTGCAGAAATAGAGTCAATAGGAACAATTGAAAAAGAACGAGGATATGCACCTGCAGAGTTTCTTAGCGGCAAAGATGTTTATGCCGTTCCTCTGACTGGATTTGGCAAAAGCTTGATTCATCAACTGGCTCCGTTGTTGGTGAAGATGTTCCCCAGTGTTTTGTTACGCTTATTGGTTGAAGGAGTTTGTCTGTTGAAGCGAGTACTCCTGAAAGTGTTTGAGAGAGCGAAACAGAATGTTGAGCTCACATTATCAGGATTGTCTTACCAGGCTAACGGTCATTGTGACCTTGCGTCTGTTTTATTTTTGTGAATGCAATATTTCAAGAAGGCCTTGAGGGAATTTCCTTAAATTTAGCACAAACACCCAGTTGGACTCAGGAATAAACTGATTAGAATTTGGCAGTCGAAGGTCAAAGGTCAAGGTCACTATTACCTCACAAAACATGTTTTTGGCTGTAACCTGGGGATTTGTATGCTAATTATGACAGAATTTCACACAAATGTTTAATTGTATAAAATAATGAAGTGATGATATTGTATATTCTAAAGGTCAAAGGTCAGCTTCACTCTGACATCATAATGTTCTGCAAAAACACTTTTCTGGCCATTACTCAACATCATTCAGCTTAGGAACAGAAGGGGAGACATTTGGATTGTGATACTGAACTGGTGACACCAATCTTGGGTGTCCACCTTAAAACTGTGCTGATTGTATAGATCCTCTGTGCTGCTGTGGGGAAGATGTAAACTTTAAGTGCAACCTGACTGGTTCACGGAGGCATACAACTAATTCTAGTTGTGTAAACCATTTATCAGCAGACCATTTTTCACAACTCAAGAGAAACATTTTGATCCTTATCTTCTTAGTATCACAAAGTAACCTGTTCTGGAAAATTAATGACCAAGTTTTCAAAGAAAATAAGGATTTCAACTCATTAGCCCCGAGATGTCCGTGCAAAATGTCCCAAATTAAATATCTTTTTAGTGACTGTCTGATCAGACATCTTCACAAGTCTATTCCAAAGATGAAGCATTTGACATTTATGTCTGATGTTTGGAGGTTTCCTTTTCATATCATCACTAATGGCCAAAATTAAATTAAATTTATGGACTCTCAAAAAAGATTGAATAGCTCTATGATGCAGTGTTACAACTTGTATGTTCACGGAAACCCAAGCAGTATACTGTTCCTTTGCTGATGTCTGCAGTCATGTGACATGTAGGATACTGGCTTAAGCTTCATGGCACTATGTTTATGTTTCTGTAGGTGACCACCATGTACCTGGTTCAAGTGAGCAGTCTGCTGAGTGTGTGGTTCCTCCAGTTCTGTAACTCCATGATACTGGGATCACTGGTCCTAAGCTTCATCGTAGCTGCACTCTTCATCAGACACTGCCAGGTTGGTGTGTGTGTGTGTGTGTGAGTGTGAGTGATGAATACAAAGAATAAAAGTAAAAGTTCTAAATCAGAAAAGGCAGGAGTTGGGGAGGCTGAAAATTAATATAACACTGTTAGTGTATCAGCGTCCCACAGAGAAAGATCCAGACAGTTGTGGTAGCTTGTTTACAAAACACAGATGGAAGATTAACCTGCATGATGTGAAGAGGCCTGTGCTGCAGTCTGCTTCTGCAGAAGTTAATTCCAATTTGTATGCTGGGGACACATTTTCCTGTCAGGTCTAAATGTAATTTAGTTAAATCAGATCTTATCACAGTAACAATTACAGAAACATTTAATGTGACAGGATGAAAGTGGAATGGAGAGAAAGATGGAGGAAGGTTGAGAATCAGAAAGTGGAGAGAACGATTTCATTTCTGGCTTTAGATAATTTGTATACTGTAACACATGCTCCTATGGGGAAATGTTTTATTAAAAACAGGCATGTTTAACCCATTCTAATATGTCAAAGAGGTGTGGATGTGACTCACATGACTTGGACCAGTCAGTCTTGAATTATGATGACTTTAAACTTGACTTGCAACTCCACTTTGACTTTTAACAGGTTTGACTTGATATCGTCCCAAGTTCAAACATTAAAATTAATGTTATTAAAAAAACTGCAGCATATCAACTCTTCATTTTCCAGACAACAGATTGCACTTTATTTAAATATTTTACTAGTTTAAATAAAAAACTCCTTTGACAGCAAATTATTTCAAATGTAGCTAATTAATATTAATGGCCAAAATGAAACTGTTGGCTGCTGTCTGGTTGATGTGCAGGCTGGTGTTTGTGCTCAGCCAAGCATCATTTGTCAAATAAAAGAAAAATCACTCTGTAAAATGACTCTATTATCACAAGTGGACAGTGTGTTTTTGTAGTTCAGCAGGACCAACAGTTATTTCACATCAGTTTCAGTTGTCTGAGTCTCTCAGTTAAACTTTCATTTATATGATTTACTTCATTACAACAAGAGAACAAGTTTAAATTCTCATGCAACGTCTGTTACAAATATTGAAAGCTGAAGACGTGTGGATTCAATAAGGGATTCTAAGTTAGTTCCTGATTTGTGAAGATTTTATCCAACCCAAGGCTTTACAGTGCGACACATATGTTACACATGCTACCAAAAAATCAGTCTGCTGTAGTACCGGCAGCTTTGCGCTGCATGTGTGAGACAGAGACGCTTGTTTGTTTGAGGTGAGGGTTTGTGTTTTTGTGTGTGAGGTGAATTGATAGCACATTGCTACTCTACTTGGAAGTCATAGTCTATTGTGCAACTGTGAGATGGTGCCTGGATGCAGGCGATATATGTGTTTATAAAATACAGCGCTATGGTGATGGAGACATTTCATATACCAGACACACTGTATGTAAGGTTTACCTCCCTGTCTGCATTGGACTCGTTAATATGAGTCAGTTGTTACTCTGTCATTGTTAGTAGAGAATCATGTCTGTAGTGCAGTTCATACACTTCACTGATAAACCAGAAAACTGGTACAGTAACACTGCACTTCATTATCAAAGAAAATATCCCTCTCTTTTCCCACAAATACTTGTGTACTAAGCATACAGTCTTCATCTCCCTAAGAAAGGGGGAACAATATAGTTTTAACATTAAGTTTAAACTTTTTTATAAATCGATAGTTTTTATAATACCTGGTGTTAGGAGGTACTGCAACCTCCTTAGTACACCTACTTCCATCGTCTATGCTGTGTGCATTATAATAATGATAAATAAACAGATATATAAAACAGTGTCTGCATTCTTATGCCTTTGCACCGGCAATAGCCTTAGCTGGAGGCATTATATTTGTGGGTTGTCTGTCAGTCCATACGCGATATCTCAGAAAGGCCTTGAGGGAATTTCTTTAAATTTTGGCACAAACACCCACTTGGACTCAGCGATGAATTAGTTAGATTTTGGTGGTCAAAGGTCAAGGTAGGTGTGACCTTGTATTCAACTCATTCTTGTGAATACCATATCTCAGGAATGCCTTGAGGGAATTTCTTCATATTTTGCAAAAGCATCCATTAAAACGTAACCATGAACTGATTAGATTTTAGTGGTCATTGGTCAAAAGTCAAAGTCACTGTGATCTTGGCTCTCATTCTTCTGAATGCGATATCACAAGACCACACCTTGAGAGGATTTATTCAAATTTGACGCAAACATCTGGTGAATTCGGTGATGAGAGGTCAAAGGTCAAGGTCAATGTGACCTCACAAAACATGTTTTTGGCCATAATTCAAGAATTCATATGCAAATTAATGACAAAACATCACGCAAATGTCTAATAGGACACAATAGTGAACTGATGACATTTTATATCCAAAAGGTTAAAGGTCAATATCACTGTGACATCACAATATTCTGCATAAAGCACTTTTCTGCCCATTACTCATTGTCATAACATGGTCATATACTGAATTGGTGACACTAATCTCGGGTGTCCACCTTAAAACTGTGCTGATTGTATTCAAATAGACTACAATGGACTTACTCGATACTTATATACTCATGCTACAATTTTGTGGCCTGTACTGTTAAATAAAATTATGTGAAAAGCACATAATGACTTGTGTAGAACTCAAAAAAAGTTGTTGGACTTGACTTGAGACTTATTGGTCTTGAATTGGAGGTGAAACTTTATAGGAAGGGCTTGACACGTACTGGTGACTTGCAGAACAATTACCTTGTCTCACCTCTGAGTCAACGTGTATGATCTGAATCTGTCAGCCATGCCAGACAGTGTTGACATTTAATGTCTACATTGATATAGAGATACATGTATCTAATATAAAGGGTGTACAAGTGAAGATAATGTCTGCTTACTTTGAATTTCTAAATGCAAAATTGCATTGAGATAAAAAAAAAAAAAACAGCATGTAATAACAAATGTCTTGTTACTGTCTGCTCATACAGTCTAATCTGAAGACAGGAAGCCTGTTGGTTCGTCTGGGCAAACTGCTTCTCCACAGCGCTATGGTTCTCCTCCTCACGGTCACCATCAACTACCTGGCCAAGGTGCTCCTCTTCTCTTCTTCCCTTGCTCTCATCCTTCCTCACTCTTCCTTTTATTTCCTGTTTCCAACACATCTTCTCCTTGCCCGTCTGCTCTGGTCTTTTTTTTTTGTTTTGTCCTCTGTACCGCTCATCTCTCTTCTTCCCCTCCTCTCCTTCATCTGTTCCTCCCTTTTCTGTCTCACTGCTTCTTCGTTACCTCTTCTTTTCAATGTTTCACCACAGTCTCCCACCTCCCTCTACTGCAGCCCTCCTCTCCTCCTCATATATATCTAAAACTCGTAGGTATGATGTAAGCTCACCATGTGATCTCAGCGTAGGTTACTTATTTATACTCTCAGCATGCTGATCTTTAGCCCTGACAAGATGACCTTATCTGTGTGTGTGTGTGTGTGTGTGTGTGTGTGTGTTTTCAGAAAGCACTTCAGCTCAGATCAGACGAACACATCTTTAAATTCATCAAGTCAAAGTTTGCCTTGGGGCCGACAAGGTATGAACACACACCTGTAGATGCATACACGCAGTACACACACACACACACACACACACACACACACACACACACACAAACAGATTCATGCGTTCTTGAACAGATTACCGTCATGAATCCATATTTTGCCACAAGGACGTGCTCACACACAGTACTGCATACATAGAGTCTGCACAGACTGCACCCTTACACCTCTTGACTTGATCCAGCTTGACTGTATTATTCACTAAGCACCAGTATTGTAGCACCTGGAGTGTTAGTGCGTGTGAATAATAGATGTCGGGGTAACGTCATCAGGCCTCTCATCGATCAGAGACCGTGTGTGTGTGTTGAGCAGCTCAGCCACTGGATAGCTGCTCCAGGGTGGCAGATAACACAGCTCACAGCCCAACGCCACACAACTCGCCCTTCAATTATTCAGGAGGCTGGAAAATGCACTGCTTACTCTCCGCTCTATCTCTGCCTCTCCCTCTGTTCTGGTTTCTCTCACTCCCTGAGACAGATTTCTTTTCTCTAATGGTTTCTGTTTCGTATGCCTGGAGTTTTGTAAAATCTCAATTCTTGGGATTGGACAGTATACGATTTTTTTACGGATCGCAATAAAAAGCACAACTTGATAGCAGTGAATTTCCATCATCTGGATAATCATGAATATTGTTTCCAGTAGCACCCAAAGACATTCCTAGGCAACAAGCAATAAGAGTCAAAGTTAGGCTACACACACCACCCTCAAAAACGCCAAAGATCTTAACCAATCATTGGTGTAGTTCATATTGGAAGATATGAAGCCATTTCAAATACTTGAAAGCCTGGCTTTTAAAGATTAACTAAAAAAAGATGTGTCTCTTATCTCTGATATGATGTAATACAAATATTTTGTTCTTTACCAGATGTAACGTAAAGTGATTCCAGTGTGTTTTAGTGCCATTTTAACAGTTTTAAGCATATTTTGATGATTAAAGGGATTATATAGTGAATATTTTGGCCAGGATAATTGTGGCATGAAATTTTCATATTGTCCCATGCCTCCTCAATTCTCAGTTCTATTTCTTATCAGTACAGCTGTTTACCAGAAGCAAGTTTGCAGCTATAATGGGTAAAACTTACACTCTGAAAAAACACAAGTTTCTAATGTACTTTTATACCATATTGAGAAAATAGACGAAGTTTATTTTTAAAACATTCTGTATAATAGTGTGCAAACTTGCTTTTTCTGTCAACCTGCAAGAACACAATTCATTCTGAAACATGAACATGTCAGTAATACACATCAATGTCTCTTCAGTTCCTGAATGTTTTTTTATCGCTGTTTCCAGGTAGTTTGTAGTAGCAAGAAGTGGTATCTGTTTTTTTTATATTTGTATTTGTATTATATTTGTATTTTGTATATTTACATATGGATAAGTTGCTTATCTTTATTTAGTCGTGGAGGATTGGACAGAGCCAGGATTTTGTAGTTCTTCAGAGGTGTCCTAAAAATGATCTGGAGTTGTTGGTAGAGCAACAGATCCTCAGTCCAAAGCTGCAGCTAGCTGGATCATGAGTCCTAGGGTAAACTTCATATATGAACTTACAGGTAAAAGTAACAGGGTGCATTTACTCATGTATTTAACTTGGTACTTGCACTTTACTTGAGTTGTTCTATTTTATGCTACTGTGCCCTCTACTTCCACTCCACTACATTTCAAGGCAAATATTGTACTTTTTGATCCACTACATTTATTTGACAGGCATATACGTAGCTACTTTATCTGGTGCATGTAGGGTGGCTTCCCTAAATACCTCCCTCATATTAGTGAGTCATAAAATATATCATTGCGATACTCAAGTAAATCGATGCTTTCTTACACCTCTATATAAGTGCAAGCGCCATATTTACTTCATATTAACGTTGATCTTGGTTTCAACTCTGCTCATGTTGCGTTTATTTCAAAATAAAATTGCACTATTAATCAAATTAACCTCAATAACAAATTAATTCTCTAACTACATTCATAGAACCAAATTAGTTGCATGAGAACACAATCATTTTAGCCTATCATCTAAATGTTAGTCTGGATTAGTTAAGCCTCATTTACGGAGCAAGGTCCTGGGTAGTTACTGTAGCATGAGTGCAATTACCAGAAATCTAAGCTTCATCAACAGAATAATCAAAACATAATCCTCCACATGCTGATTTATAGACAAGTGAGCACCTCAGCGATTAGTGTTAAGCATCAAAGACTATTCCATAGACAGTTTCAGTTGCTTACAAGTTTGCTCCCTCCTCACTGTGTCATCTTCATATCTTTTATGTCCATCTCCCCCCTATTATTGCTCTATCCCTCCCTTGTGTCATCTCCCTCCTCTCTCTTCATTCGTTTCACCTCCTCTCCTACAGGGATTTTGATGCCAGTCTGTATCTGTGTGAGGAGGCCTTTGGCCTGCTGCCCCTCGACACACTGGAGCGCCTGGCTGGTACCCTGCTGCTATACCCCTACATCCTCTCACTGCTGCTGCTCAGCGGCATGTTGGCAGTGGCTGCACTGCAGAACTTGAGGTAGGCGATGTGCTGTTGAGAGAGAAGGTGTCCTTGTGCAACTTTTGAAACTCACTGATGTCACATGAAAAGAAGCATTTGGCAACTCTGCTTTGGGGGGGATACATGGCAATATACCCATAATGTTTAAATGAATCAGACAGTTGAAAGTAGAATTTCCAAGTTTTCTCTTACTCTTCCATTCTATTGATGTAAATTATCAGGTGGCAGTAAGCAATCCCCTCCATCTGTCCTTCTGTTTGTTTCTCTGTAAACAACATAGACTGAAAGCTAATGACCAGTTTGGTCTGAAGTTTGTAAGTATGTGCATTTACCCTTCAAACAGAAAGCAACCTATTGATTTTTTGTGACCCTATGACACTTCATTTATAGCACAACAATCAAACCAAACATTGGCTACAACAACATACAATGCTGACTTGAAGTAACAGCTAACCAGGACGGTATAAGGCTTCAGTGAAGGTCTGCACTGTGTTGCACCAAGGTAATTTAAAATCAGACTACTTGTATGCGGAAGTAGGGAAGCTCTTTATCACCTTTCAGATCATACTGTTTTGGTCTCACCCTTCTTATTAGCGTAATTTCCGGATTCAGCAGGCAGTGAAAAAGCTTTGATAAATCAACACTATACACCAGCAACAAACAGCAGGCAGACGAGATAGCAACTAGCTGGTGGACATAGGGGTGCAATTATTAACTAAAGAGCAAAAGATATTTCTCTCAGGAGTTGGTGGAGACCAAAACAGAGCTTATAGGATAGTGAACATTGTACTTACCTTCAGTTTGCTCCAAGTCTGCTGTGTAAATAAATGCTAACAAGTTTGTCATATCTACTAAAAGGTCATTAATATGTGTATATGTGCAAGTTTCACATATTCTAGGGTTAAATATTATTTTGAGAATACTGTGTTAATACTTGACCATTTCCCTTAAACTGAATTTTACACAGTGACAAAGGATGTTAGTTAAAAAAAAATCTATGGAATTAATGAACTAACACCCAGATAGTTCAAATAAATTCAATCACTCCAAGATGTTTTCTACAGTAAATCCATCTTGTGGTTGATGCGGACCAGCTTCATTAGGACAGTGGTTAAGACCCCCTAAAGTGACAACACAGTGTTGACACACTAGGTCATGGACCCCCATTTCATTAGATTTCCCCAAAGGGATCTCCATCTGAAAAGATTTTGGTCGTTGGATATGATTAAGACCAGAATTCTTTAGTTATCAAGTACAGTTGAGGACATAACTGTGATGGAAGTGAGACCTATGATCAAAATAGTATTTTTTATGACTCTTATTCAAACTAGGCTCAGTTCCAGTGTGACTTGAATAGTAAAAATAAAATATCTCCACTTTTCTGGGGACCCCCCTGGAACTTCCTCAAGGACCTCTGAAGGGTCCCCAGACCTTTAGTTGAGAACCACAGCACGAGCACACATGTTTTGGAACTGCCAAAGGTATTGGACTAAAATATTACAAACTCTGTCCAAGGTTTTACAGAAGCGACTCAAACCAGACCCAGTCCTGGCAATGTTTAAATGAAAGCAGCTAATTTTGTTGAATTGGAAACAGTAACAACCACCAGCCCACTGAACCTTGCTGAAAGATGTGATGAAACACACACATTATTAGAATTGGAAAAAAAAATTCACTTAGAGGAAAGGTTGATATATTCTGTTAAATATGGCAACCTTTTATGGACCATTCAATAAGATTAACCCATAACACAGTGTTATCCACAGTGCAATCTCTGACATCCCCTTTATGTTTGTTGGTGTAGTTTTTTTTTTTTTTTTTAATCATGAGTCAGAAACCCAGTGGTCACCGTACTTTTGTCTCGGCTGCAGATCACTGCAGATTTAGTAATAGCATTATTTCTTCATGCTCTGGAAAACAGAATATTCTACCAGCTGCCTTTCAAAGCTTCATTTGCCTGTGGTGCAAGGTGAGGGGCCGCATTGAACTAATCACATTAGCATATCAACTCGCCCTCTGCTGTTGGAGGGCTAGAATACTAACCTCATAGAACAAAGGGCTATTTGCCAATTCAGGAATTAATTTAATCCAGTTTACCCCACCTCACGTAGAAGGAAGAGCCAGATTGGATTTGTATTCAAATGGAAGCCAGAGTCCGTCTGATTCAGTACGGGAGGCCAAATTGTGGGAGTGACATCATTGCCCTCGGGCCTTTTTTCTGTTTGTCTGCTTGCTGACTCCTGCAGACACAAACGGCCGTGGGTGTGCATTATTGCATGTCTCCTTGTGCGCAAACAGCTAATGAAATCTGAATAACAGCTACTGAAATCTGAATAATCTGAATAATATCAATTCCACCCACCTACCCTTCTGCCTCTCTTCTCAAGCGTCTGGCTGTAATGTTTTATGTATCACTGTTGTCTTTTGTCTCGCTGCCTTTTTTGTTTCTCAGCAGACCTAAAGGAGGTTCAGCTGAGGAGAGGAAAGGAGCTGGAGAGGGGCGAGTGGTGACTCTCCGTCCAGATGTGGCTTATAATCTGTTGCATACACTGTTCTATGGCCTCCTGGCTTTCAGCACTATGAGGTGAGCTCATGCACATGTAATTGCAGGATCATTTACAAGCAGATATCTGGACTGACACACATTCCTAAGTAGCCACATTGGTTTAATTCCCAGACAGGGACTCTTCAAATGTACTTTTCTACTTGACAGCTTGATTCTTGATTGTGCATGCTCATGAGCAGATGCGGGAATTCTGGGAAGTGCCTCTCAAAAGCTTTTCATCAAGTGTCTGAGTGGTCCACTTTAGCCGTGATCAGCCCTCCACGACAAGCACCATCCCACAGTGGCATGTCTCTCAAGCCTCTTACACACATACTGCATCCCTGAACTTATCTAGACATTACCTGGAGCAACTGTACGCAAGTGTCCAAATCAGATCGACCAGACATTAAACAGACTTTACCCTGCCAGCTCCCTAGTACGAAGTCTGTCAAATATCCGACTGAGCCCATTTGTGAAGAAAGCACGACACTGTGCGTAGAATTCAAAGTGAGCCAGTAGGTGCATATTTGATCATGCCACTGCCGTAAACCCAAAGAAAACAAAGGGTGAAGAAAGGGTCATTTACACAATGACGCTGAGGAGGTGACGAGATTTGTGATCTACTGTCAGTAAGAGCCAAAGCTAAAATCGTCAGACTAATTCAAGGAACG
The DNA here is from genome assembly GCA_019142605.1 of Cephalopholis sonnerati. Taxonomy (NCBI): domain Eukaryota; kingdom Metazoa; phylum Chordata; class Actinopteri; order Perciformes; family Serranidae; genus Cephalopholis; species Cephalopholis sonnerati. Next base: position 9,299,163 of record JAGQAX010000001.1, read on the forward strand.
CCAAGAGACTTGGTTGTTTATGACCAAATTACAAACCAGCTACTTTAAAACACTGCAATTTCCGCTGCATACTTTTTGTGTCATGTCCTGCCTCCTGCACCCCTCATCTAAACCAAACTGAGTATGTTTAGTAGGTGAGAATGCTTCTGACCCTGACCGTCTCCTGTTGTGTGCCACAAGTTAATATGAGAAAACGATTTGATAGTGTCACTACACAGCAGGAACAGAAAGAATTGACACAGTCGGATCACTGACAACTGTATGAGTGACACCCTGAAATATCAACTCACATGCGTCAGTGCTTGTAGTAATTTGCACCATGCAAGGCAGCACAAGAACACAATTGATCACTGGCTAAGCCCCACCCCCCCTTGGTTACTGTTGCTACATCTATCAAAATAGCACATAGAGTTTACAATAATGGTGACAGATTTATGATTAAAAAAAAAAAATCTTTGTAATTTTTGAAAGAATTGGTCCTCGATTTCAGGCTGATGATGTAGGTTAAATGTCACTAGCAAATTTTATCAACTGTAGCAAGTTTAACAGCCAACATTGCTTGTCGGTTGTCTCCGGCTGACTCAACAAAATAAAAAGTCTTGTGAAAGGGGTCTTATGGTAGATATGCACTTGATGACTACGTGCATCATGCTTAAAGAATGAGGCTAACGAAAGTAAGGCTTTAAAGTTCTGCTAATTCAAGTATCATAAGGAAAACTGTAAGATCAAACTCATTTTGTTCTAACATAACACTGTTTGAGCTTAGCTTACGGACTTGTTCTTTTTTAACAGTATTTTGTCACTTTTAACAAAAGTGTGTTTTGGAATGAGAACTAACCAGTGTATGTGGCAAATGTAAGTCTATCATAGGTAATGTTGGCTGTGGCTGCGCCTTGGCTTTGGAAGTAGTGTTGTGTTACCACAGTAGATAGCGAGCTAACAATGCAGATAGTAAACTAACTCTGTGGATAGTTAGCTAACACTGGAGACAGTAAGCTAGCACTGTAGATACCTGCCTAGCCAGAGATGCTAACATTAGCAGCTACATTAGAACATATGAATAACTGTTTAATCAGCAGGCGTGAGGAGCACAGGCAGAGTTTTAATTGACAAAATATGTTAAAACGTTTTAAAGAACTGAACAGGCTTAATTGACCCACCGCTATGCCTTTGTGATGGTCCGACAAGCTGTCGCAGTAAGCATGGAGCCCACACTGTACTAACTGCACTCCTTGAAGAACTCCCATCACATTTTTGGAAAAACTAAAAAGCGATTCCAGAGAGACGCAGACAGAGGGGTCTATAAAATACGCTTGAAAGATACAATATATCCAGGATGTCAAACTCACACAGCAGCAAAAACAGGTGACAAAGACAAAGATAGTTAGAAGCCAAAGCCGTACTATAGGCTACAGATCACAATGTAAAAGTGAACCATCACATCACTGGTGACCAAGACAGAGGACAATGAATATAAAGGGAAACATTGCCAATATTGAACCAGCTGTGTGACATCACAGTGTGTGCAGATTAACGGTGTTTGGCTTCTCTCCTGCTACCTACGCTGCCAGACGGGTGGGGAGCTCCTGGGGAACCCAAACAACATTCATCTGCCCACACTGGGATGACACACAGCTGGTTAAATATCAGCAAAGTTTCCCTGCTTCCCTTGACTGGTCCCTGCAGAGCAGGGTAGGTCTTTATTCTGAGTTATAATCATTAAAAACAAAAGTAGCTAGCTAACCCTACACTTTTCAGGGTTTGATTTTGGATTTGGAATGAGAAAGAAATGTTTATCTCCTTCCAACCTCTCCAGGTAACGACTATCATTAATACAACTGCCCCATGCAAAATGTTTAGCTCAAAATCAACAAAACAAGCCTGAAAATGAAGGAAATTAATGCAATCATTTCAGAGTTCCTTCATTTTCATAGTCTATGGAGCTGTGTTTTTGTCGGACCCTGGTCTCCGCTGGCCTGATGCTACACTATGATTGGTCAGTCTGCGTCTGGGGGTAGAAGGTAGTGAAGGGTTAATTGACCTGACAGTTGGAAAAAAATGGGAACAAATAATGTTATAATGGCTGATGAGAACATTTTTTAAATAAAGGGGGTAACACAATGACACTGCCACTTAAGCTTCAAATAAAACAAAACTGGGCAACTATTCTTTTGGTATAAATATTAATGTATTTAACCAAAACAAAAGCACCAACAAACTAATATCCAAAGAAATTAAACACTGTAGCATGAGTCCCATCCCCCATGATGTGGTGGGCACTTGGTACATTCTGTTTGTCCACTACTTGTATTTAAGAGCTCTGCTTTAGGGAGCACATCTTTTTCTTAGGACTGACAATATATCCCTCTAACAGCAGCAACCAGCAGCAGCACTATCAACACTGGTAACTCAAGAAAATTGAAAGTTGAGTGATTTAAGGGCAAACATATCTAAACGACAGAGCGTGACTGTGCAGAAGTACAGAAATGCATGCACTTGATTTTGGAAAGGCTGGAAAAAGATGCCCTCCTCCAACTGCATACTGCAGCCCTGCGCACACTTCTTCTGCATGTGGAAGAATCCAAGGCTTGATGGGCCTGCTGTGCCTAGTTACAGTTACTTGGTGGGGGAGGGGTTTGGCAAACGGTCAATAAAACTTGTGGACTGTATGTAAAGCACCCTTATGAGATCATTTATAAACCTATACATGAAATTGGGCTGGGAGGACGCTGAGGCCACTTCACATGCCAAGTTGGAAAGTCCAAATTAAATTGCTGTTTATTTAACTTTAATCAGAGGCAGAAAAAAGTACACATGGCACTGTCTGCTGTAAAATATTTCACCCTGTGTATTACTCTTTTTCCACGATTAGCCTCATTAGCCTTCCCTCTCATATTCCTCTCCTGTTTTATGTTGCTTCTCTCTCTTGTTGGCACACACAAACACCACCGCCTGTTTCTGTGGTTCACCTAACTGCATCATCCATTGGCAGGTTCCCTCTGTGGAACAGAACCACCGCTGGGGCTCCAGTTATAGACGCCAGACTCTGGCTGTGGGGTGAGAGCCCTGACACCAGTGCTGGCACTGAGGCTTTACCATTGAACAGAAACATCTTTCTTGCGGTCGACTTTCATATCCAGCCACTTTTTTTTTTAATTCCCAGAATGTTTCAGCTCCCTGAGCTGGCAGCTTTTACTGCTACTGTGACATGCTGGCTCCTGACAAATTTGCTCTTATTGGTCACACCAGAACTATGACCACCAAACAATCTCAGCTGACTGGCCTCAACCTCTGCAACAGCTGCCTCAATTTTCCACTCAGTGCAGGCTCTCTTTTTGATGTACAGCCTGTGTTCTCCATTTTACCTTGAAAAGTTATTTTTGTGTTATTTTAAAACATTTCTTCAAGTTTTAATATTGTCCAGTTCTGAGTCATGCATTTGCATATGTTTAAAGATTAACACCCTTGACCTCTAGTGGTTCAACTTCTTTCTTTGCTGTAGTGAAGTAAAGGTGTACTTCAGGGTCCACTGGCATCATTGGTGGGTGCGGTTCACATGTAGTGAAGAGGAAACTCACAGGAGGAAAAAGGCGGACAGTGCAAACAGCAGTGGAAAACAAATCAGAGAGGCACCGTCATCTCTCAAAATGAAAGTCTGGGGCCACTCTGGCTTTAACAACACAAATGGGACAAACAAAATCCATAAAGACTGCAGGATATGCAAGAACTGTCTTGTGAAAGTAAATTACATGGGCTAAACAACAAATATGCATAGATTCGTGCATAGATCCTGATTTGTCTTTGTTCTGATCTCGTTGCGGAGAAAACGGCTAAAGCTTCCTCAACTGTATCTTGGTCCACAATGAATACAGTGTGTAGAGCAGAGCTTCCTTTTTAGTCCTTAAAACAGTTTAACAAGAGAACAGTTCTCCTTTAGTTACACAGACATCATGATGCATTGTAGATGGCTTGTCTTGCAATGTATCAAGTATGGCAGAATCACTGAATCATGATAGCATCGTTATTGTGGGCAAGTTTTGATAGTATAGTGAGTTACTCTGTAATCCCCATCACTAATCAGAGGCGAAACTGTCTTGACACTTTTCCCTGGAGGGAAAACACTGTTTTTTAAGCCAGTGTCAAGTTACTCTTAAAATGTGTGAAGTGATTAACATCTGTAGTCACAATGGGTATTTTCATTAGTCAGGCTAATAAGTCACCCATTAGTAGGTTTTCTAGACCCCTCTGGGAATAATGTTGCGCAATCAATCAATAACAGTCAGTTTGAACTGTTTTTTGCAAAGCTTTGTGGTTAAAGTACAGGATACAAGCCTCACAGTTACTTAAAATATTTTGATGGCATCATGAATTATAAATACAAAAATGCATGCAGATGGCTGTTTTTATAGATAAGGAGGCCCCTGCTGGTGTTTATTGCGACTATAGTCTGTTATCAAATGACAGACTTTGTTAATACCATGTGACCGCTCCACACGACATCCATTTGCTTTTGCTTATTGATTTTTTTTATTAAGCTTATGACATTAATAAATTCCTACAAAAAGTTAGAATACCAGTGTGCCCACGCTTCTTGAGCAACTAAACCCTGTACTGCTACAGCTACAGTACAAACTTTGGTGCTTCCCTACAATCAGTGGATAATTTTACTCTCTACAGTAACAGTCTTGTGGCGGTACACATATTAACATCTTGAGTTATATATAATACCTTACTGCTTTCCGTTTTGGGTCTCACAAACCCAGACCCACAGAGTGTTGCATTTGCACAATGCCTCATTATTAGCTCTACAGGGTTACACAACTGTGTGCCACAGAGTTTTTCCATTTCACATCTATAATTTTAAGCACTGCAACCCTCCCAGGCCTGATTCCCAGCTTTAATATGTAATTGTCAAATGGTATTTGTTGCCAGCATCATCAGTACATTCCTTGGTTGAGCACATTTCAAGCTGCACACACAGGCTGCCATTCTTGACATCCATGATTCATTATTGTGAAAGTATAATTGCCTTTTAACTTTAGGCTCTTTGTGACGACTGTCAAGAAAAGCAAAGAGATTACAGTTGGAATCATCACTTCTTTTTCCGGTATTAAAAGAAACCTACAATTATTCATTCAAAGAGAAAAGGGGAATATTCTCGTATTTGGTTTACTCATCGCAACATGGAGATGCAGGTTTACAAAGGTTCACTTAAGTAGCACATTGTGTTCTTGTGATAATTGGAGTACATGTGGTGGGCAGGATTTTAAATGGTATCTTTAATGCTGTACATTTTTTATATATAGTTCACACAATGCATTCCTGTTACAGTCACGAATTAAAGTACTGATTGAATTCACACAAAAGGAGACAAATCTGAAAGCTCTTAATACAGCAGCAGCCAGGTAGTGCAGAAACTGACACATTTGATTTCAGCACTTTCTCTAAAATGCTGATTAAGAGCGAAAGGCCAAAAGTGCAGAGAGCCATTCGTTTCTGTCAGACAGCTCCTTTGCATTAAAAAGTACCGAGATTTATTTCCGTGAGGCTGCACTTCTTTATGCCTCCTCTCTCTCTCACGGCTCCGTCTCTGTACCTGTCAACAATTTTTCAGCTCATTTCATTCCCTCAGTCTTCTCTCTCTTATAATCTTTTCTCATTTGTTTAGAACACATATTTATGTGCTTTGAAGCAGAACTTAAGTAATAATGCTGTGTTTTATGCACCAAATTAAGTTTAACCACATTGGAACCGTTTCACTAAGTTATCCGCTCAGCTAAAGACAGTTTGGTTGTCCTGTTTGACTTAAATGTTCTTTAGGGGCTTGAGGGAACATCCCAAAGTCCAAGCATCATTATTAAAGAGCAGCATTTTTACCTGCTGTATAAACTGTCTGTCCTGTTATCATTAAGAATGATACAGGCATAGACACACACACAAACACCATCATCAGATACACACTGGAATAACATCAATTTGCTACTTTGCTTGCACAGAAATTTTATTGTAAGTGGAACTTTAACCAGGTGAGACATAAAAAATCTTTAACACCCAACGTTGCTTGATACTGCCTCTGTCACCCACTATTTACCCAGGATGAAATATATATGGACTGGCCATATGTGTGCAGTCGCGGCCTATGGTGTGTGTGGGAAGGAGCTGTGGACTCTGCTTCTCAACACTCTCAGCTGCAACACTAAAGTTCTGGTAAGAGCTCCCAACAGCTGCACTTCCAGCTCTGAACATCTGCTACACTATTTTTTTTTTTCTTTGACAAGAAAGATTGATATTTGACTTCAAAAAACTATGTTCACTCTACAGGATGGTAGTTTTTAATAACACACATGAACTTTTAAAGCTGCACTAATCAATATTCTTATGCCTTCATGCCAGCGACAGCATTATGTTCTCAGGTTGTCTGGGAGTCCTTTGTCCTATTCTTGTGAATGCGATAGCTCAAGAACACCTTAAGGGAATTTCTTCAGTTTAGGTACACTCGGACTCAACTAAGAATTGATAAGATTTTGGTGGTGAAAGGTCAAAGTCCCTGTGACCTCACGTCCGTCTCATTCTCGGAAGCACAATATCTCAAAAAAGCCTGCAGGGAATTTCCTCACATTTGGCACAATCTTTCACTTGGAGTAGATGATTTGAGTAGAATTTAATGGTCAAGGGTTAAGGTCACTGTGACCTCACACCAACTGTAACAACATTTCACACAAATGTCTAATAGAATAAAATGATGAAGCAAAGACATTTTATATTCAAATGGCTCAAGGCCAACTTCACTGACATTGTGATTTGTGAAAAAACACTTACCTGTCTGTTATTCCATGCTATAACTCAGGAACAGAGAGGGAGACATTTGGTCAGATACTGCATTGGTGACATTAATCTTGGGTGCCTTCCTTTTCAACCACCAGTTCAACCACAGCCCCATGCTGCTGACCACTGGATAGCCATATTGATACATTCATTGTTCAAGTACACTTAATACAAATGTTTCTGAGCAATTGGAAAGAGATTTTTTGTTCTTGCTCAGCTTGTCAACCAGATCCTGTCTGGTCCCGTCTGGATTGGATTGAGCAGCCTTCCAGTCAGAGACCAGCTTTTCTAAGCCTCATTTCAGACACATTTCAAGTTTATAGCCTGGCCAGCTATGTTTTAGTCTCCTTGATCCAGTGGAGGCATCTGTTGCTGAAGAGAATTAAATGATAACTAGGGCAGGGTATCATGTATTTCAATATGAACACAATGTCTGTGTTTCAGAATCAGTACTGTTTTTTAAGTACCTTAGTTAAGGAATATACACATTTAGCTATAGGACCTTGGTTTTATTTTAAAGAAAATACACCAAACATATGAAACCAGGAGTAGCTAACACGGTGCCCCCGAGTGCCTGGTCACCCACAGGGAGCCAGTGAAGCACCCTCAGGGCATGTTCAAAAAATAACTGTGGTCAAACCAGCCATCACTTGCATCTCTTTGGTCAAACCAGGTGATGCTACAACTGCAGTGCACCCACATACTTTTACAACATTTATGGAAAATGCATTCCAACGGCTTAGACTTGGATTGTGTCTAGATGGTAGCCTCAGACTTGCAAAAACTCTGAGATTTCATATTCCATGTTCCAAGTGATCAGTTGAACCTCAACCATGATCTCTTCCTAACCCGAGCACTAACCAAGGGCTTTTTGTGCCTAAACCTGACCAGACCTCAACCACAGCATTATCACACCATAAAACAGTAAGACAAAACTATTTTGAAGCAGCTTGTGAGAGTTAAGCAAACCGAGTGTTACTATTCAGCCTCAACCCAGCAGGGAGATGTCACTACTTGATCCATGCTGGAAACTCGATCTGTTTAGGTTCTGTTCCCTGTCCAATGGGCTGTCCTGACCTGAACCATTCAAGGTCAATGCCTAACCCCAACCATCTTTGCACATGCATAGAACTAATCTGGTTTCTGATACAGATCAGGCAGCGACACAAGAGCTTCCGATGGCTTGTGGAAAGACTAAATACAAACACAAAGTCAAGCATTTTTATTGTATCCATCTAGAGATACTCGAAAGTAAATGTCTCAAATTAGTTCCAGGGACGCATGATATTGGATTTTTTGACGATATCTGATATGCCAATACATAACAACTGATTTGCCCTGATAACCAGCTACTTTTAGTGACCATCAAGTCTTCTCTGTTGTGGAATTGACATCATGTTATGCATGCATACTCTTATCGTGATGGCCCACCAGCAGATGGAGGGATGAATATACTACAATACTTTTCAGTTAATGTAATACTGGGTCATTGTGCAAAATAAGACAGAGCATGTTGGCCGATTCATTTTAAGGTCATTATCAGCTGATACCAATGACATGCCGATATTATCGGGCATCCCTAATTTATGTCCTAAAATAGCTACATTTTTAAAAACTTCACATTTGTAAAACTTTTGCAAATGTGACAAATGTGATCCTGTGTGACTTTCCAGTTACAGATTAATTGTTGAGATTAACAGATTAATCATTAAATTGGCATGTTTATGTGTGTGTGTTTTTCTATGATCACATGGTAAAATATTATTAATAATTATTGTAAGGAACCATTAACAGTATTCAGTAAACACAGACTGCCTCCTAATATATGTAGGCTATTGAATACATACTGTAATATTTGTCATTTAAAGTAAACCTAGCAAATATTTTGGGGATGATTATATCAAAAAGCAGCCCTCTATATTACTCTCTACTCTTCAGGTAACTCTCAGTCTTTTAAAAGGTTGCCGACCCCTGTATCATAGTATCAGTGAGTAAACAGAAGAGGCCTTGTAAGAACTTTTCCTAGATTAAATTCTGTCTAAAACATGTTATTGTTCAGATCAGGAAATACCGAATGAAAATTAAGTCAACATAACCAAGAATCTGAGCAAGAATTCAGCACCAACCTCTGATACCCGACAGTTTTCATAACCAATACTAACATGTTGGTCAGTGCTCACAAAGCACTGAGGTTTGATACCCAGTTCTAGTGTCAACCAACATTCTTTCCGCCACCGGCCTCCAGTGACCATGGCGTTGATCTCTAACTTGGACAGCACCATTTTGAGATGCTATTAGAAAATGTCTCATTCGCCTCTTTTCTGTGATTTGCTGGTTTGACATGAAGGTGAACAGTTACACTGCCTGATGACCAGCTGCCTTTCGATCCTCAGCCTCTGCTCTGGCCTGGTGATAACATTGCCAGTGAGGCCACTAGGTGTCAGTGTGGTCATAACATGACAACAGCATGGATCAGATAAGGCACGATACTTGTGAGCAGTGCTGCTCTGTCTGTCGGTTATCTCTGTGTTATCTCATTCTGTGCTCGTCTTCATTTTGAGGTGTATCTCTGTCTGACTCTCTCACTTTCTCGATTAGATTCTCACATTTCATTATAGCTGTTTTCTGTCTCTCATTTTGCAGTTAAGGCTCGTCAGATATGCAGTTCCACTGTTGATGATCGCTTGCCTGTATTACAAGGTATGCCATCTTCTCTGTGGGTTATGTTCATCATTGTATTGTTGGTCTCATTACGGAGCCGTTTGTAAAAACTGTGGGCAGCGATATGAGAAAAGGAAAATACCTGAAATGGAAGTTGTGGAAGAAAATGATAACAAGCAATTGGATGATAACAAATCATTTATTTTGCCATCCGAAAAGTAGAAATTACAGTCACACACACTGTTATTTTCAGTGAGGTAATAAGGTGTTATTTAAGCTATATTACTAGGTTTGATCCTCTGCTTTGCAGCCTTAATGAACGCTAACACAGGGCTTTCCATCACTTGTTTCTGTCTGTTTCTCTCTAGTTCTGGCCTAAGCTGATGGAGGAGTTATCAGAACTGAGGGAGTTTTATGATCCAGACACTGTGGAGCTCATGACCTGGATTAGGTACACACATACACACACATACACCCACACTCACAGATCCAGAGCACACATCAAATTGAAGCAAATCTGATTAGCTTGTTTTCGCAGATCAAGTTTCACTTTGCCTGATGTCCTTGATTAGTCTGTGTGTGTGTGTGTATACATGTGTATCGGCGCTTGTTTGCGGGGGAGTCTGGCCGATGAGTGATGAGAGCCGATGGGTCTCCATGAATAAGACTCGGGGGTGCTGGAAAGGACCCAGCTGTTGGCAGAGCAGCACCCACCTCAGGGTCTCCGTGGCCGGGCTTTCGATCAAGAGCGTCACTGCGATGGGATCAGAGATGGAGCTGTGATTTGGAATGGCTCCGTACTGCGTCTGCAGTGTGTGTGTTTTTGTGTTTGCACATCTGTGTGTGTCTGGATGTGAGGCATGGGGCTTAGCAGTCTATAGTGCATACCATGTAACTCTGCAACCACAATGTCTGGCCAAGGACACATCACATCACATACAGTCTGCGCATGCAGTCACTTTTCACTGTTATACTCCATTCAGACCAGCACAGTACAGTGAGTTTACCCTGACTTATTGGAGGATTTGATTACGGTAATGGGTTTCAGCCGAGCTGGTTTTAGAACCCCCCCCCTGACCTGTGTTGAACATGGGTCAGCAACTGATAACTGGTAAGGCCAACTCATCAGTTACCAGGAAGGCCTCACGTCCAACGGCAAAGGTCATTCCTAATGAATTATCCCTCCTAGCATATACAACCACCTGTTATCATGTGATCAAGTTTTGCATTTGATGGCAACTTGAAACAACTCCATTTGCTTAATCAAGATCGTGAGATGGGGTGGAAACTTCAGTCAGCTAATAAGATGATCTTTGAGCATAGAATATTTCATAAAATGTACTGGTTGCAAAAGACAAACACAAACTACCATGCTGATTTTTTTGTTTGTTTCTTTGTTATTTTGACATGACTTATATTTGATATTTTAACACAAGTTATAATTGAAAAAACATTTTATTTTGTTATCTGTTTGTTACTTTTACGTACAAAAATATATGAAATATTAACAAAAAAGACTGTAACCCAACTTGCAATGGGATCACTCAGGCTGCAATACGCAACTTACAACAAATGTGGGCCAGGGGCATAAAGTTGGGTGGCCGGTGGCCCCTTCCTTGCTTCCTACCCTCCCTCTGACCCCCTTGCTTGAACCACACCCATCTTCAAACTCTGCTTTCCTTTTGATCTCAACTACACACCTGTGACGTTCTGTGACTGCATCTTGCACGGTTGTGATGCTGTCGCATTGACAAACTCTGTCCACAGACAGACATAAAAACTACTGGCAAAATAGTCAAAACTACTTTGTGGTAGTTCCTGCTACAATGGATGTCACCTGGACCACATTTCACCATGATAACATACACAGAGACTCACAAGGTGAAAACAATACCGGGGGGGGGGTTCACATTATAAATATACACTTCACATCCTTGCGTGTTTGTGCATCTGTGCAGTTTGCTGTGTATGCAAGTACTGTACTTGATGAGCACAACCTTATGTATGCAGCTTTGTGCTGCATACATAAGTGAATGCTTAGGCTGCACAGGTTTATGTATGTATAGCTTAAATTGGAAGCTTTCTGTGAATGTTTGCCTTTATGCACTTAGAGTCCTCAGTCCTACACGCACAAGCATTCATGTCCCACCCAAAACAGACACAGGGGTTTTCCGCAGCTCATATAAATGGTTTGTAGTGTTGCTGATTGATGGTTTTTGAACTGAAGTGAATATTTCAAACTTTTTGGAGAAAAAATCCTCTAAGTGTCACTGTTTCCATGTTTTTCCTCATGTTCTTGTCAGAATTGAACGGCTCTTTAGACAAAATTTTGATGATTGGCCAAAACTCTCCATCAAAACGGAATGCTAATTGAAAAGTGTAAAAGACCAAATTAGAATCAGTCTAGAGTTAGGTCTCTCCCATAGATGATCACTGTAGTTCACGTCCATACTGAATAAGTCATAATTCAGAGCTCATTATTTCCATCCCATCATCATCAGCATGATGACACTGAGTGGACCAGATGTGATTTTTAAGAAATGGCCAATTTTGGTCTAATCCTATTAGACAGATAGTGGAATGGCGTAGAGGGAGGGAGAGAGAGAGATGGATAGGGAGACAGAGGAGGAGGGGTTGGGATTTTGAATGTATTTGTGTGTGTGACATGGGTTCCCTTCCCTCCGGAGCTAATCCCATTAGGCTGTGAGGATTAGGGGCTGCCTAGAGTTACCTTGGTTGGGGCTGAGAGCAGGGCGGAGCGCTAAGCTTCTTGCTGCTGCGCTAATTACATTCCAGATGAAAGTGTTAAGATGGGGAAGGGGGTTCATGTTACGCTGTATTCTCCAGCAGAGGCTATTTAGTTTTACATGGCCATATCATGGGAAATTCACTGTGGCGTAATGAGGGGCAGAACAAAGATGGATACATGCATATGGAAGAGAGTATATTTCTGGGCTGGCTCGCGTATTTATGTAAAGCTGTGAGGGACTCATTGTGGTAATTCTAGCTGCAGGGGATGTGCTGCATGTATGAATCATGTACAACTAATAAAGGTTGCAGAAGAGGATTTAAAGTGGAGATGAAACACTGAACAATATGACTGTGGTTCGTGGGATTTTTACCTTAGGCAAGATATGACACTGCAATCAAACTTGATATTCACCGGATTTGCTAGAAATAGTATTTCGTTTTTTCACCAGTAGGACGCAGCCATCTTTTAACAAGCTGGCTGGAGACATCACAAGATGAGTGTTTACTACGAGTGCTGAGTACAACACTGTACTTCAGACTGGTTAAGTGTTGTTATGTTGGGGTTTGAGAGTTTTAATGAGATCCAAAGAACCATGGACAAAGTTAAAAATCCCATTTCCTATGCTTTTTGAACCTGAAGACCAAATATAGCTGTAAGACCTGTTCCCATTGAGTCGGACGAGAGCAGCAAAAGTGAAAAGATGTGTGAACTTAAGAGACAGCATATTGCTTAGTGCATGACATTACATTCGATGGAAGGTGGCTGTGCCAGTCCGGTTTTGTGTTCATGCTCCCATCATCTTCTCAGTGTTCATAATAATCTTTTATACTTGTCATGGAGATACCACCAAGAACTTGCTGGCTTTTTGCTAGAATTTGGAAATGAAGAGCTCCCTCCTCAGCGACAGAATCAGCTTATAATGTTAGGCTGGCTGATGATGTTAGCTTCACCTTAGATCTTAAACCAAAAGTTTTGGTATGTTTACTCCTCTCCCGCTTTTGCACATTCATACAAGTAATCCACAACTTCAATTCTACCATCAAAACAGTAAGTAAGGTTGAACTGCATCAGCAATGCATCATAGCGCTACTGCTACAAAATGACTTCCTGTACTTCTGCACCACTCTACTCAAACTATTTCATACATTGGCTGTAAAAAGCATTTTGTTAGAGAGCAAAGCAGTCACCAAAGGACAAAACATGCTTACAGTACCGAGTTTACCAAGCCAACCTCAACAACTCCTACTTGCGAAAGAGTGGACAACAGAGATGAACCATTCCTGTGATGTCACCAACAAGTTGTTGAAAGATGGCTGCACCCTGCTGGTGAAAACATGAAACACTACCCAGTTCTCTGGCAAATCAAGGTGAATATCAAGTCTGATTGCAGTGCCATATCCTACCTAAGGTAAAAATCACGCATATTGTTTATTGTTTCATATCCACTGTAATGTTTAATCCTAAAGAAAAATACAGATGCAGGAGTATTGGTCAGATTTGGCTGAAATCTTCACTATTACAGTTTATGTAAATACTCTGTACCATAGTATATGTAATCTACTGTAATATAAAATAACTATGATACAGAAATACGGTATATGTAATTTTATATCACAGTAACAGCAACTATCACAATACAATAAGTGTTTTGTAAATTCATTTAAGTAATGTTTTAAAATAGCCATACTGAAAAAAACAACTGCTTCACATGAGACAACACGAGTTAAAAACAAAAGACTCAGAACAATAAAACAAATTTCTTTTAAAGTGGAAGCATTAAGTTTCCTGAGAACAATTGTTTCAAGTATTGCAGGTTTCCTTATTTACAGCCTCACTCTCCTCCTCCACATCAGCTCAAATCACGTTACCTTGCAAGGCTGCTGGATTGGCAAGATCACTAGTACATGCAAGAATCAAGAAGATCCCATGAGGATCCAGCTCTGATTTGCCACATAGCCTGTCTGGATGGTAGAAACAGTACTGTCAGATCTCTACCTGTGGACACACTTTCACTGCCACAGCGTTTATACCATCATATCGCCCAATCCAATATGCAGGAGATTCTTTTTGTTGTCATTACAACGTGGCAATGTCCTCAACAAGGATAAAAAGTTAGAATTTTTTTCTTCCCAATACTTACTTCTACAAAGAGTTTCCTAAATGAGAATTAGGATTAGGTTCAGAAAAAAATAAAGATATTAATTTAAAAGATGGATTTAGAGATGAAATTGGGATTAAATTAGAGGTAAGAAGGCCCTTACAAGAGCTAATGATACATGTCCTAGGCCGTCATGAGAGTAGAGAAATATGGGTAAGACGAGTGGTTTAGGAGATTATCATAACGCCCAGAGCAATCAGTCATGACCCTGGACTTCATGGGTTTGAAGAACTAAGGTGTAGGTTAACGTGATAACAACCGGTAGAGGTTCATCTCTGCACAACCATAATTCACAAGTTTCCACTTGATAACAGCAGCGGTTCCACAGCTCAGCTGTGGGCTGATACTCCTTTCTAAATGGACAGTCAATAAATCAATAGCAATGCCTGGTCGTTCCACTGCCTCCAACTCTGAGTTATAGTTGTGAGTGTGCAGTTTTTAAAGTCACCAATATCGCTTCTGTCTAGCTCATGTACTCTGCCTCTCTACTCCTTCCTCAATCTATAACTTCACCTTTTTCAAATTCCGATTTGCGAAAGCAGCATCGTGTCTTATCAGCGAAGGCATATAAAAAAATAAAGAAGTGCTGATTAGCAGCAGCTTCACCACTCTGCTCTCTGACATATGAACTCTGTGCTGGGCGTGAAGAGTTCAAGGCAGTGCGAGTGTTACATATGCAGCATAGAGAGGAGCAGCTTAAACTCAGGCACATGTTCAATATAAACAGCTGCTTCTCAGACTGTTCAGGGCTCACACATAACCACAGTCCACACTGCAGCGCACTGCAGGCTGTAGCTGGAGCAGAGAACAAAGCTCACATGAGACATTTCACTGTACAGATGAGAATCAGGAGTGGGTTTTGTTGCATTTTAAATGTTGTAGTTGAAAAGATTTGTTTGATTTTGACTCTGTATGAGCCAAAAATAGCAGTCACAGAATACATCAATTTCTCCCCTCTTCCCTCTCTTGTTTTCACCCACCAAACAGCCCTCATCATGCATATTTCACCAAATACAGAGGTCATTCAGTAATACCAGTCTCTTGTGAATCTGCATTAAAGGATTCCTTGTTTTTCTCCTCCCCTCCTCCTGGTCCCCTCTCTCCTCTTCTGGGTCGAGATATACAGTCTGTGGTCGAGAATTATGAAGGCTGCGGTGAAAATTATTAATGAGAGCTTTGACAGCAGTTTTGCTGCAAATTCAGGAGGCTCATCTAGCTACTCAGCATGGAGAGCCATTCAGAGACGGAACGGCTGCAAATGAAGGAGTCAGCATATTTGAGTGAAACACACTTTGTTTATCCCACAAGTCCTCACGCTTAAACACGAAAATAGGTCGTTTGTCAGTGCTGTCTAAAAGACCATTATGGCCGTTCCAAAAATGACTCTGCTGACATTTTCTGATGGCAATACAGAGTCCCAACAATGACAAAACGTAGTAAAAGATTATCAAACAAGTCCAAAATTTGAATGAATGTATCAATGAATAATATTGTTAGTTTAACAATTAAAATGGTGTTATCAAACGTGCATTTCCTTTGACCTCCAATTAGTTGGTTAAAAGCTAAACCCTTTTTTGTCTTTGCCACTAATCAGCTGATGAAATGAATTACAACTAAGCTAAGACTGAGCTCTTTTTTTCTCCACTCCCTAGTTTTCTATTGCTTTGGTCTTGGCACATATTTAATAATTTGTCTATCCCCTATTTTCATGTATCCACAGCACTGATTGGTCGAGAGTTTGTGTGCATCTGTGTTAAAAAAAGGTGTATCTTGCTAGCTAAGAGGAATATTCACCCCAAAAATAGTAGTTGTCGTCATCCACCCAGTGAGGATCTGCATGGTACTTTGTGATCGTGCATACTGTACGCCCAGCAAGCGTATAGACTGCACATGCGCCAGTCTCTTGTTCAACACTCCAGTCCATTCCAAAACTATGCTGTCAAGCCAGCTGCAGTTGCCTCACCACAGCAAAGCTTGTTTTAACTTGGATATTCAGCAGCCATTTACTCCAGACCCAGCAGCATCTCCATAGTTGCACTTTGACCATATGTCAGTAGTATGCTCACCTGCCAGCCCTCCAGTTTACTGCCTTGGGCTGACGCAGACCATCAGTTGCAGCATGAATATAATCACATGCGCGTGACTGCAGATGTTTAGCGTGGATAGTGTGTCAGAGCCTTCACACAGCTCATACAGTGTATTCCAAGTCTCCAGTATCCAGTGATATGCCCAGTACTTTTGAAACAGACAGCCCTTTCAGATGGGGAAATGAACTGAAAGTAAAACTTTGTATTAAAATCTATGCTAAATCTATGCTCTTTTCAAAGCCAGACTCCACCGGCAAAAACAGTAGTTTTACCTCGCTGAACACACGAGCTGCTGTTTTACAGCTACCTCAGTTGGTAGTTTGTGTTATTGTTTGCTTTTGGTGAATCCAAACTAAAATACCAAAGTCACACAACACCACTAGGGGTGTAAGGGTATGAGATTTCCACGGTACAATAAGCGTCTAAGAAAATATTGCGGCTTCACAGTACCTTACTGTAATTACTTACTTGATATAAATAATTCAGAATTCATTAATTCATAATAATAATTCAAATAAAGAGGAGAATCAATGTCCAGCTGCTTTATTTTGTTGTTTTTTTTCAATATCATAGATAAGCAAGCGTATGAAACCGGTATACTGCTGCAACCCTAAATACCACGAACAAATTTAACTGACCAACGCAGTAGTAGTGCAGCAGCTCCCATGTTCAGTGAGGTAAAATTACTATTTTTGTGAATAGAGTCTAGCTTTGAGGAGATCATAGATAAGTTTTACTTTTAGGTCAGTTCCCAATTGGAGAGGGCTGTTTGTTTGGGAAGTACTGAGCACTGCACTGGATAAATGAGATTTGGATTATACTGCATGAGTTGTGTGAATTTGTAAACTGAAGTTTTGATATAGTTTTACTGTTGTTACACGTGGACCCCTACGACTTCAGTTCATCATGAATTGTCTCTGTTTTTGGATTCTTCATTTACCATGGAGGCATGTGAGATAAACAAAGTTCACTTCATGAATTCACCGTAACACAGAGTGTGTAAATGATATAAAAATGGTCATTTGGAGGATGAATTATTCCTTTAACTTGAAAACAGCAGCTAAACACGATGAGCACCAGCCTATGCAGCTGACTAGCTAAAGCTTATTCACTTCAGTAGCCAGTGATGGTAATGTTAATTATGTATGGTGAATACAGCTGTAGCAACACTGTATAAAGCTTTTTTTTCCAGGCCTCCAAACACTTTTTGGGTCTTTATAAATCTTCCTTCTGCCCTTACTGAGGGAGGACGGTCGTTATTAAAAATGCTTATTGTAAGTGTTTGTCCAAATGACCAATGCTGTCATTGCTCTGCTGCAGGCTGTCTCCATAACTCATCCTGTCTGGATAAAGGTTAAACTCCTAACTCAGCGAGGTCCCTAGATAATTCTAGTCTAGTCAAAGTAGAGCTCATCACTCTCTCTCCCACTCAGACTTGTTTTGTACATCTGTCTCATTGTGTCCATTTGTCTGTCTAATTAAAACAAATTACTTTATCCATTCTTGGGAAACATGTGCCACTTCTCATCTGTAAATCAATCCTTCTGTAGAAATCCATTTTTTGGCTTAATCTGTGAAACTGAATCCTCACCATTTTTTATATCCTCTGCTCGCTCTTTGTCTGACTCGCACTCTCGCTCCCGTAATTGTCTTCCTGTCATCGTGCTCCTTGTCATGTTTTAAATTGTCTAAATTAGCAGCATTTGGCCTCATCCTTAAATGGTGAAAGTGCAGCTCTGTGTGTGTGTGTGTGGCATTCTAACTCATCCAGAGGCAGTTCAGAGAGAGAGAGTCAGAGGGAGAGAGATGTCCTTGATAGAACTACACACCTCTCAATCAGAAGTGAGACTTCAGTAGAAAATCTATGGCCTGACTCTTTAATAACAACTCTCCCAATCAGTTTCTCATTCTCAATCTCACTATTAGTCGTCATCACCATTTCCACTCAGTACTACTTGACTCTGTGAATGTGTGTGTTTGTCTGCATTTGGAGTGCTTTCTTAATTCTTTGCAGGTGGAAGTAACTAAGAAAGCTACATAGCTACTCAAAAATGTTACATCACAGAGCCTGCACGCCCACTCAGTTGTTTTCAGCAATTTTGGATGGTTCAAATTGGGTAAAGCTGTGCCAGGAACTGTGTTAGGTTACTAAACCATGAATCAGAGTGTGTGCATTGATGTCACATTTTTACCTGAACCACCACTTCAAATGTATGTGCAGTGTAGAATATAGACAAACCTGTTCCGACTGTTTTTATACCTCAGCTGTAGGCATTATGTTTTGGGTTGTCAATCTGTATGGCCGTCCCATTCCCGGGAACTCCCTGAGGGAATTTCTCCAAATTTGGCACTAATGTCCAATTCCAATTTCAATTGCATCTGTTACAAATATCTACCTGTACTTTAGGATGAACTGATCAGATTTTATTGGTCAAAGGTCAAGGTCACTGTGACGTCACATTCGTCCCATTCTTGTGAATGCAGTATTTCAGGAATACCTGGAGGGAATTTCATTATATCTGTTACAAATGTCTGCCTGTACTTCAGGATGAACTGATTAGAATTTGGGGCTCAAAGATCAAAGGTCACTGACCTAACAAAACACGTTTTTGGCCATATCACAAGAATTCATACTAAGCCCCCAGGACCAGTGCCAGGCTTTGAAGCCATTTTGACATAGGGATCAAATGTGGAATTACAACTTCCGCGGTCATCACTTGATGCCATTGGGCCTGAAAATACTTATACCCATAGACTTATGAGAGACGTCTGTAAATCAGCGAATACATGTTTTTTTGGAACGTCACAACCCCCATGAAAGGAGTCATTTAATGATAAGAATTTGCTCCATTTTGTCCGATAACATTTTGAATGTGTAGAAGACCATTATGATTAAATCATTTTTATTTTTATTCAAATTAATGGAGGGCTTTAAATTTAGTTGCTTGAATGGCAAAAATCTGTAGTGCGATTGATCTATGGGCCCTATGATGCAGGAAATCTGGGTAATTTCATAACCCGCAAATGGAGCTTTTTTTAGCTCCATGTGACACTGAGAAACTTTCATAAGAATAAACGGGGCCCCATCTTCAACGTTATAACCAGTTTTCTTTATTCATCCATGATTCATACACGGATTCACACAAATATCTAATAGGATAAAATGATGATGTGATGACATTTTATACGTTAAAGGTCAAAGATTAACTTCACTGTGACATCACAATGTTCTACAAAAACACTTTTCTACCCATTATTCAACATCGTAACTCAGGAACAGAATAGGATACTAAATTGGTGACACTCATCATGGGTATCCACTATGAAACTGGTGATTGTATAGATTTCCTGTGCTGCCAGGTTGAAGAGGGTTGCAGCAACAGCCATATTTGAAGCACTGTCTATCATCATGGCTTAGTGATCTCTGGTAGTCCACCACAAGCTCATTGGTTTTGCTGAGCTTGCGGTGATTGCTGTTACACCATGTGATGCAGTTCTCTATCAGTCCTCTACTCCTCTGTCAAAATATTCTCTGAGGACAGTGTGTCTTACACTAAAAATTATTCACAGGAATCATACATGTCAATATAATGATAACTTCCATTTTGCCAAAAATACACTTAACAGTTTTTATTAAATTCCTACTTTTTTTCCATTTCACTACATATATTTCATGAGTCTGGACAGACATGGATGTAAACTGCAGTTTGACTAGTTGGTGGAGGCATACAGCCAAGAGGTGATATTTTTCAATATTGGCAGCCTGATCAAAATTATGTGGATATTCTACCTGCCTGTGAATATGTTTTATTACTTGTTTAATCCATAAAACCGCAACAACACCTTGTCAGACAGCGAACAAAGATGTGAAGAGAGAATTGCTTAGATCTTTTGTGACTGCAGGTTATAAGTTCATCTGCTCTGAAGGCAAATGCTGGCATGACTCTAAAAAGAACCTCTGCAGTTGTTACCACGAATCTCCATAGCAACATCATATGTAGTTGGGTGCAGTCAATAGTGTTGAGTGGTGAACTTGTTCAGATTTTCTGCGTACAGACAGGTTGAGACATTTCTTGTACTGTCTATTGCTGCAGCAGCTCTATTCACCCTTTGTCTGAAACGATCTGTTTCTGCACCCAGCTCATTAGGCCCACCCCTGGAAAACATTTAATATTTTCCTATTTAATTAATTTTCCCAGTGTTGCATTGTAAATGTGACAAATGTGTTGTGACACATGTTAAGTTTTATGAATATGTGTACTTTAGTATTTATAGTAATTTGAGTAGGCATGATCTATTTTCATGTGCATTATTTTGAGCACTGAAAATATTTATTTATTTTCACAATGCCATGTTCCCCTTTCCTGTGACTATTCTCAGTAACTGCACCTACCATCCTGTTTATGTAGAACCACAGGATTACACTGTCGAAGAACTCAGTGGTGATGGCTCAGCTTCTCCACATCAGTGAAAACTATCCCTAGAGTCAAGGACTGCCACTGAGCCTGGAATAACATACAGAAAAGGTTCACACACTGAGCTGTTGAATGACAGTGAGAATCCTGGATCAGAGCTAATGTTACTCTGCGGCTAATATTAATAGCTACATGCTAAAAGAGCAACTAGGGCAGTTGCTGGCAGTGAGAGGAAGGAAAGGAGGAGGCTGGCCTTTATACTGCAAAAAGGCTGATAGAAGCTGAGACATATTTGAAATAGCTTGTGAAGACTCAAATGCAAGAACTCACGGGTGAGTTAGAGACTTAGCCTTCGTGAGCATCATCTCTGCAGACTCCGTTCAGAGTAAACACAAGCCCACCACCCCAGCTGTTCACTGAAATAGCTAGTGATGTGTAGGCTAATGATGATAAGCCACAAAGAAAAAAACGTTTTAGTTTTACACTTATGCTACATTTTGAGTGCATGATACAGCACGGTTCTCTCAACCCATCTCACTCTTTTGGTTTTCCATTAGCTAAATTACCAGATAGCACCTGTTTTTTTTTTTTTTTTTTTGGTTTGGTTGGTCTTTTGGTTGAAGTTCCAAGCGAGCTGAGCTGATACTAGATGGTAGAGTTAAAAGACTGCAGATTCCTGATTTGTCAGAGAGAATCATCCCCAGTATGACAAGGCACATCCTTCACACCCGCCATTTTTAGATAGCTAAGCTACCTTAAATAGCGACTGCAATTTTTTATTCACTCAACCCAGATTTTTAAAAAACAGCAGCTCATAAAACTACAGGATATACTACCCTGTACACTACACCACAAGACTGACAAAGTGCAGATGTTCCTCTGTCTGGTCCTTAATGAAAGTATTCATTGAGTGTCATTGAAGGTGGTGTCATGGCAGTCTCGCAAAATATCACTATGGCCATCAGCTGAGAATCTCGCCCAAATTGAGGGGGTACTCAGCAGTGGAAAATGAAATAAAACAAAGGACCTAATACCAACAGTGAATTGAGTCTAGCCAAAGCTTGCAGTGGAAATGAGGCATTACAATTTGTAGTTCTGAAATGACACACTGGCTCAATAGTATTTTCACATACATTCACCTCATTTGAAAATTTGATTTTGTTTGACAAGGACATTCGTCATCATAACAGTATATGAATCAATATAAAAGTTGCATCAGTGCGCTAATTTTATTTGGTGAGGCACCCAATGCTTATATTACGTATCATGTAGTTGTCACTTTACTGCTATATAGTTTTCCTTATTTGTCCTTATTTTTCACAGCAGACCTTTTGACTTATGGGGGCTGCAGAACCACAGGTGTAAAAACAGTAATTATGACTTCATCACTTTTAGTTCCAGGCTCCTGGTACTGTGCAGGCCAGCTATCTGACATAGTTTACTGCAACACTTGAATACAACTGTGCCATCTTTAAACCAGCATTAACTTGTGAATTATTTGGCCACTCGGGGGCAGTGCAACAGGCTGCCACCACAACATGGACATATAACCTTATAAAGTGTGAAAGTGTTAACAAACAGTTGCCTCTACACATCCAGCAAACACAGAAATATTAGCATAATGTTAAAGGAGAAGTCCAGTATTTTGCACTTTGAGCCCCATTCCTGGGTTGTTTATGATGAAATAGAGTGGTTAAGACCAAAATCTTGACGATTGCTCCTTCTCTGAGAATTTGAGAGAATTTGGCTTTCCCCTGCCTGGCTTAACAATGCTGTCTATGGCCATGTGTAAATCTGTCCTAAAACCACCTTAAACGTTCGTTTTCAAAGCCATGAAACTCACCGAGTGGTCAGTGGTGTTCCTTGATGTTCCGACATACAAATTGTAGCAAACTGTGGTTTCTGTGATGATTTATTTGACATTTTGTCCATGCATTGATTTTCTATAGGAAGCCTCATTGTCTGTTGGTAGTAATCCGCCACTGGAAACGGAAAGGGGGTTGTTTATGAGAAGGTTATAGTCATTGTAGTCTTTTAGCTCAGTGAAAGTGCCGGCTCGACAGTGCTGTGTGTGCTCCTCCTCTTCGGAGGGCCACTCAGTGAGTTTCATGGCTTTGAAAACAAACATTTAAGGTGGTTTTAGGACAGATTTACACATGGCCATAGACAGCATTGTTAAGCCAGGCAGGGGAAAGCCAAATTCTCTCAAACTGTCAGAGAAGGAGCAATCGCCAAGATTTTGGTCTTAACCACTCTATTTCATCATAAACAACCAGGAATGGGGCTCAAAGTGCAAAATACTGGACAGAGGGAAATAGCTGGCTCTTCAGCACCTAAATGCTCCACTGCTTACCAGCTAGTTGCTAACTCTGTCTATGTGCTATTTGGTGGTGGGCAGGAAAACAGTTAAGAAGCTAAAATACTGTATGAGCTAAAGGCAGCTGCAGAGTAGAGTAATGATTCTCTGTGACAGCTATCACATAACATGAAGGCATTTGGTGGTGTAAAAATATTGATTAAAGCAGTTTGTTACAGTTTATCTGCACATCTTACAATATCTGTTGTGACAACAGTCTGTTGACAGACATCCAATATGGCTGCCACAAGAAGAAAATATTGGCATTTTACGTTTCTGCAAACTGCAGATGCATTACATTTGTACATTTTTATAGTATCATACTAATATTTCTAAAGTGACATTGCTCTGATTACATGTACATAAGCTGACAACAAAACAAAAGGGAGACATAGGCTGCATGTCTAGCTGTGTTTTTGCCATCAAAACCAGGTATTTTATGCCAAAATGTAATCTTTTCCCAATCATAACCAAGTGTTTTTTGTGCCTAAATGTAACCACACATTAATCACAGCATCACTGAAACGTAAGGAAACCCAAAGTTTAAACATATCTGCAACATAATAATGCACAAGTGTTACATATCCATGGTTTGCATAAATGTACAATGCCAACATTTATTCTGGCAATTGGTTTGAGGTGTTGCATCATGTTATAAAAGTAATATTTAGGATTTACTGCCCACTGCTTGTATCTTTTTCCTCTCTTCTCATTTAGTTTCTACTTCTTAATGGTGCTCTCTGAAGTCAAGCAGCAGGTGCTAATTAACACTTTAAAATGCAAGTGCATGAACCTGAAAGCACTGACCCATACACAAAGAGAAAATACAAACAAGCCAGTATCAGTGCTAAAGCACCATAGTGAGTCTCCTCCGGCCCTATACGCTCAATACTCAATTAATGTCATTATTTCATTTTTATAATGTCAGTCGGGTGCATACCAGTGCCTAGTGGCATTACCATATGAGAATATAAATGTGAACTTAAATGTAAATAAACTTGGAGGGAATGGAAGCTACTCCCTAGGATGCAGTGAACGATTAAATTCACACATTCAAAGAAAGAAGACAGGCAGAAATGGAAATAATCCACTTCTGCTACAGGTCAGGAGGCCAAGACATCAACCCACACATCCGCCTGAGAGTGTCTACTGCATATGTGCACATCCACTCAAGCAAATGCCTTTATTTCTCATATAAGGCTTGTGGCTAGTCATTATTGTGACATAAACACACACACACACACACACACACACACACACACACACACACACACACACACACAGGGCATACGATATGTACAGCAGCCTGTGCTTACTATTTCTGTGAAACTAGTCTGTGACCAGGACATTTATATCTATAATGATGTTAGCGTGTGCATGTGAGTGCTCTGCTTATAATTGGGGTTTGAAGCTCCCTCTTCCCTATGGCTTGTAAATTTGAGTGTTTGCATGTGTAAAAAAATTCAAATAATTTCTGTACAATGATTTTTTGAATGTGATGATGGATGTGACATCTGCTGAAAAAATGATTTAAATTTGATGCTTGTTACCACACCCAGTGTAACTAAGGGTGCTGCAGTAAGGATTTTGGGGCCAATCACAGATCGCTGGAAGTAGTATCGGCCAATACTGATCATGGATTACAAGGTCTACTTGAAATCTACTGTTGATTATAAAGCATTATTTATTTAAATATTCTTACCATTGTATATCAAGTATTGACATTAAGACATGAAAAAGTATCATGAATTGACAGCTGTTGGTTGGCATCCAACCAGTCCAACATATGTCACTCTCTCAAATGGCATTTTAAAATGAAAACAATCTCCATACTCGAGTGTGTTAGTAGTATTTCAGAAATGTTCTCTCCCCATACTAACATGTCCCAAAACCCCATATAACATTACCATTCATGTACACTGGGCATATGCCTGTATTTATGGACAAGACCTTAGGTTGCCATAAACCTTAGCAGCCTGAACTGCCAGACCAGTGAGTGAATAGCAAAGGCATGACCTGCTGATTGACTGGTACTAGTTGCCTTCGTTGGTTGGCTTAATAAGGTTCAGGCAAGAAGAGTGAGATTGGTCGAGGGGAAGTGTAAGAATGTCAGGGTATGCCAATCAAAAGCGTGCCTTCTCTATTCTAGGAAATGCACATTTGCGACTACGTAAAGCCATTTCAGCAACGCACAGAAAAATTGTCTCATGTTTTAAATTAAATGATCAACTCTCCTGATTGGCCTTTATAGTGACCACCCATAAACTTTTGACAAGGAATATTGGCTGATAATGATTGGTGGCTGATTAATCAGAGCACCCTTAAATCTTGAATATACACTGCAGCACTGTGTTGCTTTTGTGATTGGCCAATTAAAAAAAAAAAGATCCTCAAGATAATCCACATACCTTATTGTGACCGGTTTCATATAGGAACTATTTTATTTCCATCAATTTACACCTGCCACCCATATCACTGTGCGGAAGGAACAGTGCATCTACTTATGGATAAGAGGCTCGTGCTTGTGACAGTGCCAGATGTAAACATTAATGGTGTCTCTCTCAGATGAGCTGTAACATTAGCTAGCTCAGGTGAGCTTGCAGTATTGACCTGAGGCGCATGCTTCCTTTTGTGCGGTGATCAGTTGGCAGGTGTGCTTCAGTAGGAAGAAAATAGTTCCAACATGAAATTGCTCACAACACAGTCTGTGGATTATCTTGAGTAAACGGGTTATGATCTCTGGAATGAGATATTGATGTTGGGTTTTTCAAATGTATTTTTTGGCACTTTGAGCACCATAAGCTGAGTGTCATCTAGTTCCATAATGTTAGAGAGAAAGCAGACATCTCTGCGTCCAATAATGCTAACACTGGGCGACTCACACCAAAATAATCTGGACTGATAAATAGTACCGCAGGTAAGAGCAAAAATATTCATGTTTGATTTTGGGGTGAACTGTTCCTTCAGCGTACCTGTGGTTTGCAGAAACGGACAATACCAACATTTATTCTGGCACATGGGTATATATACAGTTAAGCTAGCCTCATAGAGCGGCTAGCATAGCTGTAGGGTAATGTAGGCTCTGTTGCTGCTTTCACAGACAGGCAAGGTAAATGCTGCAAAGCCACACTGGTTTGATATGTCTAATCAGCTGTTTGATGAAAAAAACCCCAAAACAAAACAAAACAGAAAAAGTCAACCAGTCATCATCCTGTAACGTTATAGTTATACCTGAGTGTCAGGGTGTCCAGTATTTTTAGCTCATTCAATCAGCTTTGTCAATTGTAGCTCTGTTCTCTGCGTAGGCATGAGTTTAGATTAAACATGACCTCCAGGTTAACAGTACAAGTAAGATATGTGTGTGTGTGTGTGTGCGCGTGTGTGTGTGGGTGTACGCGTGTGTGTTGTCATAATAGAGGCCAGGTAAGGTCAAGTTTGGTTAACACACACTGATTAACTTTCACACACATACACGCCAAGTTGTCGTAAAACTTGTTAACACGCCAAAGCCTCCCATGGTTTGTCCTTGTGCCTGCAGTCTGTTCTGTTCTACAGTAACTGCACAGCTTTTGTCATCACTTTGTGATTTAATTTGTCTGTACAAAGAATGTTTTTGTATTTGGTCCTGATGTAGATAGCCGCTGTCCTTGAAGACACATCTCTGAAAGAAACTTTTAAATGCCATCAATATGTCCCAATTATTGCTGCAAATGCAGAAAGCAGAAGAATGTGGACTGAATAACAAAGCTAGAAAATAAACTAAAGCAAAATTCAATCAAACTTTTCTGATGACTGGATGCACCTGTGAATACCTTCCAAACTTTTTCATCTCCCTAAAACCGCACACATCTTTTTGCAGTAGATTTTTTCTTTTTCCTTTTCTCTCTTCTCTTGTTTTAACCTCATTGACAATGCTCTAAAGCATGCTGTGGTTCATCAAAAGACTTGTTATGGTTTATACTATCTATATATTTACAGTGGTGAATGATGTGTCCCTCTCTCTCCCTTCTCTCTCTATTTGTCCACAGCACAAAGACCCCAAAGCGGGCTGTATTTGCAGGCAGCATGCAGCTGCTGGCTGGCATCAAGCTGTGCACAGGCAGAGTTCTCACCAACCATCCCCATTATGAAGATAAAGAGCTGCGGGAGAGGACCAAACAGGTACTGTAGGCTGCACCGTACTGTCAAACACATACCCACACAGGGGTGTGGAAACTACCACAGGGGCTGCAAGATAACACAAACAAAATAAATGGAACATTTCAACTCCAAAGTGAATAGATGGTAATTACAGTGTCAGCTACACAAGTGAGACATGTTGATTGAATGCCATTTGAAGTAAGTATTAGCTATAAGACAGTTAGAGGTAAAAACTTCAATTTAATGTGTGGTAGTAATATTGGTGTGGTGAGTGTGTATGATTGTAGAGGGCGCATTATTGTAGAATAATAATAGTAGAAGGTAAGTGTTCATATGTAATGGTGGAGTTGTGTAGCCAAGAATATAACTGAAGGAGTGTGAAAATTAGTATCTAGACTGAATTATTGGAAGATATATATGCCATGTTATAGTGGAGGGTATATGCAGGTGTATGGAGTATAGCCACCTCTTTATGTGGCTTTTTACATTATACCCACCTTCGAGCCAAAAAGCCATTGGAATATATAGGAGGGAATACCCACTTACTCCTCGGTGAGCTGCCCATCTACCCAGTAGTCCATGCACCTCATCAACTACCACTACACTACTCTATATATGCATTATGTCAGATGGGTTATTTGGGCGTAACATGTATTTATCTGATTCTGCATATCCCTTAAGCCGTAGTTTGTATTTGTTGATATGAATATTATGTAGGATTTTATTAGCAATGGGCATTAGATGTGGATTTCAGTATTGGTTCACCTTATAGAGTAATCACTGCCAAACATGACACAGCTAACGCTACCTGACGGGTTTAAGGACAGAGCCGAACTGGTATGGTGTTGCTAAGACTGTTTAACAGCTCGGTGACAGATGTTAGCAGCTGCTGCTGTGTTAGCTCATGGTAACTGGGCAGACGTTTAACTTACCAGGAGGAGAGCGCCTCGGAGGCAGTTCTTCAGTGTTGCGTCTAACCTATGTGATGGCAGCAACAGAAAGTTTGCTAATTTTTCATATGTTAACCTTGAATTTATGGTTTAATAGGCTACTTGAAGCCTGATTGATTAATAGATGATTTCAAATTGCACGTGTTTCCCAGTGTTTGCCAATTAATATTCCTATTCTGATGTTATTTTTTTCTCGCAAGTTCTTGAGAACTGTATATAGTTTAATATGTGTACATAAATATAGAAATGACTTAAAATACCCACCCTTAGACCTATATTTAATTAGTTTATTATATGACATATAATGTGCTTTATATATAGTTTGTCAAGGAAGGATTGGTCTAATTCAGTTGGAGGTCTATGTTACAATGGAGGGATTCATCAAGTACAAGAGTCTGTACATAGGCAATTTTCTAGATTGGAAAGGGCTTATTGTAGTGTTCCTGTGGCTGGTTGAAGGTCATGAAGCAGCCATCCTTAAAGACATGCTGCAGTTGTGTGATGCCATGTCAGCTCCAGAAAAATGGTGATAGAATCTGAATTGTTTTGAACCTGGGGTTATGCCAGAGAGGAGTATTGGATGACAAAGAAAATGGTATACTGAGGTGTATGTTGGCCTGCCACTGAGCTGTATGAGTGGTATTGATTGTTTGGCTTTGATAGAGAAGCATAGTTTTAATTGAGGTGTCAATAAAATGGTAGTTGTTTCAGTAACAGATACGACCTTTATGTGTCCAAGCATAGGGGTAAGTGGCTACTTTGTCCATTATCTGATCCACTGCAGGTTGGTGGAGAGAAAGTATAGAAATAAACTGGGGGCTTCTACCCTCTGATTCTTTCACTGTTTTCTAATGGAGTTTGAGTTGTTAATTTTCCCCATAGACTTCTGTGCAGACTTTGTCTAGTTTATTGGACCACTGTGCTGATGGTAAACTGGGGTCATATTAAACAGATACATGATATTTGGGAGGATGTTGTTTTGAAAGTTGACATGTGGCCAGCATGGTTTAAAAGTGGTAATCTCTTGATTATCAAATCAGATGACAACAACAGATGATGTGACATTTAATCACAAACTGCCCATAAATAGAGGTGTATGATCACTTTCTCACCTTTACCTCAGGAAGATAATCTGTGATTAAAATGGTGAAAGTTATGTCCTTTAAGTCACAGTAATATGGAAAATGCATTTTCCTGGTACTAATCTCATGGACAGGTCTCAGTTGTTCATTTGTCTCTTGTTACATACTAAATGTGTGTAACATGAATTTATCTTATAATGCATGTGATTTGAGGTGACTAACTAACCCCACCCATCATGTAAAAACCACAGTTGACTGTAAGCTAGTGTGGGTAGTAAGAAGAGCAACGCCATATAAGGTGTATGTTTGGGGCTTCAGCAGGCAAAACCTTTGTTTACAGTTTGAAATGATGCGGTTGAGGTCTAATTTATTCATTTAAGTCTTGTGCTCCTCCTGATCTAACAACATGGGTGAGGGAGATGTGTGTGAAGAGGAACAGTCCCACAGCTCCTTACTGCGCCAAGTCACGCCCACTATTGAGCCATCTAATCACAAGTGTTCCCACAAATCCTTTAAAAGTCTTAAAAGGCATTGAATTCATTAATCTAAAAATAAGGCCTTTATTGGCATTAAATGTCTTAAATAAATCTTTCAAAAGTCCTAAAAATATTCTGTGCGTTTTTATGAATCCTTTTTTCCCCTGTTGCATTGTAACTAGTAACATCTATTTTTAAATAATAGTACTGAATGCCTCTTGCATTAATGTTATGCAGATCAAGATAGCAAAGCCAACAAGGCTCATGTTTTGTTTCTGGCCAGCATTCCTGAGCAGAGGATCCAGTGTATGCTAGCTAGCTGTCACTGTACCCTGGACGACATGGTAAAGTGCAAATTAAATGAAACTTGTCCTAAAGGATTTAAATAAAAACAGGTCACTGCATGGCCAAAACCAGTACAAGGCAATGCATATGAGGCTCTGCATATTTAATGCAAAAAGTCTATTAATCTCAGCATGATGGGAATCTAGGAAGTGGAATCCCACCTGCAGAGTGAAAAACACAAAATCACCAAGAAGACTTGCCAACAAATGGTGGGTATTTCCCAGTTCTGTTCTACCCTCATCTCCACCATGAGACAAAAAAGTCATGTTTAATGTTGCAACAAGCCCATGGGCAAAATTGTCCCTTACCCTACATAAGTAATGTTGGTTCATGTTTTTTTTCTCTCTTAATTTTGGTTGATGGTTGGTTAATGTAAAATTTGTCTTGAACTTCATGCACAGTGGCAAGTCTTAAACAGTCTTAAATATAACTTGCCTTTTGCTGTAGGAACTCTGAATCACATGTTAAGGATTTTATTTTAATCCCTCTCTAAAGCTGAAGATGCTTTAACTTCCATTTCACTGTGACTTTGAGGGCCTTGTTTTAATCGTATAAGTGCAACAACAAGCACAAAGCAGTAGCTGTTAGGTGTACAGACTGCATGGCTGTCTACAAGAGCACCTAACATTTTGCTTTATTTGTTCTGATTTTGATTTAACTTTGATATATTGGACAAAAAAAAAGTCCTGCGTCCTAAGACGTCAGCTGTTTTACATGAATACGAAAATACAAAACATCACTTAACCTGACTATAAAACCATAATACAAACGCTACAAATCACATCAGACATAATGAAAAGTGGATTTATTTCATGTTCATATGTGCAGCAGCTCAAAGTGCAAAAGGGCAGGGTGAAGGTGTGGTGAAAATACACTCTTAGCCAGTCACATCATTGATCTTACGGCTCTGAAACAGCTGTGCCAATCACAGAGAAGAATTATAGCTGCTGCGCAGCGATGGGTCGGGTCCGGGCATTTTTAGGCAATTCTGAGCAACAAGCAGAAGAATAGAAAGACATCAAAGAAGTTGATATTACAATCTGCATTTAGCATCAGCTGAGTCATTTTGCAGGTTGCATCATGTGGAAATTGTATTGCAGCAATTGAAAAGTAAAAGTGGTTGAATATTGGAATAAATTTGCAAAGTACACTTTTGTATCAGTGGAACATTTGTTTCTCAAAGACTCTTTGTAGTTTTGATGTGTCATACTCATCCTCCTTGTTGGGTCTTGAACCCAGAGTCCTTGGCACTGTGATCCAGCTCCTAACTCACTGAGCTAATTGTCTGGAGGTGAGACCTGGTGTGTGGCTTCTCAAATAGACTCAGGAAGTCACCGACCGGGCTGCAGTTGTTGTGGCAGATTTCAAAAATAGTCAAAATATCACAAATTCTATCATATAAACAAAAATCTGACAATACATAAATTGCATCTAGACAGCATGGACATGTTGGTGATTTGTTTTTAATGATAAGTGTTTTGCTTCACAAGAGAAAATGTGATGTTTAAAAATGCCACTTTTACATTGACTCCAGTTGTTCCCATGAGAGCAGAATTCAAAATGTTCTAGAAAATTCATTTCATTCAATTCATTTCAGGAAGATTGAAAATGTATTTAGCAAGAATTGGATGGTATATGTTTACAGTAGTGTTTACAGTCAAACGTTTTCATGCATTGTAGGCTCAACTTTTGATAAATCAAAAATCCGAGAAACAAGTTTTGTGGAGGACAGTCTGGAGATGCTCTCTAGCAAGTTTGGTGACAATTGAGCAAAAATTGTGGGAGGAGATACGTTTTATAAGTTTTACAGTTTTTGAAAAAAACAGAGTGATGGACTTCATAATTTGTAATGAGTCTAAATGGACAAAAGTTTCTGCAGTACTGGGGCTACATTGTGGTGAAGTTTCAAAAGTGTAGCATGTATTGTTGGTTTGGTAGGAATTTTTAAAGTTTTTAAATTTAAACGTTTATGTCCTATGTCGTTTATGTCCTTGGAGTTGAGTAAATCTGGCATGGGGTTGGACATTTCTGTTAAGTTTGGTGAGTTTTTGCCCATGGGAAGTATGATTTCCTCGGAAAGAAAGAAAGAATTCTTCCGATTACAATAGGGTCCTTGGCTGCTTAGCAGCCCGGACCCTAATGACAACAATGGCTGAACTAATGGAAAGATGATGGGGGATGTGTCCTGCTGCCTTCAGATGGCTGCAGCTGTTTCATGACCTGAAAGAATACTTGTTCATAAAGTCAAGAGCAGCCATATAAACCACATTAAAAAGTCATTTTTTGATGCAGATTAAAAGGGCGTCAACCTGTGTGCACGTCTCCTCCCACCTGTTTGCCGTGTACTCGTAGACAGACACTGAGTTTCAGGGTCAGATAAATAATGTAATGACATGATAGTCAGTGATGGGAAAATGTGACACTTTGTGTTATAGAGCTGAAAACTGGCTCCATGTATCCATTCATTTGGCTGTGTGACCATTGTGGAATAGGAGGAGAGCGTGGTAAGGAATAATTTTTTGGCTCATTTTGACCACCAGAGTGGTGTTTCTATCTTTTGGCTGCAATCTTGTGTCCTCAAGCATTCAGTGGACAAGTCCCTCAACTGATGACTGATATGTGACAGCTCTGACTGCCAGGGTTGCCATGATTTCCACTTATTTTCCTCCAGACCCTCTCCTTTCTGCTCCTGTCTCCATATTCATGGTGTCAGTGAAACTTCGGAAAAATCACAACTTTTCACTCAAGGTGAAATATTTTCAGCTCAAGCAGATGTAGTCCGACTCCACCAAAATGTGAGATGTTCAGGGTAGGGATGCCACAGTGAGGAATTTTTTCCACCAGTTAATGAACCCTCGACACCACTCGTGTTTGTGACACCACTCATTTTACAAGAAAAGTTATTTGTCGATGATGCTCAATAGGTAGCACAATGTAGAGTGCTTACTTTGATCTTTAATGTTGATCTTTAGATTTTCCCTTTACTTTGAACAAATAGGAGCAGTTGGCGTGGTAGGGCCTGCTTTTCTTTTTAATAAACTTGTTAAAGTTTTTGGCCAGCAGCTCCCTCAACCTCTTCATCTCTCTCTTCTCTTACATGATGCACCCTCCACTCAAGGATGACTGCTTCTTCCTTTATCATCCGTCTTGGTCTTTGCAACATCCGGCTTACCCTGGTTACGCGGGTCTCCGAATGTTGCTTTGTGCGCAAGATCCCAGCTTGCCTCTGGCAGAGCTCTGTGCTGTGACTCTGCTGCTTCTGCTTGACAGTGCTGTACACTTTCACTTTATAACAGAAGCGGTTTTATATTTGATGAATGTTGGCGCTGATACACAAAAATGAACTCAACAGGTTTTATTTTATTAAAAAGAAGAAAAAATAGTGGGCAAGTAAAGTAATGTGATGCAGTCCCTTCAAGATTCACAGGCTGTTTTTGGGATTCTTGTAGCCTCAAGCCTCTAGCCTGTAGCCTCACAGGCCTGAAATCCACACATGCACAACAGGACCTATACATGCATTAAATGGAGAGATGTCAGAGTGAGTGGGCTGCCCATGGACAGAATAGAATAGAAATCTTTATTGTCCACTGATGTGGAAATTCATCTTTGGTCTCACAAGAACATTCGTCACAGGTATGCACACTCAATGCAAACACAAACAAGACATACAAGGAATCCCCCCCTCCACCACAATATGGCCCCACAGAAAAAGCATATGCCACAAGTATACACAGCTCAGTACAACAGAGCAAGAGCTTCTCACCCCATGGACTACAGACACATGAGACATGGGGTGAGTGTGTACAACTAAGGTAACACACTTAAAAACCCATAGATAAATAAATAAATAAATAAAATAAATAGACATAATACCTATGGAATGGAATACCTATTGTGCACAGCCCTAATTGTGGGTCACCTATTTAATAAACTAATGGCAGCTGGTATAAAAGATTTCTTAAAAATATTACGTGTTGCTGTGGGTACCCTGTGTCGTCTGCCTGAAGGGAGCTTCTCAAATTTGTGTTGGAGTGGGTGATGGGGGTCCTGAGCTATTTGTGAGGCTTTCCTCCTGGTCTGGGTTTCATACAGTTCCACCAGCTGCCTCTGGGGGTCTAGTATGATCTTGCTGACTGTATTAATGATGTTAATGAGCTTACTTTTGCTCCTAGCCCCCAGATTCCCATACCAACAGGTGATGTTATACGAAATAATGCTTTCCAACAGACTGGTGTAGACCATTTTTAGGATTCCCTTACTCACATTGAAGCTATTTAGTTTCATTTCCTAAGAAATAATTGTTAATAATAATATTATAATAATATAATAATAATAATCTTTGGTTTGCCTTTTAATAAATATAGTCTGTGTGCTCACTAAAATTCAGGTTACAGTCTAGGATAATTCCTAGATATTTAAAACTATTTGCAGTCTCTACTTGTCGGCCCCCAGCTGTAACTGGCTGACATATAGGTTGACCCTCCCTAGTGCTGACAACAAGCTCTTTGGTTTTGGAGGCATTTAGTGACAGTGCACTCTCCTCACACCATGTCACCAGTCAGTCTATATGGTCAAAGTAGGCCCTCTTCAGATCTCCATTTCCTCTGACCATTAGACTAACCTTGGCCATGTCGTCAGCATACTTAAGTAGGGTGAAATTATGGTCATGTATCTGCATTTTATTTATGTACATGGAGAATAATACAGGTGATAGCACACAGCCCTGGGGCACTCCAGTGTTCAATATAACCACATCAGACATGATACCCTGTACAGAGACTCTTTGAGGACAGTCAGTTAAAAAGTCCTTGATCCATAGCACAAGGTGGCCATTGATATCAAGTTTTAATAGTCGCTCCAATAAAATATCATTCCTGACAGTATTAAAGGCTGAACTAAAATCAATAAATAAAATTCTGGCAAAAGCGCCAGAGTGCTGAATATGCTTGCTGATCATGTGGAGCAGGGTTAGAGTAGCATCCTCAGTGCCTCTTTGTGCCTTATAAGCAAACTGTAGTTCGTCTAACAAGTGAAAGTTTGCCAGACGCCCCAACACAACCCTTTCCATGCATTTACATGAAATGCTGGTAAGGGCAATAGGTCTAAAATCATTGGGTGCTACTGGTTTACTGTTTTTAGGCACAGGGACGATTGTGGTGCTCTTCCAAGAGAGGGAGACAGTGTGTGTTTCAAGCAAGATCTGGAATAATCTTGTGAAGACACCTTTAAGTTGGTAAATGCACCCATCTATGGCCCTCCCTTTAAGACCATCTGGCCCAGGTGCTTTGTGAGGGTTTACCCTAGCAAGACAGCTAGCTATCTCCTCCTCATTAAGAGTGATGGTGGGCCAGACAGAGCTAGACACTTCTGTTCTAGCTGCATGTGTGATTTTATCAAACCTACTATAAAACTGATTTAATTCATTGGCAAAAGAAATCGTATTTGTAAGTAAGTTATGTTGCTTATGGGTCTCTCTTCTCTTCATATTATTAAGACTGCTCCATGCCTTACGAGCGTCACCAGTGACAAACTGTTTCTCCATTTTATCTCTGTGTTGTTCCCTGGATTTCTTGATAATCGCTCTAAGTTCTCGTCTTTTTTCTTTAAAAAGTACCATATCACCCTGAGCAGAAGCAGCCCTTTTCTCACTTAGACATTTCTTCTTTTCGTGTGAAACCCAAACCTTGTTATTAGGATATACTTGAACAGTTTTTTGTTACAACATTATTCTCACAGAAAATAATGTAAGATGTAAAGGTTTCTGTTAATTCATTTGCGTTTTCACAATTATCAAAGAAAATGTCCCAGTTCGTATCATCGAAGCAGTTTCTCAGCCTCTCTTTACAGACATCAGACCACAGCGATACGTCTCTTACAGTAGGATTCTCTTGCTTGATTTTGGCTCTGTATTTGGGCAGCAGGTGAACAACGTTATGGTCTGACATACCCAGTGGTGGGCGGGGCACTGCCTTGTAAGCATTGGGTATGTTACCATAACACTGATCCAGAGTCTGTGAGAGTCATGTGGGGCAGTCTACAGTATGTACTGTTGTAGAGTTGGTAAATGACTGGAGAGTGTGCAGTTGTTAAAATCCCCAAGTATGAAGACGGGCTGGCCCACAGAGCGCGAGAGTGCGTTGTTAAAACTCTCACTTATCCATCCAGCAGCTTCCTCGTAATTCGGTCCCGGTACATGGACCAGAATGATGGTGATCTGCCGGAATTCCCATAGGAGGTAGAACGGTCTGAATGATACAGAGAGAAGCTCATAGTCGGAGGTGCACACTTTCTCGTGAAAGTGCAGTTGGGTTGCCCATTTGCTGTCCAGAAAAATACACATACCCCCTCCGATCGATTTGTTTGATTTGTGTTTATCCCGGTCGGCTCTTATCGTAGTGTAAGTGGGAAGCGCAACTTCAGTCTCGTCTTTGAGCCACGTCTCTGTTAGACAGATCAGGTTACTCATTTTAAAGTCATTCTCGACTTTTACCCTGGCCGTCAGTTCATCTATTTTATTATTAAGCGATCACACATTTGATAGAGTAATCATAGGCAGGGGAAACCGCACACCTCGCCTCCGGAGCCTGGCCCGAATACCTCCCCTTGAACCCCCTTTCTTCAGCTTTCTCGCTTTAAACTTAGGTTAGGCCATTAGACAAAACAATAAAACAAACAACAAATGTTTGGCGTGAGGCTCTGGGTCTGCTGCTGAGCAGCACCCCCAGAAGTAAATATGCCAGGCACCCTGGACAATTGGGGCTTCAGTGCCTGACTCGAGGGCACCTCGGCAGTGTCCAGGAGGTGAACTGGCACCTCTCCAGCCACCTGTCCACACTCCATATTTGGTTCGGACAGGGACCTGAGCCGGTGACTCTCTGGTTCCCAACCCAAGTCCTATGGACTGAGCTACTGCCGCCTCAATACCTGATGCATATATAGGTGTTTTTTTGCAATAGAATTGGGGGGCAAGGAAAATTTAAAGAATAGTTGTGAGGCGTATTATTACTATTTAGTGTTTGCCACAAAATAGCCAGCAGTCAACTGTCTCTGCTGTTCATTACAGCGCTGAGGGGCTGTATCTATGAGCCTCTCTCCTCCCTCTGTCTCTGCTCTGTTAGCACGAGCTAACACAACACAACATGATCTTACTGCTACTTGTCATATTTTGCCATTTGGGGGAAAGCACAACAGCAGCGGAAAACTGATATTTGGCCATTAATCTCACACTGACTCCAAAACAACTTGATTCTGTTGGTAAACCTGTCAATCACCGGATAATGTTAGCTGTGTGATGCTAACAGTTAGCCCTGTCACTGTGTGTATGTGTGTGACTGTCCCAGGCATAGAGCTGTGGCCCCAGTCTCATGATAAACAGAAGCCCCCTTTTACACTACCTCTTCAAGGCATGAATTTCTGTCCATTATGCCAATAGGAGGGCAGAGTTGTCTCACCTTTGAGGCAGCATCTGAGGTAGTAACAGCACTGAAATGATGGACAGCTGGCATTACGGGATCATGGGAACCACGGATGTGATGTTTTGGCGACGTGTTATCCATGTCACCTATTGTGCAAGATTTAAATAGTAGCTTGTAGCAGTTAGCAGCTAACTCAAAGAGGAAGAACAGCAGCAGAAAATGTCTGCAAATTGGGAAAACACTGAGGTCCAGGAGCTCTTTACCCTCCGAGCAGAGGATGAGATCAGCTGCCATACAACAGGAACTGTAAATGATTGTTATTGCCATGCTAATGTCATTGTAATTGTTCAGAGAGTGCTGCAGACTCTTGTTTTATGTCACACTAGAGGCAGATGCTGTTGTTACAAGTCACGCCTGTCATGCCTCTTTTGCTTCTGCGATGCCAGCATGCTGTTTAAAATCACACACCAGAGTGGCACGATGCCGCTGTTGTTTGGTTCTGTGTCAAAATGCCAAGGAGGCTTCAAGAAGGGACATAGTAGTGGCCCTACAGCGTGATCTGTGTGTCAAAAGGGATAGAGAGAGAAGAAGGGGCAGAGCGAATCAATGAGCTGCTCATAGCTCTACAATGAAGTGATATTTCACTAGTTTTAAATACTCTAATATGCAGTAAAGTTGTGTGATTGGACAAAATTGCAAGGTTGCACTGAATGTGCATTAATTGATGCAGTGGCAATATACTGGAGGGACTGGTAATCGTTATGTAATCTGTGTGTGCCGTACACCATGTAACACCAGTAACATCAGCTACCACTGCAAACCTAGGGAATTTTCTTGTATTCTCAGTTCTTATATTGACTTTGTTGTAACTATGCTTCCTGCAAGTATCACTTTGTGCTGCAAAATGCAATTTAACAACCAAACTCACCACTTTTTTGTCTTTGGGCTTTTGAAGTTGTGATTTGTGGCAGCAAGGTGCTGACAGTAAAAGTCATTCACAAGTGGGACTGGAAAAATATGCCAACTTTGATATTGTCACAATACTTGGGTGCTGACTCCATATGTAGTGCAATTTTGATTCTACAAGTATTATGATTCAATATTAAGGCTTACTGCCTTTTTTGTTTACTTTTTAACACCAGACCATGGGAGAAAGTTAAATTGTACACTTGAAGAGACTGTATATCACGAGACATATTTCCAAAAACATTGCACATCACGTCAGTCATTCTCTCTAGTTTTATTGCAGCAGCATCATACACTGCAAAGAGAAGTGGTAAATAAATTAACTGTTGGTATGGTCTTATTTTAAGCTATTTTATTACAGTTGAGCACTTTGTGACCTTGCACTGTGAAAGATGTTTTATTAAATAAACTTTACTTACTTACTTAAATGAACATGTATAATAGAATGAAAAAAAAAACCTGTTTGAAGTTAATTTTAAGCTGCCACATTTAGCTGTCTCGTAGTGTTTCTCATACATTGATTTATTTGTGGCTGTTGCCTCAATATGAGCATCAACAGCCACCTATTGATTTTCTCTGTCTTTTTTTTCTTCAGTATTTAAAATGGGTTAAATCTTATTCCACTGAAAATCTGCATACAGCGCATTGATTTGAATAGCCCTGCTGTCTCGCTCTCTCTGTTCATCAGACCACAAATGAGACTAGAATTCACTAGCTGGTGCATCCAGCGGTTCCTCGGCCTCTCCCTGCCCCTAGGAGACTTCTACACCAAAGGGAGAGAGCTCTGGAGACAGAATCAGTAGCAGCTGTAGCAACTCAAATTCAGCCGGTGCAAACCCCAGTGTCTGGGTTCACAGCGGACTGAGTCTAATCTGTGTAACAGCAGCAACAGAAAGTTTACTTACCCTGTGGAGAGTTTGCGCTGCGCTGGCTGACGTCTGGGTGCTATCTGGGCAGCTGAAGCTGTCTGCCATTTTCTGCTTTCTTGCTTCAGCTTAATTTTTCTTGAAAGGGATATGATTTCATGTTACTGGTAGATTACCACAATAAATCGGCAATTTCTATCCGCATCCACATTTAAAATATGTTGATTCAGACATTAAAAAAATCAATTAAAAAAAACTAAAAAAAGCAATACTTTAGAGAATCAATTTTTTTTACCCCAACTCTGTTCACAAGAACATTTTCATTCATCAGTTCAGTAAAACCAACAGGTTTATGTTATCTCAGTGTCTTTAACTCACAATTACAATAAGTCTTGACAGTGAAACTGAAAACTGAAAAGTATTAATATATCAAAGTGAATTATGACATGTTACACTCAGGAAGACCGAATTTGCCTCTCTACCATGGATACTATAATAGTGTTAAAGTATAGATACACATTATTTGATGGGTCTTTTCATGGTTGCTATTTTATTGTGGTAATATACAACCATTAGCTTTTGTTTTGATACTGGAATCAAAGTCTTTTCCCAGAACTTGAGCTGTTGCTGTAATGGCAGAGAAATCACTATTATGTGACTGCAGCTAAAGCCACTTTGCTTCATTCATCCATCTCACCCAGCTCTGTGCCAGTGTTTCGTGTGAGAGACAAGGGACTTGTCTGCAGATGGGGGCCAGTGACCTGCAGTGATTGTGTGAATGAATATGGGATCAGAAGATGCACAGAGTACAATGTGCATCCATTAAATCGGACTGAATAGTTACGTGGGGAAAATGGAGCTTGAAAATGCTGCACTCCAGAAAAGGAGAGATGAATGGTGACGCTTGCACTTGAGTGCATCTTAGTAATGTACGTGAGAAATGCCGCAGAACAGTATTGTTTTTGTATAAGGTTTTCATTAATGGAGAAAACCACTTTTCATAGCAAACTGGGTGAATGAAATCTTTCAATTTGATTCTGTTTATTTTACTAATTAAATTATTTTAATTGCATTAAATATGTTT
Organism: Cephalopholis sonnerati; assembly: GCA_019142605.1. NCBI lineage: Eukaryota > Metazoa > Chordata > Actinopteri > Perciformes > Serranidae > Cephalopholis > Cephalopholis sonnerati. The sequence continues at coordinate 9,339,741 of JAGQAX010000001.1, forward strand.
TTAAATGAGTGTTTTCTTCATTTGTATGAATTCCCTTTGCATCTGATATTAGCCAGATTATAAGAATTTGCATTAAGAAACTTGACATCCAAAACACTGATCACATAAACTGATCCAAGCTGTAAACACGATGACTGATGAAAAACTAAGTTAGCTTTCCTGCTATTCATTTGTTTCTGTGTGTGTGTGTGTGTGTGTGTGTGTGTGTGTGTGTGTGTGTGTGTGTGTGTGTCCTTTTCACAATGAGCAGGAAGTAGTGTGTGGGTCATCTCTTGGGTAGATGAGCTTATGTTTTGCATCCCAGTGGGAAGTCAGCCGAGCTGAGCCGCTGGCCAGGCCTTAGCTTAGTGTGGGGCTCATTAATGATCTACAACACTGGTGCAGACCTTCTGGGCTCGAAGTGTGTGTGTGTGTGTGTGTGTGTGTGTGTGTGTCTGTCTGTCTGTGTCTGTGTGTGTGTGTGTGTTTGTGTCTATGTCTATGTCTGTGTGTGTGTGTGTGTGTGTGTGTGTGTGTGTGTGTGTGTGTGTGTGTGTGTGTGTGGCATTGAGGAGGAAAACTATGTAAAATGCAATTTCAAACATTTGTAGGAACCTTAATGATGTTTCACAAAGTAATTCATTAGTGGACAAAGAACACAGTTGTTCTTGTTTTCTTTTTTGTTTTGTTTTTTGGTCTTCTTTCTGAATTAATTCATATACCCAGCAGGCATACATTCTGAATTTGGAGGCAGTCTTTTAAAAGGTTTATTTTTAGAGTGTGTAAACAGTAACACAAATACATCCTTACTCTAGAAAACTGTGTACAGTTTCCTAAACAGAAAGGGTGGAGTGTGTTTTCTCCAGAAAATCAAAGAACGTAGTGTAATTCAGGAGTTTTAAGGAGAATGTGTTAGTCTGTATTTTGTCTTTTTGCCAGCAAATCCCATGAAAATACCAAAACCAACAATACATTAGTACATCTCAATACTGAGACTCTCAGCTCCAAGTTCATTTGTGGTTTCACAAATATATCGTTTCATTTTCAAAAGGTCTACCAAGTATCCTAAAACAACAGGGCTCAAACAGGATGAAGTACTGCAGGGGTGTCAAACATATGGCCCGTGGGCTAGAATTGACCTGCCAAAGGGTCCAATCCAGCCCATTAGATGACTAGACTTAGAGGTGCCAGGTTTCAGGAGCAAGTTAAACAATGTGTACTTCATGTAAAATTCTGCTTCAGAGGCTTTTCCACCCTGACCAGAATACAGTTCTCTGATATATCAATGAACACTTACTGTGACCATGTTTAAAGATGTTGAACATTGTGCAAAATATTGTCAATCAGTTCAAAAATGCATGCATAAATGCACATGTGGCCCATGAACTAAAATGAGTTTCACACCCCTAAAATAGTGCATTTGTTGGGGACTTTTTTCAGTAGTGGATTAATATACATTTGTTGCTCTTGTGAGTATTTACAGCAGCAAGATGGTGTATGTGGGATTTACTGAAAATAAACTAGAGTGTATGTGTTCATGTTAATGAAGGAACATGTCACCCCATGCAACAGTGTGGCTCACTGATGATATTTTTTTTAATAGTTTTTGGACAACGATGGAGCCCTATGGCACAGAGAATATATATACCAGGCTTTGATACACACACAATATTTGATCAATTTATAGCTGGTTTGGGTTTTTTCAGGAGCTTTATTGACAACAAGCAAAATTTAGAACGTCATTCTGTATGTTTTGCATTCATACATTTCACACTAAAGCACATGCGTTCCACAGAAAATTGAGTTTGCATCATCACTCAATCATCGTTATTTTGACTATAATAAATCCACACCCAGCTCTACACACTGGAGACACACTCGTTATTCCAGGTGTGCAGTGCTGTGTACAAAAGTTACAGTGTGGTCATATATCCTATGGATGGCGCCATGTAATTAATGCATGTAAATGATGAACTTTATTGCAGTGGTTTTCATCATTCATGGCTGGACTGAACAGAGTGCACGCGTGTTTATCATATGTAGCAGGGTTGTACCAAATAGTTCAAAGCTTCAGTGCTCCATTCATTACATTGACGTTTGATTTTTGAATCAACATTTGAATTTTGCATTGTCTTTTTTTTTCTTTTCTTCATTTGAAGATCTCAGCTGAAGCTCTGATCATGATGCATGGCCTTTAGTACACAGCGGAACTGTCAGTTTTTAGTGGACATATTATAATAACAGGGCTCAGTGGATTTCTCAGGACAGACAGTGAGCTGATGTGCTTCCATTGCTGGTAATAACAATAATAATTATTGTAATGCTGTTGTCTATCCTACATGGTCTGGTTTTGTATGTTGCCTTTTACAAAGACTATATGTAATTTCTGACACGTTTATTGTCCAAAACATACTCTCAGCTAATGCACTTGGAAATGACAGGTTATATGTTACCTTGACAACCAAGCATGTTAACCCCTCTTTTGTCAGCTACTCGCCATAACAAGCGAGTGCTGCTACAGTTCTCTTTACATTTGTTGTTTATAACCTGTATTTGTCAGAGAGGACACAGTTTTTGCAAGATCAATATCCATTTTGCTCTGTGACTGTATGAAGAGAATTTTGACACTGACATCTAAGGAAATCCATTGATAGCAGAAGCCAAAGTCAGTATTTTATATGTTGCCTTATTTCTATTGACATCCAAAATTCATAGAAATTGAAATGGCAAAAAAAGAAAAAAAAGAAAACCCACACTGCTAAATACCAAAGTTTTGGAAGGTGGTGTGGGTGAGCTTACAGAGAATAGATGGCCTTGCATTGACATTTCAAATTGACATGCGATTAAGTCACACAAATTGTTGGCCTCAGCTGTGAAAAGATGTGTATCCTTTCAAAGTTAAAGTGCACAATATGAGAGCATCTCAGTGAGCTGTGCAGGTAACACATTTAGACATAGATTGAAAAGGCATTCATCCACATTTATTTTTTTACCCTTCTACATGTCCGTTTTTTGGACATGAGTATTATCGTGAACACTGTGATATGGCACACCCCTGACAGAAATGCTTATGGAAAAAAGTTTGTATTGATGTTTATATAAATAAACAATGAAATGGTGAGTCATATCTCAGTTAGTAACCATTTGGACTCTGACTCTCTCAAAATGATACTATTCATTCATCACTCCCTATCTGATGGATACTCAGTAGCTTACTCTAGTGAATAGTGAACTGACATTCAGATACCCTTGAATTCTACGCCATTACTGACAGGTGACGTTCAGCATGACTCTAATTTTCATTAGTATACAATAATTGTGGGAAAGTAGTTAACATGCCCTGCACATTATTTATGTCTGTTCTTTTGTGAGGAATTTGAGGGCTCTGTAAAGCACATATATTTCACACTCAGAATTCAGACATTCATATAAAGTGCTGAGGGTAAATCTAGTGTAGACAAAACAGAGTGATTTCAGTCACAGCTTTGTTCTGAACTTGATGTAGAAACTTTCACGTTGGTTTGTCACTTCAATTTTCCACCCCTCATTTAAACCAAAACCCATTTAAACAGTACTGGGTTGTTTTGTCCCTGATAAACAATTCTGTTCTTACGGGTCGACTATTTAAATCTGTTGTTGTGTGAAATTGGTCAAAAGTTTTATTTCTTATGCTCCAAAAAAACAAAAAACAAAGATGAACCATAACAGATTTCAGAAAGTTGAGCTTGGTTATGTTTTAACACTTTTGTTTTTGTTCTTCCTCTGACTCTGTTTTCAGTAAACATGTTATAATTGAATCTAAACCAACTTTCATCAAAACTGTAATTCAGAAAATAAATGTGCCTGGTAATTGAGTTCCAGGAGAGAAGTTTTCTCCTTCCAACAATATTGGTGTTAAATTATAGAGCTAGATGATCTTTAGGGGGAAAAAGCAATCAAAAAGCCACAGAAACGTAAATAAACTTCTACTTCTATTCTGTGTGTGTGTGTGTGTGTGTGTGTGTGTGTGTGTGTGTCTATTTCGCAGGTGTATCAGGTGTATGCTCGCCAATCCCCGGAGGATGTCTATGACATCCTGAGGTCCATCGGGGCCGACTATGTGGTGCTGGAAAACAGCATCTGCTACGAGCGGAGGCACCGGCGAGGCTGCAGACTGAGGGACCTGCTCGACCTGGCCAATGGACATGTGGGTGGCATTTGTTTAACGTGACTCATCGTGATTGAGTGTGTGTGTGTGTGTGTGTGTGTGTGGCCGCATGTGCTGTCCCCTCTGCCAACTTCTCTGACTGGGTGAAAGCTCTCAGCCTCCTCAAAGATCAATAGTCTCACTTCTCATCTGCACGTCACTGTCTCTCACTCTCTCGCTGTCGCTCTCTCTTTCATCCCCCCCCCCATCCTGCTCCTCCTGCTCCTCCTCCTTCCCCCATCTCTTCTTATTTTGATGTTGGATGCGGCACGCTGGCTATTTGGATTACCAGAGGCGAGACAAGCTTCAGTCTGGCTGTCTGGCTCAGTGTGGTGTAAGACACATGAAACACAGAGCTGGTGTGTGTGTCTCTGTTTGTGACGGTGTAAATGTCACACAGCATACACAACACATCTGACATGTAGACAGCTTTATTGAAGGAATGCTGCGTTTACATCTGTTTGTTCTTTTCTTTCTCTCTCACAGATTCCAACAATGTCTTTGTGTTTCAATTTATTTTCCTTTTTTTGTTTTTTCCCCTCTTTCAAATCTGTGTCAATCTCTCTCTGTGTCTGTCTGTCTCTCTTTCTATATATATATATATATATTTTTTTTTTTTCTTCTTTAAACTACATGCTCCATGTTATCTCTCTTACAGAGGTAGATATGAGAGTTGAAACTGAATCAGAATTCTCTCCTGTGTTCTCTTGCTGTGTCTGTCTCTTCAAACAACAGGTGGTCCTGATGATTTACATGAATGAATATAAAAATAATAACAAAAAACAACAACAAAAGAACCCCAAAACTTGCCAAGTGTGGCTTCTGTAGACCAGAAAACCTGGGACTGTATTTACAAATAATCCGAGAATACTCTCAGAGAGCTCCTAACTTAGCCTGAAAATTTCTAACCAGCAGTCCTAGCTGAGGAGTGATGTAGGAACATTTCAGAACAACTCTGAGCAAGGAACTTTTACCTCAGTGAGGAGGTGTGGTTGACCCAGCTGCTTTGTGTGATGCATTCTATTAAAATATGTGATTGGTTGATCAGAAAGAAAAATAGAGATAAAAATGCACTCTCAATGGCCATAGACCTGACAGTGAAATGGACACGCCCACTAATAGAATGTATACTTTTTTAACCTTTGCTTTTTTTGCAACATCTTTGTTAAATAAATTGTGAGCTGCATTATAAAGGTAGCCTACAAAATGAAAATACAGGCTTGTGCTTTTAGTTGTTTAGTTTATTTGCTCACATTTATTTACCGTGCAGGTGAATTCTATATTAACATCTTAGTGTTGTGATCACTCTCTTTTCAGACATCATGGCGTTTCTGCATTAGGAGGGAAATGTGAGCGCATCTCCAATGAGATAGGTCACAAACATCCTTACACGAAGGATAATCTAAAGCATTTTATTAACTCACTGTCATCCAGCGTTTGGAGAATATTTCTTCTACGTCTTTGCTTTTCTGCCATTTTTTTCTTTGCTTAAAAAACTCTTCAGCCTTTTAAAAGTCTTCTTCTCTACTCCTTACAGTTTTTCACCTTAGGAGCTCTCTTAAGGGCAAAGATGCTTTATGAAAAACTTTTATCTTTAGCAGGATCTAGTCTTCACTGTGAGGGGAAATTCTTAGAAAATGTCACAATTCGAAGAGTTTCCTTCGAATTTCCTCACCAGCAGCAACTCTTTGTATCAGGAAGCTTTATAAATACGCCCCCAGATTTTAAATCATAAATATTTCTCAACAGCATAAAATATTCACGACTAAATAAGCAACAATCAATTTTTTAGTTTTGAAATGTGGAACTGTGCATTAATACAGCCCCAGGACTGCTTCATCAGGACTGTGTGGGTGTGGTTTGATCAGATGTGATTGACACTTTCCTTAAAATATGCAAACAACCTCAGCCATATTTTGCTTTCAAGGTTACTTGAATATGATTTGTGCACAGACATATCTGATATTGCCGCCCACTTCAAAACAGTGAAAAATGCAAGGACTAAACCCAAATGACAAAAAACACTCCTGAAATAACCCAAACTGTATGAACCTTGGCAGACAATAGTGTAGTCATGGCAATCCAATCATTCATCATTGGAAGATGATTGAGAAAATGATGAGGAGCATCTTATTCATTTCTTAGTTCTTTGGAGCATTGTTATGTTTGGAGTTATGTGTCAAATGCACTTGGTCTCTATAGTACCATTATTTATGTAAGGGATAAGCCCGACGAGGTGTCCATTATCAGAAATGAATGGACGACGCAGAGGTGTGAACCGTCTGACGCGAAGCGAAGTCCATTCATTTCTGATAATGGACACCTCGAAGGGCATTATCCTGCTTATACCATGGTCACTTATGAAAGAAATAAATATTAAATCAATTATTAATACGTTAATGTTGTTTTTTACCGTTAAAATTGTAAGTTATTCACAAGAAGTGGCTGAGTGGACTATTTAATATCTCTCGTTGTGACGCGTTGCCAAGGTAACCGGCTCTGGCCACAGAACCTGCAGCTAGGTTGGCCGCAGCTGTTATTATTTGAGCCAGCGCAATAATTTAAAACAATCAGGCTATTTGACCGGAACTTTTTTATAGGTGTCCTACAACACTTTTTAATGGACCCCCGCCGCCAATCAGAATCGAGTATTCACCCAGACCATGGTATAAAGAAAAATAATAACCATTCTTTAGTATTTTTTTCTAGTTTCTTTTTTACATTTCGAAAAAAAAAGCAATTTATCAATCCATCATATTTCACATAGCACAGAAACATGTTTCCTAACTGCATTCAGGAAAAAAAAAAATCCTATCTTATTTTAGAATTGGAATTTGGCGATTACAGAACCGTCCTAACATAGGAAGTTACAATAATAATATTAATTCCAAGTTAGGAATCTCAGGTTAGAATTATTGGCCACTTATGGCCCAATTTGATACCAGGTCATCATAACCAATGAAAAACAGCACCTCCCAATGTTCCCTTTCTCTTACTGTCAAGAAGTACAAGTTCATTCTGGAAACATTCATCCATTTAAACAGATGATGAACAGTCAAAGATGTCTTTAAAAAAGTGGAATTTTAACATTTCTCAGTTTTTCCACGTTCAGTCAGTCTACTGCTCACTGTCATTACATGTGCATTTTTCCATACATTTCCACTCCTGTGTAATGCTGTCATCACCACACCAAACTAAAGTGGTCAGCTGATCTCCAGCAGCCCAATCACCTGATGGAGCAGCTGAGTGATAGAAGGGAGTCAGCTGATCACATGATTTCTTCATATGCAACCAATCAGCGAATCTCATTCAGGGCGCCCTATTTAAACTGCTCTGACCTGCCTATCAATGTCATTTCTGTTTGTCATTGATGCTGCTCTGTTCTGTTCCTGGGGGGTCTTTGCTGCTGCTCTCCCTGCCTTAGGCTTTCCATGTAGGCGCACTGAAGGGCAGGGAGGTTTGCCTCTCTGCCTCAGGCTTTCCTCATTTGCATGTGGAAGGGCAGACAGGTGTGCTCTCTCTGCCTTGAGGCTTTCCACGTAGGTGAGTGGAAAGTCGGAGAGATGTGCTCTCTCTGTCTTTGGCTTTCTGCGTAGGCCTGAGGAAAGGCAGAGAGGCCCCAGAACAGAGCCCATACCACCCAGTATAATACTGCAAATGGAAATAAAGGTTTTAGCAATATTGTTTTGAGATATAGATATAGATAGAGATCATTTTGTACTGAAGCTTCTGATTGATAATATTTTTCACAATGTTCAGTATCTTTAAATATGACCATTGTTGTTTATTAAGAGAACTGTATTCTGGTGAAAAGCCTCTGAAGTAGCATGTTTCATGAAGAAGGCTTCTGACTGTTTAACTTACTCCTGACACCTGGCACCTCTTGGCCCTTACAAGTGCAGCAATATTAGATGATCAAAGTGAAGCTAATCTTGAGTGTCCACCTTGAAACTGTGCTGATTGTATAGATCCTCAGTGCTGCCGAGGTGAAGTTTTGTGTGAAGCATCCATTTTTTAGAATATGTTGCGTCTTTGCAGCAGCATCCATTTTTAAGCTATGGTCCACTGTCATGGTTACATATGAGTTTGTACAGACACGAATGTAAACTTTAACTACAACGTGACTGGTTTGCAGAGGCATACCACGAGGAGGTAATTATAGTTTTTCCATGATGGCAAGCTAGCTAGTCAGTGACAAGTGAGAGCCGTTGATATTATGGCTTTTTCTTACCAGGTGCATTTTAATCCAAGATACAGGCATGACAAGAAGAGTACTGAAGAATAGAATCTACAGTTATAGCGAGAATCTCTTGAGTAAAGGTAAGATAGGAGGTCGGAGATAAGATAAGACACAGCCATGAGTTTAGGACTTGTTTCTGTAAAAGGAAGAGAGGATTTTTCCTGTCTTTGAAAGTAATAATAGGACGAGCAGTTAGGATATTTTTCTGTAATGAGGCCCCTGATCCAGCTGGCAGGAATGCAAAGTGCAATTAGAGGCTGTCGGTCACCCTGCTGTTGGTGTTTATTTACAGCAGCTAACTGTCTGTTGATTAACACATGTCCCCTTTAAGAACATACATTAGCGTTAACCTTCTGTCATTCTTGTTGCTGTTGTTGTTGATTATGACGTGCTCATTCTCTGTGCCATCAGATCATGGACGGACCGGGAGAGAATGACCCAGACCTCGTCCCCGCCTCCCACCCTCGATTCTGCGAGGCCGTCAAGACAGACACGGCGGCTTACACCGCACTGTTCACCAGAACATTCCAGAACAAAACCTTCCATGTGTACCGACTCAAGAAGAAACGCAAGAAAAGCATCAAGAGCTCGTCAGAGCCCACTGCGACTCAGTAGCAGGTTCAGGGTTGTGAGAAACCCCCCGTAAGAGGCCAAAGGGGAGAGAGACGGAGGAGAAGAAGAGATAAAAAGCACTGAGTCCTCGCTGTTCCTCTGTCTCCTCTGCACTGTGCCCAGCTGTGATCATGCCCATTATTTTTTCAACACATGGCTCTGTGAACTGTGGTGTTAGAGCAGTGTGCCGGTTCAAGCTTGGGGCTGCATTGTTTTAGTTAGTGGAGTGTGGAAGCACCTATAGGAGTCCTGCTTTGGGCTGTTCTGTGTCCAACCACCCACCCTGCCCTTCTCTCAGCTCTCACTGGTGCAGATATACAGAGACAGAAATGACTATTAGGCCTCTAAGCAGTGTTTGGAGCACCACAAGCAACTACTAATCATTTAGTTTCATTTGAAGAAGTCAGTGTCATTTCTGCACAGCATCATGAAATTACCAAAACACTAATCACTGCAACTTCTAAATACGTAGAGTTATTGTTTTCCTCTCATACAGGGTAGACCTGGGGTTCAGTAGCATTTATCAAAATTAGACCCAACATCAAATCCACTCATCAAATCTGAATAATTTAAAAATCATTTATCAAATCTATTATTTTGGTTTTGCTTTGAGCACATTTGAAAGTCATAAATAACTTGATAAAGTCAAAAGTTAACAAAATTGACATGAAATACTTAGGCAGAGAAAATATGATTTACTGAGATTAACAAAACTGGGGATTGTCAAAGTCTTTCTTTTACATTATTCATTCTTGGAAAGTTGCCACTGCAGCTCTGACGTATATCAGTTATAAAGTGTATAAAGGGTAGCTAGCATAATTTGATTAACATGAACACTTGAACGTGCCATATTTGAACAGGGTTGATTAAAACTGCAATGGGCTGTTTTTAAATACCCTAAAATAAAAATCTAGTGAGGAGCTTTCATGTGAGTTTTTTTTTTTAGGAAATTATGAAGCTCTAATTGGAAATTACGTAGAAAAAGTATTTCCTACTTTGACAAAACAGTTTGAACTCAAGGTGCAGTTAACTAGCTTGTGTCATTGCCTTTAACTGCATTAGTGGATGAATCAGTTATTACAGAAATGGATCTGTTTGTATGCAGTGGCACGGCAAATTAATTCATCAGTCTGTGTGTCTGCAAAATATTTGGTAAAAGATGCTGTGGGTGCTTTTGTGACTACTTGAAGGGCTGGTTGGTAAACTACTGTAGCTGGCGAGCTAACCACCAACTTGCTAGCCAGCTGAGACATGCTAGCGCTACACAATAGCTCACAGAGCTTCTTTTCTATTTTTTCTGTACTGTGCTGTGGCACTCTGTTCTCTGTAGTGTACATAATTTCATTCAATGAAGACTTTAATTAGAAAGGGGGAAAAAGCATGCAAAGAAGCCTTCTCACTGCCGCATTAGCTTGGTTTGCTAACGGGTCCATTTCATACAGTTTATTAAAAAAATGTATTTGTGCCTGTAACGTCTGCCACATGATTCTCTGTTAACCAGTCCTCTTCTGTGGAGCAGTTTATACTTCGACAGAGGGGTTAAATCAAAGTGCACAGTGCCACACAGCTAATAAGCTACGATAACGTCCCCCATTTGGTTGCTGTTGGTCAAAGGTGCACATGTGTGGTCTAAAGTTCATCATAGCTGAAGTTGAAAAATTCAAACAGGTTAACTTCAACACAGCAAGCATATCCACAGAGCATGGTGATCCCATTGAAATGATGTGATTACTGGTGTGGCCGAGCCTTTGCGATGTTATCCACGGCATTATTAGGACTTCTTGTTTAAAAGTTCAAGTTCAGTGTTCTCTCTTGGACAACTGCATGCTAGGGCCATTGTAGGTAAAAAAACAAAACAAAACAAAGCTGGGAGAGGTGTGTAATATTCAGGGTAAAAGTTTTTTTTGGTTACGAAACCACATCACTTAAATTTGCAAGGCTGGATCAGCCTCATCATGCTGTAGATGTCACCGGTGGGAATCCAAGCAAACATTGAGACTTTGTGTGAACATTTAAACGTCCAATCAAGACGTCCCCTCATGGTTCAAAAACAGCTCCAAAATGAAAGCTGTGTCAACATCCGCAGCGTTACCTGGCCTGTAGCCCTTCCTGGGCGTCCCAACGATGCCGACATATGACATTAACACAGACAGGCCTATTCAGCTATTCTACTCAAGTTCATGTACACACTGTGCATACAGCAGCTTTATACATCCCAGCGAAGTCCAAATATAGTAACCCAGTGTAACCACTCAGGACACAAACCCAGGAGACTTGATCTCTTGAGGTAAAAGTCCTGTACTTGACCTACTCATCCACCATAACTTCCTCCCTATGTGCTCTTTATTCTACGACACCTGACTTTATGGCCGTTAGTCTCAGACAGTTTTGAGGTTTGTATTACAAATTTATGACTTTATAATATCAGAGAGTATTCAAGGGTTAGGGTTGGAAGTTGTCATGTAAATTTGTAAATTTAATCTCAGAACTTATTATTATAGTTTTTTCTTGGATTACGACCCCTCTCCTGTAGTTCCATATTTTGTTTTTGTTTTTTCGTTTTTTTGACCTACAATGGCCCTAATTTGCTGTCGTACTCTTAACCTTGGAAATAGTTATGATGCCAACTCAAGGTCCACTTACTAGCTCAACCATATCACACAGTCATCTCTAGGTACTGTGGATAAAACAGATCAGTCTCCATCAGAATTTAGCAAACTCCACCCATCAATGAAGACTGCGTTATGGTTGAAAGCTTCAGTTTGCTTTGTGTGGTTACCCTTGTTCTCTTATGGTCACTAGTAAAATCACTGTCAGTAATGCTGATTCCATGCTTCTGTTTCTGATAAGTTTCCTTTAAACAGCACATAACTTGACTGTGGTGTTGTCCTGTTTCTACTTGAGGTATATTTTCAGCTAGTGGAGTTTATGAAGACAGCTGTGGGTGTTGCTCAGCTGTGGTGTATGTGTGAGAGAGCAGCATTGACCATTAGCTGGACTCTGTTGGCACTCTTCGGCTCGGCACATTTGGCTCCGCCGTGATAGATGCTATCAATTACCCCTGAACAGAAAGCGGAAATAATTTTGTTAGTTTCAATTCCCGCCCGGGTGGAAACAGGTTCCACCGGTGCTTAAATGTGTTTTTGCTGTAAAACTGAGGTCAAAGCTGGTACCAAGTGATATTTGTGACATTGTTGTTGTTGTTGCTGTCGGCTCCGCGATTCTCATCAGCAGCAGCCTCAACCTTTTCACTCTCTCTTCTATCTCCCACACACACAGCCACAAACACACATGAATAATGTAAGTGGCGAGGAAATTGCAGCAGGCTGACAACGACGCTGATTCCCCGCCGCAATCCAAAATAGTTTGTGATAGAGAGAGAGAGAGGGGGCCAACACTTGCATATCAAACTGAGGCTTTGTGGTTGGAAAAGAAAGTGGGGAGGAGCAGGGGGAGTGGGGAGGGCAGGAAAGGCTCATGTTTAAACAGCAGAGCAGAGATGAGAGCACGGATTCACAATGATCTGAACCCCTTCCTCATTCTCTGTTTCTTCTTTGGAACCAAAGGGAGAGCAGGGGAGAGGAGGTGATTGAAAGGCTGGAGCTGTGTCGGTAATTATGGGGTGGCCAGTCAGAGTTGCCTGCTACAATGAGCCGTTATGCGGGTTCGACACACTCATTTTTCCCTCTCAGTCTGCCTATATTTGTACACTTGTTAATAAGGACCTCTGTCTTTGATAATCTGCACGAACACTCCTGCACATAGTTGTTGTGTTGCTTTTGAAACCGTTGTTGTTCGTTAAGCGTGCTGCCTCATTGTAATGCATACCAATGGGATCAGTGTGGAACAGCACCACTTGTTCTCCCCCTCTCCCGCCTTCATATTGGATGTTTAATTTAGGAGATGTCTGATTGCTTTATTTGAGAGCGAAGTGATTCCATTATGTTTGTCTAATAAGAGTGTACTAATGTAATATTTTTTTTTTTTTTCAGCATTCTTAATTTCCATACATATTGGGATTAGTAGTTCATTGGGAGGCACGCTGTCTGCCTATGGTTTGTCTTAATGGAAAGGGGATGAAGAATTCTATTAACTTGCGTGCAGATGTAGAATTCAGCTCAGCGCTTCTTTAGGCACGTTTTTAAAGAACTAGTCGATGCTACTGAAACACATGCAGCCACTTAAATACATATTTTTGCTTGGGAAATGAAAAGATTGAATAAAGAGAGAGAAAATTGAGAGAGAGAGCTTTCTTATATAAATAACTAAAGGCCAGATTCACATCTGGATCTGTATTCTGTAATAAAACAACACATTTTCTTCTACACAAATCTGTAATGATAACTTTTTTTCACTCTTTGTATCTTGCCTCTATATGGTCAATACGATTTCAACTCAAGGTCCATTTGCTCAGTTATTCTGGAGCTTTCAGCACTACTGAATGCTCCTCATCTGCAGATTGAGTTTGCTCCTTTGTTATAAAGACCTAACTTTCCATGCTTCTCATCCATGTCGGCTCTATGTTGTTTTTGTCCTCCTCCTATTTTAGGATAGTTTAATTTTGAGTATTTGATCCAAGGTGTTGTATCTAATTTTTTTGATGCTCCTGTAAACTGTGGGATGAATACTGTTATTGTTGTTGCAATTTTTTTTCTTATGAACTGAATAGAGCTGAGCGTTTGCTCATACAGCCATGTTTTTAGAAGTTGAATTGACAGCAAATTAGTCCAAGTTAAAGGAATCCTTCACCTACAAAATGTCAACTACTCACATGTCTCCACAGTGAACAAAGAGTCCAAAAACAGAGGAAATACAGATTGGGTGGTGTGCTGGGCTCTCAACCTGAGTAAATCTGGCTACAGCCCTATTTCCAAGGTCAGGAACTGAGCTGTCACGCTTAATTACACCCATATTTAATCTGAACATGTTATTTTAAAACCATGGGTGAAAAATGCTGCTGAACAGCCTCCACTCTTCTGGGGAGGCTGTCAAAAACATGCCGGAACCTGGCTGCAGGGATTTGGCTCTCAGACGGCATTCGGATTCATCCCAAAGGTGTTGGATGAGGTTGAGGTCAGAGCTCAGTGCAGGTGCAGGTGCACACCATTCAAGTACACAGTATGTGGGTTTTGGCTGTGAAGTGTACGTGTTGCTGTCTTTACGTGGGTCAGTCATTGAGTGTGTTTGGGGGAATGGTGGTGTTGGAGCTTGGGTAAAAATGTACTCAGATCTTTTTGTTAATTTCACTGTAAGATAATTAGTATTCATGATGAGCTGCAGTCATGACGCATGTGCCAGTCTTAGACAAACCATCTGACATTCTCTGGAAGCATCTAAACAGACAGATCCCACGGAGCCAGTGCCATGTAAATACATTGAAGCTATTAGTGAATGTGAAATTTCCACATAAGGGTCTAAAATAACGTGTGATGAGGGAACATTATATCATGTCCACACATTGGTACTTTAGTGACTGACAGGTTTTTCTATAAGGGTTCCTGGTACAATATGATTGGCCATAATGTAGGCCACTCTTGAGTTCACACTGAGATAAATGCACAGAAGTGATGCACCTTAAAGGCTACATTATTGCTGAAGAGCTGCTTGTGAGAGTTTCTGACCTATAAGGAAATCTGTCAACAGTGGAAACCGTCTGCTCCTGTGCTTATTTGAAAGAAGAATATTGTATTATGTATGTCAGTGCCTTTGGTCATTTTCTCCATTTTGCTCTGCTATTTCTTTTTCTACAAATCCACTTCTGTACAGCTGGGTTTTCTACTGTAGGACATTTTCATATCAGAAGTCATACAAAGTAGTAAATGTTTACTCTACAGTTAAAATTGTTCTCATTGCCAAGCACGTTATTAGTGGAAAGGATATATAAGATACATGAGTCAAGTTGCCAGTGTTAGATATTAGCCACATCAATGGCAGTATGATGAATAAAGTATTTCTTTTTCCAACAATGTTGTTTCCTTGTTTATTTTTATGTACGGCCAGAACCTTTATTTTCCGTTTCTTTTAACTCTACAGTTTCTTTTTTCAGATGCAGTCACGATTCAGCACAGTCACTGGTGCAAACAAATGAATTTATTGAGAAAAAAAATCAAAGCAAATACAAAACACTTACATAACTGTCCAAAGCTCATCACCATCTTGATGATAAAAAAAGATATGTTTGATTTTATTTATTTTTTTCTCAGTAGCTGCACATTTTAAATCTATGTGGTGCTTTCTTGACAAAAAGCAATAATTGTAATTAATCTATCTTTGTATTTACAAATGATGTAAAAACATTAACTTTGTTCACAACATGTCTGCACCCAGAACACAACATTTAAGAAGCCGTTTTATGGTACAAATGAATGGTGGTGGGGAGTGAGCTGCTTATTACAGCTGTGGAGAGAGAAGTGTAGCATGAAGCGCCTTCATCCTTCACCACTCTGCGTGGCTCAGGCTCGGCCCCTTTCTACAGAGGAATAAAAAACAAAAAAACAAAAAAAAAAAACAAGCATCCCCTTTAGGAAATCCCTTCTGTCTTTAAAAAAGAAAAAGCCTGTGTGTCTTACTTTGAAGCATCATCCCACAGCGGACTGAACCCTCACCTGACCGCCAAGTCTCTTATTTTTAAAAGCTGCATTGTTGCCCTGGCTTTTAAGAAAATAGCGTGTTTCTGGAAAGCTGCAATCTGGGAATCGACTCCTCTGTCGACTTTTTTTTTTAGAGTACCCGCAATCCTTTGGTTTTTTCCAGCATGACAGCAAGCCATCAGCTCCTATTAGGATTAGTGGCCTGACATGTTTTCACACACTCCTACCCTTTAACTGCTCTCTGCCGACAGGCTCGGCTCTGCCAGCGTGGAGAAGAATAAAAAGAGCATGATGAGAGCTCTGCTGCTTCTTCCAGCAGAATACAGCGTCTGAAATGCCAGGAGAAGCCAGGTCGGCTTTTTGAGGATTGCAGGGAGGCGGGGTAGTGGTGGGATGAGGTTAGGACACATGACTTTTATATTTATGCCATTTGCTGTGCAACAAACCGTTTCAGCAGAAAACCGCTGCTCCCAGCATCACCCCCCTCTCTACAGCTCCCTTCAGAGCCACTGAGCTCCATGGTGCACTGGTGGCACATTTTGCCACAGAGCCAGGCATGGTAAGATGCCTCCTCTTCCTATTTGCTCTCTGATTCAGCCCTCTACCTTGTAATCATCTCTCCTATCAAAGATAAAAAGAACGGGTCCTTCTCATACTCCTCTTTCCTTTTGCTGCTTTATTATTGGGCTTTGCCTTTTCCTTCTTTTTACTCAAATTGTTCTTACCGGCTCCACAACAGCAGGAGTTTTTGAGTTGAGAGGGGAAAAAAAAAAGATCCATCAAACTGATGTGAAAAGGAAGCCAAACAAGAGGAACACTCTGCTGACAATTCACAGCTTGGATAATAACTGCAGACTTATTATTTCCCTGCAGTTTTCAGTCCATTTTCCTTCAATCAAGAATATGTGGTAATTTAGCAAGGGGCAATAGATAAATGTGTGTGTGAAGGCGTATGGCACAGGTATCACAGCTCAGAACTATATATGAATAATCACCAGAAATCTCCTTCCTCCTCCTCCCCCTCTTTCAGTTTGTATTTATTGAGTAGTCACCTTGGAAAGCTGTTTGACATAGTTTGTATTCTACCGTGCAATCATCTGTTAAAATAGTCTCTTGCAGCCGCCACATTTGGTATGCCTGAGGAAGAGCGTACGTGGAACAGAGCAACAGAGCAAGTATTTCCTCCCTCCCGCAGTCCGCTCGTCCGCTCCCATTTCTTTGTTACAAAGCTGTTTGAATTTTTGTGCACTCTCCCTTGGGTGAGCAGGAACGCGCGGCGGAGGAGCGCGAATGAGAATAGGAAATCACATGAAGACGAAGGCGCAGTAGTAAGTAGAAAGCTTGATGTCTTACAACCCACGGAGCATTGAAACTTGAAACACCCAACCAATACAGAATTACTCAACCCAGTGAAGGACACATTACCAGAAGAAAGAATAATAATCTCACCCTGCAACCCAGTGCTGGTCGAAGCACTTTTTTTCTCATACAAACATTGACAGAAGCTGTGTACAGCCAGGCAGCGAGAACACAATGTGTCCACTATATACTGAAAATCCAAACTCTGTGTTATATGGGCTACTCAGTATGATCCCACTCATCTTCTCTGCCGTATCATGTAACAGTGCAGAGCGGAATATATGTTAGAGTCCTTTGTTTATTTACAAAGATTTCATTCAGCAGCAAGGTGCTAAAAATACATTTCATGTGGCATTGATTTGCTCAGGTATAAAAAAATAACCTGGCCAAAACATTTTCATTTCACATTTGAGGCCTTCAGCTGACACTCATCCAGAGCAGCTCACAATGAGTGTTAGAAAATAGAGGAAATTTGGGGTTTAGACTGTGACTGGAACAGATTTTTTTGACAGTGAAGCTAAGCTCCATCATGATGAGTAGCCCGGCTAGAGAGTGACGTTCTGAAGCCTTTAACCTGACTGGCAGGTTTGATAACGTCTGCTCCTGCAAAATTTTGTCATCTAAGGTAGAGGGAGCGCAGAGCGACAGGCTCTTTTCACAGGGACACTTTCATCTGCCACCTTGCTGATTGACGGGGCTCATCATCCAGTAAATACAACACCTTCCGTGTCAGTTGTCAGTGAGCGAGGGGTGTGGAGAGATCTCTCTCTGTCAGTCAGTCTCTCGCTGTTTTCCCACCTCAGCCGTCGCTAAGCGTCTGCTAATTGATTGTTTCGGGATGGCCCGTTATCAGGGTCCAATCAGTTTGGTCTGTGTGAGCTCAGAGGTCGCTGGCCTCGGCTCGCTCGTACAGTGCCCGCAGCTTCTCAAAGCGAGGCCCCCACTCCCCGAGTGTCTCCTCCCTCCTCCCCTCCCCTCCTCCTCCCTCCCCGCCACTTCCCCCGTCCAGCCCCGCTGAGCTGAAAGAGCTGAGGGAGCCAGCAGGCGAGCCCCCTCCCTCAGTGGAGAACACCTGCAGGGAGTCGAAAGGCCCCGTGTCTGGATGCTGGTCAGCATCGCGGATGATCTCACACAGGTAGCGTGCCAGGTCCTGGCTGGAGAAGGACAGGGAGCGACGTGCCAGCTGGGAGGGGCGGGCCTGGCCCTGTGCGGGGAGTCTGGTGGGGGGGACGTCCCTGCGGAGGCTGGTAGTGGTGGTGGCGGTGGAGGAGGTGGAGGCTGCTGATGGGGGCAGGGTGGTGGAGCTGGCTGTCCGGCTGAGGGAGTCTAGTGGCTGGGCAGAGGGTGGGGCGGGGGTTGCCTGGTGGAGGAGGTGATGGTGGTGGTGGAGGGGAGGAGGAGGGTGGTGCAGGGCTCTGGAGCGGCAGTACTGGACCGACTGCGCCGGGCTCGGCTGGAGGGACTTCTGCAGCTCCGCCATGTCGTAGGCGTTCTGGACACACACAGATCAACATCAGACACACACATGCAAGAGCAGAGGAAGAGTCCCAGTTAGCACAGCAACTGCAAGAACTCAGAAATGAGAGCAGACAGAGGAACGAGCCAGAGTGAAAGATGGAATGTTTTGGGGAGAGAGATGAGGCAGAAAAAAATGAAATGTGACAGAGAGAGAGCAGAAAAATGAAAAGAGAGCAGAAAAACAATCAGCTCTCCCCATAACGTTTACTGTGAATGTTCCACCTATTTAAGTTTCCAATCTATCTCCATTTACTGTCTCAGAGAAGTCATCGTAATTTTGAGTATCTGTGTGAGTGAGTGAGACCAAGAAGATAAAAAATATGAGTGGAGGTGATTCAGAAAGGAGATGAAGGGTGTCTCTCTTTCTATCCATCTCTTATAAGCACTGGTGCATTGGGGTTTAGGAGCCGCCATTACTTTCATATATACTGTAACAGCCAATCACTCCAGCGCTAATGTCATTCCACCAAAACTGTAACCACGGCAGCAGAGATGAAAAAAATGAATGTAGGAGGATGAGGAGGAGGAGGGGGAGGAAGAAATGATACACACAGAGGAGGTGTGGGTCGCTTTGTAAAACTGATTATGTGATGAGTGGAAAGTGCTGATTTTATTTCTCCAGAGAGTTTTCAAACAAGACTCTTGAGAATTAACTGCAGCATCTGCTCTGCTATAGGGGATCACAACCGTGTGTGTGTGTGTGTGTGTGTGTGTGTGTGTGTGTGTGTGTGTGTGTGTGTGTGTGTGTGTGCGTTTTGTATGTTTGGCTGCAGGTGATTTACAGTACAAACGACAAGACCTTGAGGGGTTTTGTGTAAAGACAAGGTGTGGCAACAATCTGTGTATGCAACTCAGTTTTTCTACTGTGTGTGTGTGTGTGTGGGTGTGTGTGTGTGTGTGTGTGTGTGTGTGTGCAGCCACATGTGCTTGTCTCGATCAAAGCCGTGATATTATGCAAGCTCTTAAGTACTGTTGAGTGCTTGTGGGTTATAGTGGCTGTTGGAGAGAGGAGATAAGGATTTTGCGTGGGCCTAATTAAAACGCTAGCACACACACACTCACACACACACACAGTGGATGATTTTATTCGAAACTGAATTGACTCGATCCACTCTAAAACTGCTACCTTGCATCCACAGTTAAGTATTTGCAAATAAAATTCGATCTTAAAAAGAATGAAGATGAAAACATCTAACCTCCATGCAAGCACACAGAGTTCAGTACAAAAGCTTGATGGTGTAGCACACTTCAGTACACTTACTAGCAAAGTGTGTTAGTGTGCTTCTGTGCATGGTTCATTTTGTTAACAAAAACTATAATTGAACAATGTTTGTCAAAGACTTTTTTTCCATGACTAAGATGAGAAAAAACAGACCCTTGATAATAAAACTATGACAAAAAGTAGGTTTTGTTTTCATTGACAAGACTAAAATGTTAGGGGTGGGCTATCAGAGGGATTCAGAGTGATTTAAGGTTAGGGCACCCACAGGTTGGTAAATGCCACTAAATAGTCAGTGCCAGGATGTTTCACTGGCCTGCAAAACTCTCACACCGGAGCAGTGTCAGCCATTAAGTGAGTTTTGAGCTGTAATTTGTCAGAAAATAAGCAGCCCTGTGTGTCTGACTGGATGGTGGAGCTGTTAAATGGATTTGTCAAGTTTTTTGGTTGCAGCGGTGGCTGTTAGCTTGACAGACAGGTCTCTGACAGAGCTGAAATTCCAGTTTTAATCATTCACTCTGTGAGTGGACTTCGAATTAAACCTCCACACTAACTTGTTGCAGGTAAAGAAGGTATTTAGGCTGAAATAAAGTTATTTTTTGGCTTCTTAACAATGAGACTGATTAGTTAGAGTTTAAAATGAACCTGGGTACAATCCTAGTTGTCTTGTAGTGGTTATTTATGGTCTGAAATTTAGAAATTTTGAGCTTTTCAAATGATCAGTGAGTGTGTGCTTATAAATCATCCTTTAAACCTGTCAAAAAGTTTGTAACTGTGAGGAAACTATCTGTAGTTGGAGGGAAAAAATAATGTCTAAATGAAATTTCAACATTTGATACAACCCATCACCTTGATTCCAATTTGTAATACCTGTATTACCAAAATTAAAGACAGAATGATGTGACTAAAGTAAAAACTAATAGTTGACTAAAAGGTAATGAAGATTCATTGAGGATACCTTTCTTGACCTTATAAACTTACCTGAAGTGAGAGATGACCAAAATGAGCATTTGATACAAGAAATAACAGATGAAGAAATCAAAACGGCAATTTCAAATCTGAAACCTATTAAGGCAGCAGGACCAGACGGTTTTCCGTCTGAGTGGTATAAGGAGATGAAAAACCTATTAACCCCAGTAATGAAAAAAAACCTTTAATCATGTTCTCAGAACTGGTGAGACACCTCTTTCATGGAAGGAAGTTGTGATCTCTTTGATACCAAAAGAAGGAAAAGATAAGCTCGACTGCGGTAGTTACCGACCAATAAGCGTGTTGAACCAAGATTACAAGATCTTCACGCACATTTTGGCAAAAAGACTTGAAAAATTCTCACCCAAATAATAAGCTTAGACCAGACAGGTTTCATCCAGCAAAGGCAGACCCAGGATAATATTCGTCGAACACTACATGTAATCCACCATATAGTAAAAAATAACGTCCTGGCTGTACTATTGAGCCTAGACTCGGAAAAGGCTTTCGATCTTATAAATTGGGAGTTCTTATATAGAGTGCTACAAAAATTTGGATTCCATCAGATCTTTATTAGGACCATACAGGCACTGTGTAAAAGTCCAAAGGCAACAATAAAAATAATTGGTGCCATTTCAAACCCATTTGACCTGGAAAGAGGAACTAGACAGGGTTGCCCCATCAGTCCACTACTTTTTGCAATATTTATTGAAGCATTAGGTCAGAGGATTATTCAGGACACTAATATAATAGGCATCAAAATATTAGGTCAAGAACACAAAATTTAGTTATTTGCTGATGACGTTTTAATTTATATGTCAGACCCAGAGAGCTCAATTCCAAAATTGTGGTCAGTACTAGATTCATTTAGTGCTGTCTCAGGCTATAAATTAAATATCCTGAAACCCAAATCTTGAGTTTCAATTATCGACCAAGCCATATTATAAATCAAATTTTCAATTAAATTGGAACCTAGACCAAGTTAAATATCTCGGAGTAAATATCCCAAAAGACCTAACAAATTTATATGCTTTAAACTTTAATTTGTTAAATAAGAAGATAAAGGAGGATATTAAGAGGTGGAATTTAATACAATTTTTAATCAGTAAAAATGAATATCCTGCCGAGAATACTATATTTGTTCCAGACTCTCCCAATTGAAATATCTGATGCACAATTCAATGAATGGGACAAATTAATATCACGATATGTATGGCAAGGGAAAAAGCCAAGAATTAAATATCAAACTCTTCAACTGATGAAAAATAAGGGGGGACTTGCACTACCCTGTTTAAAAGACTATTATTTAGCTGCCCAATTGAGAATCTTGATTTGTTGGTATAACTCTGATTTTCGCGCCAGATGGAAAGAAATAGAAGAGAATATATCTGGGGAGATTCCAATCCAGGCATGTCTAGGGGATAAAAAACTGAAAAAAAAAAAAAAATTGAAATAGGTAACAGATGGGTCACTTTATCTCTAAAAACTTGGTTGTTTGTAGTTTCTAAGAGGGGTTGGCTTGAGGACATTAAGATTTTAAGATGGTGTTCATATGATTTGGATTTCATCCCCAATTAAGATGGATGTGAGCTATAAGAAGTGGGCTAAACAGAGACTCTCATCATACTGTACCTTTTTCAATCAGTGTATACTGAGTGATTTCCAATCTTTGAAAGCATTATACAGAATAAACAACAGCGTTTTCTACAGATTTCTTCAGGTACGACACCATATAAACAGTTTAATCCCTGGTGGTCAGAAAGTGTTTGATAATAAGTTATTGAAAGTGTTTATTTGTGCTTATACAATGGATTCAGGACTCAAAATCATTTCAAGGCTGTACAGAGGACTACAGGAGGCTAAAATGGCAAGCACCATATATATAAAAAAAAAAGTGGGACAAAGAGACAAATAAGTGTATTTCAGAACAAGTTTGGCTTAGATATTGTGAATTTCAGTGGAAGATATCGAACTCGACCTCATGGAGAACTTTTGCCTGGAAGAGTCTTTGCTGATACTTTATCACACCAGTTCAGAAATCTCATCAGTCAAGCTCTTTTGGCTGCTGGAGGAAATGTGGCTCAAAAGAAGCCAATCATTTTCACCTGTTTTGGGCTTGCCCAGTTATAACCATATTTATGCCAAAGATCTGTACAGAATTAAGAGTTATATTTGGGTCAAAAACGGTTTTTAACTGGGATGAACTCCTTTTTGGGATATCAAAATTGGGAATTATGGAAAACATACATCTCTCTGAGGCGCCCCTCCTTTATCTGATTCTGAGCTACCATCTATCTTTTATTCATTCATTTTATTTTTGTTTTATTTTTCCTTTTTTCAGCATATAAGGTATTAGTATTTGGACAGTTGTCCCCCTTTTCTTTCTTCTAAAAAGTGAAAGAACACCTTCTTCTGTGATCGTGTACATGTTCCATTGAATTGAAAAATAAATCACTCTGCAGAAGTAATTTTCTTTTGTTGTGATTGCCTTTGTTGTAGCTGCGGTGTGATTTTCAGTAAAGAGAATTAAAAAAAAAGAAGATTCATTGAATGGAAGTAAACTAAAACTTTGTAAAAATTAAAAATGACTAATATGTGACAAAAACTGACAAACATTTTTAATCTAAAGACTGAAATGTAATCTAGAATAGCCACCCAACACTGCTTCTGTTCTCAAGTGAGTGTATCTCACAAAAGGTGTCTTTCAATAATTGTATGTATGTGTGTGTGTGTATCCATGTGGTGTACCTGATCCTCCTCCCCGCCTCCTTCCTCGTCATAGTTGAGGACGTTCTCTCGGATGTCCTCCCAGCCATCGTGGTGGGCTGAGACGTGGTAAACACCCTCTTTCAGCCCTTTGTAGCTCCTCCAGCGAGTGTAAAGGAAAATGCCCAACAGCAGCACTGGAGTTAAGACAGACAGTTGGTGGAGGCTCATCAGTGCAGGCATTAGCATTACAATTTCAATGATTAAGATCCTGCAGCCAATTAAGGAATGGCCCCGGAGAGAGGTGCTCTTTGATGGAGTTGGCCTTGAGCATCGTTTGCCAAAAAATGTGAGCTGAAATATGATGAGTTGTAGGGTTCAACTGATAATGATGCTTTAGGGTTCAAGTTAACAAGAGTTATTTTACAGCTACTGTTTGACAAAATATATCTCAAGGATTTGAAGGAGTGTTTGCAACAGGTACCTTTTTACTCAAGTGAACTGTTGGGGGCCAGCAGTACTTTACACACACTTTCACGAAAACAGTCAAAAACTTTCTAAGCAACACCCCCCCTTATCTTATTCTATTTACTGGTGGAGGAAAGAAGTCAGAGATTCCCAGGGCTGGCGAAATTGAGTATCTGTGCATCCCCAGGAGACCAGTCCCACCTGAGCCACTGTTTTTCAAAGCTGAATTGACTACAACAAGCAAACTGTGCCCAGGACTCTACCTCATTCACTTCTTGATAAGGCAACCATGTTAGGAAACAGTTGCCATACAACTCCAGCAGATATGGAGCAACACTAGCATCGCTTAGAGTCATGTTTCTGGCTATAGCACTATTTTCAGGATACAATAATAATGCCTTGTGTTTTTTAAAAATGTATTTATTGTTGTTAGAGCTGCCACCTAAAAGTCAGTAAGTCGAATCATCGTCTGTGCCCCTCAGTGGAATTCAAAGTCTTTAAGTTGCTCCACTAAAAAATCATGTGACATCATGTGCTGGTGGTTAATTGATGAGAGAAGCTGTAACCTGAGGTGGAGTGGTTAGTAAACTAGGTTATCTGTAACCATGTGTTGCATCAGAAATCTCAAGTGTGGTGGCATTTGAAACTTTAAAGGACAGAACTTCCATACACACTATGCAAGCAAGAATTTGTCCGTCATCAACACTGAACATGGCAATCCACTTGAAACTGGTAAATGCATAGAAGCTATAGTGACCATTCTGAAATTTTCTGGGCAGATAATGCAGTCAATAAGTCCATTTACAAGGCTATGTTATATGGTATGTATACTTCTGCAAGGCCCACCCCATGTACAGTGGTAAATTTCACATCATCAACTTCCCAGAAAACTCTGGATTTCAAACCCTTGCTCACAGAGACACAGAAACTAGCAATTACTGACAGCATGGCAGATTTCACTGCACTACATATGATTGGTGATTATTTTACGAGATTTAAAAAGCTGATGAAAACTCTGGAGCCAGGGTACTCTGCTCCTAAAGGGGACACCGTAGTGCACGCATTGTTGGTAAGATACAACACAACGAGAGAGGTGGTTATGGAGCAAATTAAGCACAGTGCAGCAGTAAGTCTCACTACTGACACTTGGATGTGACAGCAAATGGAAGCTTACATGACAGTGACTGCCCATTTTATTACACATGACTGGCATCTGGAGTGAAAGAGATGGGAGAGACTGAGCAAGGCATGGATGCATATGACATTCCAAGAGAAATAACAAGTGGCTGTTGTACATAACAATAAAGCAAACATGATTCTGTGTTCAGACATGTTAACCAAGGACCTGTCCTCGGGAACTGTGTGACGGGCTTGTTGCTTAGCGCAGACATTGCAATTATGCATTAACGCAGCCCTAAAAGAGGAACTGTCTGGTCAGTCACTGAAATAAAAGTGCTAAAGCCACAGCAGCACTTGAAGAAAAACAACTGAACACACACTGACTCAAGATGTGCCAACTGGCTGGAACTCCACAATCTACATGCTTGACTATGTTGTGGAACATTGATAGCAAAGTCACTGCAGTGCTGTCCAACCCTGGCACCACCGAGAGGGCCGACTAAGATTTAAACTTAACAACTTTCCAGCGGAGAATCAAACAGGACATTGTCTCTGTTCTGAGGCCCATGGTCATTCTGGTGTAGTTACTGTCCCAGGACATAAATGCCTGCCTGTCTGCCACTCTGCTTATGATCATCAACATGAAGACACACCATCTGCAAGTATGTGAGGATGACAGTGCAGCCACTAAACACTGACGGGCAAGTTCATAGCACATTTTGTCAGGATGTGGGAGCTGACAGAAGACTTCTTGAAAGCAGTACATATATGCAAGCTGCAGTTCTTGATTCTCCTTTTAAAACACATACATTCCTAAAGGATGTTCAATGTGACAAGGTTTATCAAACAGTGGCACATCTGACCGAGAATGTGTCTGAAAACTACGCAGGGAGCAGCACAAATGGAACGTTAGGACATCAGCATAGAGGAAACTGAGCCTCCTCCTAAAAAAAACAGTGAGAAGGAGATAGTCATGCTGATGATGATGTCAACTGATGAAGATCATCGTTTATAAGACTCGAAGCTCACTTCTCCATGTAATGTGGACAAACTAGTTTTCCTCCCACAGCATGACAAAGCTGAACAGGAGCACTGCATATCATGGGTAAGTAAGACCACTCATCTACCTTGTGTTTAGTGCAGACAATCATTCAAAAAGATTGAAATGTATTCATTGCAAGTGTTTAATTTATTTGTTCATATTTAATTAATTTATTTTACATTCAAGGAGAAATAGAGAAGCCTAATACCCCTATGTTAAAGACAAGAATTTAGGCAATTTCAAAGCAGAAAATGCCATTTAAAAAAAATTTACAATATTAAATTATTTAATTTGTTACTATATTCTTGGTTGGATTTATTAGGTTTTTTTTTTAAGTATAAGGAAAAATAAAGAAGAAGGACTATCCTGTTGAACATGAGAAGTCAGTTATTTCATAGCGGGCTATGCTGTGATTTTATTTCAAACAGTTTCATTATTGGTATTCACATTGTTTTAATGTTTGAAGCTAAATAAATAAGGCTATGAGAGATTAATTTAAACAGAAATACATGCTGCCTGTCTCATTATTCTGACATATCCATATGGGAGCCCAACATTATATGTCTGTAATTAATTACGCTGCAATTCAAATCTTGCATCATATGCAGCTGTCTTTTATAGATTTTTAAATGCTCCCATGACTCTGATGCGTTTCACTACATTAATGTGGTTGAAGTTATTACCGAAACTCGTGCCAGTGAAGTTTCTGATAGTCAGGTAGTCTACTGGAAAAAAAAAAAGTAAATTTACATATTGAACAAACAGATCCAATTCAAACAAAAAAAATAAATGTAAAAATCAGATTTGTGTACAGCCCTAATTTTTACACAATTATATACAGAATTGCATGCCTCCCACCACAGGGCTTTGTACGGAAGCCCTGAAAGGCAAAGTGAAAATTTTCTCTGCAGGCAATATTGGCCAAAACCTAACTTTGTTTCCTTGGTACAAGATATTACCTCCTACGTACGGGGTGTTTTCTCCTACAGGACATAAACATAGGCTTAATTTGGATGAGATAATATTTCCTACCATAAAATTAGTCTGTGTGCATGTGGGACCCTAGACTTTGCAGGTGGGTGGTTCTTGTGCATATGAAATAGAATTCGACCAGCGCCACTGCCCAGCTCCATTATCTTTTACTGTGGACATTTGTGGTTAGTTACCAGAGGGATTAAAATCTTTTGTTTATTCTGCTTTTGGCCAAACTTTCAATGCCCTCTGTATCATGCACTAAGTGCGTCATTTTGCACGGCTTTTTCGCTGTCAAACACCCTAATTTAGCCTAAAAGTTTATCTTGAGATAATATTCCTTATGCAGGGCTTGACATTAGCACCTGCCCACACAGCAAATGCAGGTAGAATTCAGCAGTGCTACGTAACGCAGTCTGTCTTAATGCCACTCCATAAGCATGCAGCTGCATGATATGTAGATTGATGTATGTAATGTGGAACCAAAGTTGATGAGCACAAGTTTCACCCACAAATTTTTAGCTACCCACTGTTATCAGCCAGCACAAGCTGACAGGCGTGCGAGTCAGTCACACTACAGCAATGCAAATGAAAGGCAGAGCTGGAAGACCCGCCTACAGGTTACCGCACACCTGTAACAGCAACTGTGAAGAGGACAAGGGCAGTATGTTGGCATTTCTCCACCACTGTAGGGTACGTCAGTGGAAACACATCAAACATACTAACACACATTTAACTGCATCACCCAGATATGTTGATCATTGGGAAAAGGAAATCACAACCGAAATCCTTATCCCTGCTGCTTCCAAGCAGCCTTTAGACACAAAAACAAAACAAAACAATAAACAGTAACTGAAGCAACTAGACATTAAATTTGTATTAAGCCAAGGTGGAACTCATAACACTCCTCCTAATGCACACATTTTATTTTTATTCATTCTGATCAGTTGTGTTTGGTAAAGTGTTTCTTCAGTGTTTGTATAGTGTAATACAGAAGTGTTTGATATGTTCCTTATTTTTAAAATGAAAAAAGTTTAACAAAATTCTCAGTGGGCATAATGTTACCTTAGTGCCTAGCAGTATACTGATACTGAATATATAAGAGTGGGAATCTCTTAGCACCTCACAAATTCGATTATGATTCAAAGGGCAACAATTCAATGATAAAATGAGTATCGAAGCATCAAGATGCATCAACATCTTTGATTTATAAACATGGCTGGGACTGCTTGCTACTTTTAAGACATAGCACACTGTATCTGTAGTGATCCATAATTAAACAAATGAATTTACTTGGATACAGTGTGGCTCTCATACAGGTCCATTTTCCCTTCAACCTTATAGCCAAAATGCTTCCATACCTGAGCTTTTAAACCTGACTGTATCCATCTGCAGTTGCTCATGCTAACCCACTGTGGGATGTTTAAACCTGCGCAGTGGTCCAGTGTTTACATACTGTAATATTTCACTGGATATAGTGTGCAATTTAGGTACTGTTGAATGAAATGCAGGAAGCCTTTCTAGGTAAAAAAAAGTAACTGCACTAATTAATGAATTACTTTGTTTGAAAGCACTTTACAGTCTCCTGCCTGTGTGACAATAACAAAATGAGGGGGAGGTGGCGTGCTCCATGGCTCTGCTGTTGTTACTGATGTCTCTAGCAGTGAAGAACAGCCTCTCTGCTGCACGTTAGCTCAGGGAAAAGCCAAGATGCTGAGCGGGCCAGGCGCAGGATTTGTTGAGGCAAAACAGAATGAGCATGATGTTATTTTCTTCACCACAGAGTCCGTGTAATTTGTTTAATGTTGCAGTGATGGTCAGACAGTCTCATTTGTTACCGTTGTGATCGCTGCTCTACTCCGTTAACACGAATCTCTGGATGATAGCAATGAATATATTCAAAACATACTTTGCCTGCAACAATTTTTTAGACATTAAATCAAAACATGCTGTGGCCTTTTCTGCAGATGAATTTCAAATTAAGTTTAGTGTGTCTGCGCTGTAGACTGGCTGCACTGCCTTTGTGGTTGAGTGTCACCTCTTTTGTTGCATTAACATCACATTATTAATTAACATTTAGATAATCGATTACTGACATTTGTGAATCAATGCCAAATTGTCCATATCTGCATGGTGATGCATCTGAGAACCAATAATTTCCCCCACCCCTAATATAGGTCTAAATAAAAAAAAGCACTTTAAACGCAATCTTATCAGGGATGAATATTTGATAACTGTAGTGTTAAAATGTTATGTAGTCTTTATTCGGGTGTCTAAAGTGGTCATTTATATTTACAGTGGTTGTAAATCTTGTTCTTTCAGCTACATCGCAGCCCACAGGAGTCAAATTTCATCAAATAAAACATAATTCCCCAACAACAAATTGTGGCTCGTGAAAATGCTAAGTGACTAGTAACTTAGGAAAAAGAGCCACAGTGACTGGTGAGTAAAAAGTTAATGTCAAAATCTGCACATATGTAGGAGTTAATTAATTAATTTTTTTTTTTTTAACTTTATCTGCCTCTTAGGGCTGCTGTAGCTTTGCTAACAGGCTCTTTGTAAGTCAAAATGCAGTTTTATAATGCCTTGTAACAGAAACAGTATGTCAGGCTAAAATAAAACATAAGGACAGTGCAATAACATGAACATGACATAAATGTGCATTCAGACACTAGACGCCTACACAGCATTTAGATCATTCTAGTCACATTAACTCTCCAGTGACTCCCAGAATAACAGTAGTGACAGATTGGGTCATAATGGTTAAAGGTTTCATTTGAAGGTTCCCTTCTATAATGTTGATTAGTTAGTAAACAACAGAGCTTGACATGACTGGCTTGACTGGTATCAGATTTACTTTTATTAAAGACAAATACTCACAAGAGGCTACTTAAAATGCAGATTAAAATAACTCTTCACATCCTCATTCTTTTACATTTGCCAATATCTCAGTAGTTAAGGGTAATTGACAACTGTGTGATTGGATGACAAGCCTTGCAGGCATAGAACATCCTTTAGATTATAGCCACTGCAGGCAGTGCTGACAGTGTTTGGTTGTAAATTACATACATGGATTCAAAGAATGCTAACGATGCTGAAAGTTAGTGGCTTTACGATTTATTGGAGCCACTCGTGTGATCCTGTTAAAAATTGACAGCTTTAAAATGCGAATTATTGACATTTGACATGGATACTCTGTAAGATTGCAGGAAGTGTTAACATTAATTAAACACTGTGTGCAAGAGAAAAGAAGTGGAAGAGCTCAGGAAAAGTGATTGCTCTCAGTTTCATTGCAGGAAAAAATGTTGAGGTGATTTAACTTGAGTAAAAAGCAGATTGAGAGTAGCGAATACACACGCACTCACACGCTCTCTCTCTCTCTCACTCTCTCACACACACACACGCACACACACACACACACACACACACACACACACACACACACACACACACACACACACACACACACACACACACAGTTCAACCAATCTGCATATATTTCCAACTCTTGCGCTGCTGTGACCTTTGCAAACATGTAACAAATCCCCAGTGCCTTGTCTCATCCCTTTCACCTCTTGCCTTAGTTAACACTTCACAATTCAGTGGCCCTTCCATAATAGTAACCTGCTTTACACCAACCCACCCACACACTTACTGTTCACTCTGCCATTATTTTTTGCCTTTAATTCAGCTGTGCTTTTTTCCTCTAATCAAACAACTAAATCAAAAGGACTTTTTTCCCTGCAGAACTGCAAAAGGAGCAACTTGTAGAATATGGAGTGCAATGTTGAGATAATATTTAATAATTCACAACCACATATCATTAATTGAGCCTGACTGAATTCTTTTCGGAGTCATACTTATTTTCAAATCTATTTTTGCAGAGACTGTACATAGGAGAGCTGGGTTTAATCACATCTGAGAACAGCAGCAATCACGTACCGCAAACAGTTTCAACTGGCAGCACTATAAATACCCTGACTGTTCAAATCCTATTAATCTGAGGTAAGACATCAATGTGAAAAATCTGTGATCCTAAACAATTCAAACACATGTTTTTAACACTTGGTGCTCCCATCTCTCCTTCTCCATCAACCTCTGCTTTTTCTTTTCTAATCTACGCGTCTTTCTTCTACATCACAACTAAAATCCGGCAGCCAATCCATCATGTAAGCACACCAACAGACGGCACTCAAACTCCCTGTGAATTGATAACACCCCATTAAACAGCCCACCCTCTGACAACTCTGTAAGAGTAAATTCACTCAGCCAGAAACCAGCTGCACAGTATGAGAGGAAAAATCAATATTCATTTACTGTCAACTTGTCCCCCTCACCACAACTCCAGTGTCTGGCAGATTTATAAGATGAAATTGTTTCAAGAGATTCACTGTTTCATTTTTAGAGTGGCATTATGGCTTCTAATGGCAGTGAACAAGAAGAGGAAAAAAGATAAACTGAAAGACAGACTTTTGTTCTGGCAGGAGACACATGTGGCTGACTGCGGCAGAGAGTGGCCTTGATGTTAGAGAGGCAGTGAATTGGCAAAAGCAAGGTCACAGGTTCAGTCCCCTGCCTCGACTGCAATGGTCCTCATTTACTGTGGGGTGCCCTGAGCTTCCCAAAGACAGAAAAACAGTGTTGAGAAGCAGCTGGTCCAGCAGCCTCCAGGTTTCCAATGCCAATAATAACACCAGGCTTGAGGCTTTAAGGCTGGGCCATATTAAATACAGAAATGAAGAAAAAATGTCTGTTGACAGAATGAGACAATGATAAAATTCAGCATAATTTAATTCACTGATAAATTAATGCAAATACCTAAATAACACTTATTGCTTTCATTATCCAATAAACAGCAAAATGCAAAATACCAAAAGTCAGGAAAGATAACTAGTTCTTTGAAAGACATAAGACACAACTTCAGATGGAAATGATGTTTATGAGATTAAAGGGGTTCTGTGGGGTTTTGGCTCTGTTAGCAGGTATGAGAGCATGCAGGTAATGCAATATATATTTCTGTTAATTTTTACAAACACATATGTGCATATGTATTCAGAGCCTGAAAGCAAGGGGACAAGATTTTTGTTTCAGAAGTGTTCTGGTTTCTGTTTGTATTCCAAGTAATATTGACCAATCAAGTGTGAGCGACAGAAACATATGGAGAGGCAGAATGCATTGGCTGATAAGCTATCTTGGACCTGTCAGCTATTGTCTGACAATTCAGCATTATTTTAGTGTTTTTTAAAAATGTAGATATCTGTTTATAGAGATTAGTCAAAATGACTGGTACACGAAGGAGGAAGTCTTCGCCTGGATATCTGCTTGCTACAACAGGACCCCCAAAACGCTGACCATTGCCCCCAGAGGCTTTATCATTGTCAGACTGATAGCCGATGGGTTCAGACATTTCTGCTGGTGGTTTAACACAGTTTCACTGATAGACAGTTGGTGGTTGAAACACAACAAAACAGCAATTCACCAGTAAAATGCAAGAAGAAAGAAGACAGCTAGCTAGCAAACGATAGCGCAAATGATGCAAAATAGTTACACACAATG
Organism: Cephalopholis sonnerati; assembly: GCA_019142605.1. Classification (NCBI taxonomy): domain Eukaryota; kingdom Metazoa; phylum Chordata; class Actinopteri; order Perciformes; family Serranidae; genus Cephalopholis; species Cephalopholis sonnerati. Next base: position 9,372,276 of record JAGQAX010000001.1, read on the forward strand.
CATTGTGGTGAAAAAAACCTTTACAACAAAACATCACAAGATAAATCTCATGGATAATTAGCTGCATGTATTGGGATATCCTACTTCACTCACTCTTCACACTAATTTAATTATTGTATGTTGAACGATTGTAATTGCTGTAACTGTTTTCAATTGTGCTAGTTAAAAGATAATTCTAGTTTACTGCATTTTGGGTCTGAAATTCACAATTTTGGCATCATTGCTATTGATAAAATTGTACTCAAGTTAATTCCTAGGGTCTGGGAAGGTAGTGATATTGATAAAAAAAAAAAAAGTTCAAAAGTTAAAGGGGACTTTTGCTTTAAATAATGAGATGCTCTGTTTCTAACATTTTTTTTTCTACTTTTGAGACAAACTGACGCACATCAGCTCATGACTGTATATAAATATGGCACCCCAAGGTGAAGCCATACGTCTCAATAGCCTCTTGGTGACTGGCTGCAGTATAGGTCATAAACCAAATGGCCAAATTAAAAATATATAATTACACACTGAGTACATTTTTTTCTAAAGGTGGGCTGCTCACAATTAGGTCGGAGAGGTGTATTGGCTGATATTGATATCTCCCTTTCCTGATCATTACTGCACAGACTGGCTCCAAAAGTGCAAGATTGCAGCTCCTGAGTCCGTGATATTGTGTGTTCAGTGTTGTATAGCTGGAGGAAATGCGGACGTATCTTCCATCTTTATATATAGTCATTGCGCAGATTACTTTGTATGGTCATCTGCTCCAGGCACGTTACTGGGAGTGTTTACATTGCACAGCCTACACTGCTACATGTAGCTACATCCTAACATTAGGAAAACATGTGATCTTGGTTGCTGATGTTAATATTTCCCCAATTTCAGATCATATTCCTGCTAGATGTGAAAATTTCAGTTTAAAAGCTTTTATTGGTGAATTTTACAAAAGAATGCCACTTTATTTCATATCAGGCATCCCCCTGGCTGCAATGATGGTGCTAAGATATGGAAGAACCGGAAACGCTGACCAGTCAAAGCAGACTGGGTTTATTTAGAGGATGGGGGTTAAAGAGACAGATGTTAAAACAGAGGGTGAACACTGGTGTTACAGCACAGATAGTATGAAGAAAACAAAGCGTTATTTCAACATTAAAACATGTAAGGATGTTCTAGTAGGAGCCCAAAACACGAGTATGAACCTGAAAATGAGGTTAATATGTCCCCTTTAAGGATGTGAAGTTAAAATGCATTAGGCACCTGTCTACACAAAGCTACTACCTACCTAGCTAGCTGTTACGATCAAGCCATTTATTAAAGTCAGTTTTGTGTATTTACAATCTTTATTTGAAATCTGATTTTATGGTTGCATACTTTATTCTTTTTTGTACTTTCATTGGCCTAATTTTAGTGTTTGTTTCATCTTGATTCTCTCATGTAACGCACTTTGTACCTCTGCTTTAAAAAGTGTTGTATAAATGAAATATATTATTATTTACACGTCAAAATGTATTGTATCTCTGCAGATTCTTAAAATTCCTAATTTTTCTGAGAAAGCCTGCATTATAAAAAGTTTTTCTGTCTAGTGCGATGTGCACACAACTGATTAGGTTAGAAATCAAGTCTAGTATAAGATACATACAGTATAATACTGTAGGCTATGTGGATGTGCAAACAAGCAACACACTTCACACGGACTCCATTAAGACTTTCTTTTTCTCACTTGGGTGAGAAAATATACAGTGGGAAAAAAAGAATGTGAATTGAAGCACACAAAGAAAACTGATGTTGAGCTGTTGTGAGGACGACTGTACTATACTGCATGAACCAATATCCTCTGTGCATTAGGACTTAGGCCTATATGAGGGGAAAATACAGCCTACAGACAAACTGAAGTCAAGGAACTGCAAATATAAAAGGTGTGCTACTGCTAGGTGCAATGTGGATGAGTTTATGCCTTTATGTGTTTACACCCCACTCCCATCTGAAACGTGTGTCTGTTTGTTTGTGTTTGTGTGTGTGTGTGTGTGTGTGTGTGTATGTGCGTGCGTGAAGAAGTGGCTAGTGTGAGCTCCATGGGGAAGTGAGCAAGGAAGCTGGAGGTCAGGGCGTACAAGATGAATCTGCCCTGTTCAAAGGCCCTCTCTAGAGGGCAGACAGAGAAATGGAGAATTTGATCGGCACTGCGCGCATGTGTGTGTGTGTGTGTGTGTGTGTGTGTGTGTGTGAGCAAGCCTGAAAAGAGAGATTATGTGTTTATTTGTTTACACTGCCTCCAAGGTCCTGTGGTTTCTTTGACCATCACTCCTTTTTTTTTTTTGGTTAAACTTTCTCACTCTCCCTGCTTAACTTGTACTTTTGCCTTCTACTTACCCTCCTCCTGTCTAACCGCCTTAAACTATCTTTTTCTTGGCTTTTAACAACAACCACCACGATAGGTCAAACCCCTAAGCTACTCTTGAACCTCCAGCAGATGCCTTGGGCGATCTGTACCACACTAGATTTTACAAAATCCCACGCAAACCTATCCACTTCCAAATGTCATTGCCACACACCTAAAAAGCACTGTCGGAAATGAACTTTTGAAGGAACATGTCCGAATTCCCAATGACTTTTGTACGTATTATTAACTACTAAAGGGAAAATATCTCAAAAAAGAAAAGACAGATGTCAATTTAAAGTTTTGTAGAAGCCTCTCAAAACATCCAGCACTGCTTGTTTATTTAAAGGCGGATGCACATGGAGGCGGCATGCGGCTATCTGATGAGCAGGGAAATCCATTGTATCTTGAGCAGTTCAAATGGCGCTGAATGAGTGTGTGTGTAATGGGATTTCCAGTCAGACAATCAATATCCAAGCTGCCCTGCAATGAGATCAGTGTCTATGAGTACATCAACACAAGTCAATAATATAGTATGGATTTTAGCCTCATCAAACTATAATTCTGTTTACTGCAGCCAACTGTCTGTACACGCTCAATTTATCACTGCACTTCTTCTCACTGCTCTTTTTTTTGTGTGTGCCATCTTTAAACCGATTCAGGATTTTTAAGGCCAGTACCAATATGTTGCTGCTAATAACCTGTTTCAGGTATAATGAGGTTTTTACTGTTACCAGGCTTCAAATTACTACATCTACGGGAAAATGATAGAGTTAACAATAGCAATTCACCGATTGCTTACAGGTGCTGAGTTTCTTTCCAGCTCAAACACTGCTCAGGAACACAAACTACCCTTCAATTGCAGTCTTCCCACACAGACTTTCATTCCAATGATGGAAGTAAATGTGTCCCCAACGATTTCCTGAATCTGTGTCATCTGTTTAACTCATTGGGCAGTAAAGCTCTCCATGGAAACCTAATATAATACTCCAAAGTCAATATCTATCCAGTATATCAGCTTAGTCCACACCTGTTCTGTACCCTTCCCTCTATTGTTTGTTTTCTCAAGGTAGCTGTGCTTAGTGTCATTTTCTGCCTTCTTCTCTCTCTATTGGTGTTGTTATCGATCTAATAGTGTCCTTCTTTAACACACTGCTCCTCCTCCTCTTGTAAATAGAGTCTCAATAGTCACGCTTGTCTCTCAGCTACGCTCTTACACAGGTGTTGCTGTGAGCAGACCTTTATCCTGATATGTACACAACACCCAGGGACATTTTTAACAATAGCATAGAAACAGGCAGGGAAGTTAGGCTGAACCTTTGCACTGCAGATGTGTGGTTTCAAAATAGGTACTTCACAAAGTACTTTTAATTCTGTGTGTGTGTTCTCCCTATATAACTCACATCAGCATGCGTCTCGGATCACTGAACTTTGTTTTTGTTGAGTTCAGGTGTGTATTCACATCCTGGAGCATGTGGAATTTCAGATGGTCCAAAGCAGCTACGGAGGTGTTCAGAGATGCATTTGGCCACAATGTTAAAATATAAATGCACGGAGTGTCCGGTCCACAAACAGCAACGGCAGAGATAAATTATCAACGGACGGTTAAGTTTTGAAGGATGTACTCTAAGTAGTACAAAACAAAGAATTATAATTATTTTTAGTGACAAGCCTACAGTGAATATCACATACTCTGGAGTTCTGAATTTTTATTAGTGTCTTCCAGCTCACTGTTTTGGTTTAACAGCCCTCAGCTTTACTGTTTGGTTCACACTAATCACTCTTATCTGCATAGTTTCCAGCAAAAGCAGGTAGCTGTTTTCAGAAAAAACCCCAACTCTAATACACCTGTTATACTGTCTGCTACCTGTTAAGTAACACACAACAAAGCAAGCAACCAGCTCATTAAGAAAGTGAAACATTTAGCAGCTAAAAAGCCACATATTTTCTTCATGAGTTGGTGGAGATTAAAACAGAGCTAAAAGGAGAGTGAATAAAAGACAACCACAAATGAATGCTAATTTTGCATCTTTTGGATGTGGATATAGCCAACTGTTTACGAAAGTGCATTAATAGGCCAATGTTGTGTTTACAGTAGAGTGAGGATACCCAACCCAAGCCCGATAGGACCCAGTGGGCTAAGCCGGGTTGATCAAATATTTATAAATGATATTTGGGATTGGGACGGGTTAGGCCTAAAAATGACTGACCTACTGTTTGCACTGGGCTACTTCTTGTTCAGTGCTAGGGTTTGTTATTGATGTGACAACACATGAATGCATTGGCTTTTTCAAGCAGGAAAATACTCAAGTAGCTAGCTAACAATGTAGAACATCAGACAAATTTTTTCATCACCTAACAGTGTACTTGCTTGTGGGCACTGTGGCCATTCCAGCTAGCAGCTGCAGCGGCAAACTTAACTTTAGCGCTGCTGGAAGAGCAACTGAACAAAGGAAGACACCGCTCAAGCCATCCACAGTGGATGGCAAATAGTTCAGTTAACAGCAATTACAGCTCAAGAAGAGTTAATGGAGATGCAGACCTGACATATGCCAACAGTAAGACTAGAAAGTTATTATTTACAACTGCAAATGACATTGTGTAATGGCGCTAGTTAAACTGTTCAAACAATTTAACTACATTAGCCGAATTAGAACAATGCCTTTTGATGGTTATTTACAGGCAAACTGTAACCGTGGTAACAACAATAGCGTGCCAGAGAGAAACTCAGTGCTTCAGTGCATTACCTACATTGGGCTCAGGTCAGGTTCAGACGAACAAGACATAATGCATGTTGGGTTCGGGTAGGGCTCAGTTACTACTCTTCAGGACTCATATCAGGTTTAGACAGAAATATGTGGTCAGAGCAGCTTGTGTGCTTCCATCAACTGGCCAGTATAACAAAAGAAAAAGTATTCAACCATGTGGCATTCAGCTTTTTAACAGTATCAGGTTACAGGAAACCTTGTATGTTTTTATTGTTTTCTAGCATACATATAAGTAGGCATGTAAGTAACGTAAGCTGGTGATCAGTGTCTTCACATGGTCTTCATCTTCATCTGGTCCAGGCAAAGTGTTAACATTACAGAGCCTATACTGCTACATGTAGCCACATGCTAGCATCAGGGAAACATGTTTGTTTTTGTTTTTCCTGGATTTCATATCAAATGTGTGTGGTTGTGAAGACTTTGGTTTAGTAGTTTTTATTAGTGAGTTTTCACAGTAGAAAGTGCCACTATTCTCCAACAAAGCCATTCCCTCGATGCAATGACGGTGCAGAGCCACAAAGACTCAGAACATCCACAAACTCTGACCAATCAGAGCAGACTGGGCTTTTTAGGCAGGGGTACTAAAACAGACAGGCGATAAAATGGTGGGTCTCAGACAGATGGGAAATACTGATGATCGAGCACAGACAGTGTGAGCAAAAAGAAACCAAAAATACAAGTTTGAATCCTTAAGTAAGCACAATAGGTCCCTTTTAAAGGAAGATATAAACTGCCAGAGGTGTTAAGTTTCAATGTTAGAAGAGTTGCGTTGATGTATGAAGGTGTCTTAACTAGCTGCTTTAATTTTGAGAAGCCTACTTAAGATCTAAATCTCGCTATTGTAATGTATGGTTACCGGCAATTAATCATACTGTGAAGATCAGTTTCACCTTCCATTCAAAGCAATGATTAACCTCTAAAGACTTAAGGGAGATGGACATTTTAAACTTTATTGTTCTCTGTCATAGTGCAATAAAGATCCAGGAACTGTCTGAAGAACATTCAGATGAAATACCTGGTCAACAAAAGCCTATGATATGAATACAAGGGAACACTAGGACGAATAGCAACACACAATGTGCAGAGAGAAGCATCGACCCATTGACTCTGGGCAGTTGGGGACTGGGCAGAGGTTTCCATCCATAACAAAGAAACCAAACACCTGAGGCCTGAATCATCCAAAATACCATCAGCAATCATATTTTCTACCCTGTCCAACACATTCTCTCTGGTGCTTAAAAGCAATTCTGCATCACAGGTCAGAGTTGGGAGGAAAAAAAATAAAGAAAATACCTTGTCTTATTTTTCTGGTCATGGGGAATTAGGTTAGGGTTGGTGATAAACATTTTCAGATGTCGGATGGACACACACTGACCTAAACAAAAATAAAACTTTTTAAAAGTTCTCAGTATGACTGGAGAGGGAGTTCTCCAATTTCAGAGGATAAGCTTTCATAATCAAGACAACATGTGAGCCGCTGTTGGTCAAGTTCCAATCCGAAGCCGTAATGATGGTACTCACAGGGGAAAAAGCAACACAGGAACACTGGGAAATCATTTCATTATAATCTAAATGCATTTTAAATCATGTTGTGCATATTTTTGCCTTGCAGAAACTCAACCATCAAGAAAAATTTGTGGGGTTATTTCCTTAGTAATGGAGTGGGTTTGTGTCCAGAAACCATCATTAAACTCCCTGCAAGAAAGGTGCACGAAATGTGTTTTTTTTTTAATGATTAAATGGAAGAACCAGGCTGAAGTTTTATATTGAAATATTAATGGTGGTAGGGGCAAGTTAATTAGAGTTAATTATTGTGAGTGTTCACTAATTATTTAGCATAACTTGGCATGTAACAGCATGGTTCAAATTTGTTTAGTTTACTTAAAGTTTATTTTGTCAATGACGGACGTTGGCTGGTCGTTGCTGCCTTCGACTTACTCTGAGAGACTAATGAGGTGAAAAATCAATCCATCTATCCATCCATTGCCTACCTGATTATCTTCATTGGGACTGCAGATATCCTGAGACTATCCTACCACTCCTTAGCTGAGGTTACATGGGCAATATTTCTTCAATCTGACTGAAATAATTCTGATTAGAGATTCCAACTTAACTGTTTAAATGGATGCTAAAAAAAATGATCCGACAAGATGTGAGTTTACAAACTCCAAACTATTTAATCAGAACATCACTTTTGTAACTTATTCAAAGTGTTTGGGCTCCCCGTGAAGTGTCTAATTTGCAATACATAATGTGTAGAAGAAGCAAAAGTGGTTCTAGCTGTTAATACAATTTAGTAGGAAATGACATAAGTGTAACCCAGGTTATTTTCTGTAGCCATGAATAACAGATGTCCCCCAAACACCTCACATGTAGACTATCGGTAATCATTACAATTTACCAATGTTCCCTAAACGTCCCGTTTGCAGGCTGCTGTGGTACCAACAGACAGTTGTTCTGTCCTGCAACTTCAAATTGCAGCCTGTAAACATAAAGCCTCTGTTTCACAATTGAAAAAGAAAACATTCATTATTCAAAGCACTTACACAATAATGTAGCAGGAACAGAGAATCATAGAAACAGCTGCTGCGTCATGTCATGTCTGCAACACACCAGCTACTTCACCTAATGTACCCTCATGTCGGACAAACAAGCGTTAAAAGAATGTATTTATTCCTACCAGAGAGAAACAGTTGTATAAATGGTTATTACAGTTATTACGCACTTCTGTTTTCCCGTTGAATGGATTATCAATGGTTTACACTACCCCTCTTAATCTGATTGAAAATTCTTTATGATCGGATCAGATCAGGCAAATCTTTTCCGACTGAGGTGGTTACATAAGGCATGTTAATTCTAAATGGGCAATTATTCTGATTATTAGGGTATATTAGGGTCGATGTAAATGCACCTATTGAGTGAGACACGGGACAGAACGATAGATGCAAGAGAACCAGATAAAGTTCCAAGATGGCATTCCAATTAATCAAATTAAACATTCTCACCTAGTGTGTACCCTGAAATAGTGCTTCAGGCATCTGTGTTTTTGTACATTTTATAGGCCTTTTTCTAGGTAAGCTGGCTGATGCTTCTTGCTGTGATGTTGCTCTTCATGACTTTCTACAAATGTCAGTGTTTTTGAAATGTATGGTAAATAGTGTTTTATTATTAAAAGGATGAAAAAGATCTTTGGGGAAATAAAGAAATACTCTTTTTCATCTCAGCTAGCTGCAGGGATGTTCCCTGTCTGTGTTTGATTGACTAAGGTTGATTTCACAATGCATTCTGCTCAGGAATCACTGCACAGCCCAGTCCCATTCCTGGGGGCTTGGGTACAACCTGGACAGCTCTACCAAAGGGTTAACACACCTCAACAGATAACCGCATTCACATGAGCAGGCAATATAGAGTCTTCATTCCACCAGTAAACTGATGTATGCATGTATGATGTTGTTAGTCATTTTTTACAAGTGCATTTTCAAATATTTACATCCAGGTATCCAGACACTCAGATATACTGCATTGGTCTTATCGTGTTTTGTGTGTTTTTAAATGCCTGATCTCCAACATGTTTCACATGAAGTTGAAAGACGCTGGGTTTGTTTGTGTGAGGAGGAGATAAGAAAAAGGGTCAGAACACGCATTTTCCTAAACGCCTCACTGACTGTAATGACTGAAGGCATACGTGAACTACTTCACCTACCTTTCACAGAAAAAAGCAGCCTTCTCTATCAGACTAATTATCTTTGACTTACATTGCTTGGGTGGATCATAATGTACTCATGTCTTCCTCAGCAGTACATCCAGTTCCACACGACTTAAGTAGGTATTAATGTACTTTCAGCTGGAGAGATTTGGGTATTCTGCGGAATATGAAGACAGATCTGGTGGAAGACTCAATAAGGGGCTGTCTATGCTGTGTTTAGTCAAGATTAAAATGGGTTTGGGCCCTGAGCTTGCTGCTGTGCTGTCAGACCACTGCCGTTTGGAGCACTTACACAGCAAAGATTGACTTTACTGTAATCATTTAAGTGAAATTGACTGTGTTTTGCTTTTGGGCATTGTACGCTGATTGTCTGAATTTTTTGTGTGTTCGTCTTGATGCCGCTGTTTTAGGCAGATCTTTTTAATGAAAAAAAAAAAAAGATTGTGAATTGAAACAGGAGCAGGCCCAATAACCATTCAAAAACTTTTAACTTGCACTTGATCAGACAAATTACCATTGTATGCAAATTAAAATTGTGTTGCTCTTCTTTGTTAATATAAGACATGCTGGCATTTATAGACCATTTCAAACTTGTGGGTGTTATGAATACAAAGTACTCCCACATCTTTGTGAGAGACTTACTCTTTATGCTATTTATATTATCAAGTCTTAAACAAAATACTCACTTTCAGGTGGTCCCAACAAACTTCAACAGCTTTTCCTGTGAACTAAAGATGTGTAGGGTTGGAACTCAAAAGCATTTTATCAAGTGTAAAGCCTAAGAAAATGTATATGATATAAATGAAAGTTTAACTGAGATTCTGACTACTGAGATCAACATGAGGGAATAAGCAAGATCCTCTCACTAAAGACGAATCAGCACTCTAAACTGCAAAACACATTAAACTCATGCTCATAGTGTGGTGTTTCTTTCTTTAACCTACAATCTTTGGCCAAGCCAAGAACAAGCTGAAGGCATTGGCTTGCTGAAGCTTTGTTAAGTAGAGCAGGGAATATGAGAGCACATTAACTCAGTAGCCATGGTGCACATTGGTTTTTGGGCAAGTTGCTTGCGATGGTTAGCACCAACTACAAGCAAGAAGCTGAATGTGCTTTGCACATTGCTCTTTTAAAATAAAAAATGATGTTAGTCGGATTGGATTTGTTTTTTTAATACAAATATTGGATTATTTGTTGCTTTTTTCCATATAGAGTTTGAGCAGGATTTGGTGGGACGTTCAGGGTTACAGCAACGTTTACACAGTATAGTAAACAAGCAACATTGGCCCACACAGCTAATGCGTGCTAACTACCCTAACAATAAATCGGAAATGTGCAATGACATGGTTTGCTGACCCTAGATACCAAACAAAAGCCAGAGACTATATGGTATTAAGTTGCTTTGAGCTATAAATTTACCCAAATGTCCCTAAAAGTAAACTGCACACTGACTGACAAAACAAAATAAATAAATAAATAAAGACTGCTCAACTTGAAGAATCTGAGTTGACTGTGGGGTCTCTGACTGAGGATTTGAATCTTCAGCTTTCACTGGGCAACACTTGAACCAACCCAAGTCACAGGTTGAAAGGAAGAAATAAATCATGATGTTCGTCATGCATCTTAAAGTCAACTTGCTATTTAAATTCTGTGACTCTCCATTGGCTGCCACATTAAGGCCTACTTTATGTAAATAAAACTTAGTTTGAAACTCTCTCATGTGCTTTACTGTTTGTTCAGTCTTCCTCCAAACTCTCAACAATGCACAAAGATAACCTTGGAAACATCTTCACTTTGAAGGACTTTGGTGTAACAGAATCAATGCAGCAATCATTGAACTGACTGCTTAGCTCATCTGGAGGAGGAGATTGTACGGATGTATTCAGTATGTGAGTCACTGGCCAACATCTGTGTCCTTAATCTGATATTCTTCTTTAATATCCGTGCTCTGAGTCTGTATGTCTGCTTAAGGCCCCACAGAAACACCATAGTGGTAATTTTGTATGTTAAAGACAGTAGGCAATGTTTAAATTTTCAACAGGGGGGATGACCCTACCCACTCTCATCCCTGTACTTGTTTTAAATTGCCTGTAGCAAGGTTGAACATGTAAGAGCCTTTCCATTTTTGATTATACACTCTGTTTTCGCTGTCTGCTTACATGTGAAATTACTTTTCTCTGACTTACTTATTTCTGAGACTGTTGTCTATCGTCTTGTCTCTTTCCTGTGTGTGTATCTAATTTACTTGGGTCACAATGGTTACTGAAATGCATAGAATCAATTGGCTGAGTTGCATCACTTGAGGTGATTTACAATGCATGCCACTGGCCTGTGAGCTTCCTGGGCAACTACACTGCACTGATTAAAATAGAAATGTCCTGTCAAAATTTAATAATTCTAAATAATTCATCAGTTATAGGTCTGGATCCAAACAGGGTGGCGTCTTGGTCTGGACCCAAACCCAGGGTCGGCCTATTAGTGACCTCGGGAATGGCGAGCGATGGTAGGTTAAAAAGGGTGATGCAGTTTGGTCATTTTACTAACAAGGGGGATGTATCCCCCCTTACATCACCCACTGGTTACAGATCATCACAAATTAAATGACCCCAAAGGTTAATATATAATCTGTAGACTTTCTGGTGTCTTAATATCAGCAACTGAACTACTAGTGCACGTCACATCTACAATCATGAAAAGGTGAACTTACTATATAGAGAGCAAATATGCTGCTTGTCTCTGGGATGACAAGCTGACTATTGCTATAGTGAGTAATTGGGAAATGTACCAGAATGTACCAAGATAGCATGTTCCAGTGCTCGCATGAAATGACCTGAATGATCATCACCAGTTTAATGCAAGAAATGACATAATTCATGTTATATTCCCACCATGGTTTTCCCTGTTTGCATCTTTCCCAGAGATCTGCAGCAGACAACTCTTAAATATGAGATGCTTGGGCTCTCTCCAAAGTGCACCAATAAGCAGTGTTGGGGAAATTACATTTAAACTGCAGTTCACCAAACTACCAGCTACTTAACAATGAAAAGTAGTTAAACTTTCTTTCTTTCAAATAAAAATTAGCCTGTCAAAGTAAAACTACTTTCAAAAAGTGGTGCACCTAAATCCAAGCTACATCATAGAAAATAATCACAATCTGAGTCCTGAGTCTCATATTGTTAAGTGGAGGCACAGCTGAACTGGAACTGAGGGAAGTGCAGGTGTGTTTGATTTAGACACTAGGGCAGGCCAATCCTCTCCTACGCAGCCTGAGGATGTGTTTTAAGAGGAGGATAGGGAGCAACTCTTGGGTGGAATTAGGAAAATGCTAAACTTTGAGGGAAATTCCTAGTATTCGATCATAGACATCTTGGTTGCAAACCAGAGATGGCTTTAGTCAAATAGCAAGTGAATGTCAATAAATGACAACTGTGGCCAATAAGCTGTGGCATTGTTCCTTATTGAATGACATAAAGCATCATGAGAATACCATACATATGGGTTTGTATTTAACTACATAAACTACATGACCCAAATTAGTTAACTACTAAAAAAACTTCAGAGATTTGAATGTATTTAGACTGCCATCCAACTACTGCAAACTGTAGTTAAAATAGTAAATGAACTACATGTTGGCAAGTTCTTCCAAACACTGCCAGCAAGTGATAGTTTTCCTTACTGTCCCTACTGTGTTACAAAATGGATTTTAAGTGTGTTATCAAACTGAAATGAATGAAATCAAAGGGTACCAAGATATTAAAAAATGTCTGGCAATAATGTAAGGCATTCAACAATCTGCACATGATAGGTTGAAGCACGCACCATTTCTAGTCTGGTCCTTTCAAAATAAAAGCCTAAATGATAGTTTTCACATCAGCGTGGCCATGAGGACATAAATTCTGTTATCTTATCATAATCACCTCAGCTTTAGTGCAGTCTTACTTCTCTGTATCAATATTGACACAATGCTTTTTTGTCAGAATGACATATGTTGTCATACTGTCATACAGTTGTCCCTTGTCATAGTTAGTTGAAAATCTAAGCAAACACAACTTGTGATCGTTTTCTGTTGTCAAATCAGTTTAACAAACTGCAAGGGAGGAATGCATCTAATTACAGCTACAACAAAGCGTGGCTAAGAAGAGCTTAACAGAAAACAGCAAAGCCCCTCTCCGCTTGATGAGCAGTAATATCTGTAATGAATGCATGAAACAAAAAATGCAAACTTTGTTTTTTTGGGTTTTCAATGTTATCTCCAATTTTCAAAATGCTAATTTATGACAATCATCTGTCGTTTAAAAAATATTTTTCATTCTAAAATGTATTTTTATAAAAATATATTTACCCTTTACTTAAATGTCAGCTTACATTATCCTCACAGATCAGTTAAAATAAACACTTTAATAAAAACTCACAGCAGTTCTGTATGTTGTTCTACAGAAGATGCATCAAACCCCTATTGTGTTTTGCGCAAAGGAAAGGAGCAGGGATGGATTAAGAAGGAATGCAAGAAACATAAACGTCTACTGACGGCTCCAAAAATTCAGAGGTGTATGTCAATGTCAAACCATGATTAATAAATTAAGTTTAGAATACGCCACAAAAATGTTAAGAGAGAGAAATGGCAGGAGAAGTACAAGACGAGGGCGAGGAGGTGCATGTTAAAAGGGGATGATATTTACACACAGCTACAAACATGTAGAAGCCAAAATAAGCAAACAGAATAAATGAATTCTCATCGTTGAGTGCCAAATCAATATTCAAGCTACATGATAAATTCAAAGGGCTAGGTTATTAATCATTGATATTGTCAAGAGATGGCCGAGTGGACTTTAACTTGGCGTGTAGCCGTGCTGACATTCCTCAACTAGAAACTTTGTTCTGAACTTACAACCCCAAAGGAGGACCCTGGGGACTGTCACCGGGTCAGCACTGCCAGTCTACCAGTTCCATCATTGGAGGAGTAAAAGAACAACTCCAAGAGTTTCTCTTTGGATAAAACTGTTCAGACCAGGGGCATCAACTCAACTACATAAATAAGAAATGGCAAAGTCAATGCATCTAATGTTATCTGCCATTAGAGGTTTTAAAAAGGCAAAAACATATTTGGTAAAGCAAGAGAAATTACTAAAAACAGAAATTCAACACACAAAAGAGTTGACATCAGCCCCAAAATGTTCCCTGAGGTTAATTTATTTTGGATATTATTTCTATCTGTATTTTTATATAGAAGATCCATAAAATCTTTTATCCTTCTTTACCTTAAATAACAAGTCATAGAGTCGACAGCTGTCATACAAAAGGTTCTGTCAGGCTGTACTTTGGCTTTAAGCTAACTGCGAACATCAGCATGCTCCCATAGTCAAAATGACAATGTTAACATGCTGACATTTAGCAGGTAATGTTTACCATCAGTGTTGGGCAAGTTACTCTCAAAAGGTAATATATTACATATAACTACTTACCTTCATTTGAGAGTAATAAGTTACTTATTATACTACTTATGCAGTGCAAATGACCTCAGAGGAACTAACAGGTATTTTAGATGGATGAGGGTCATGTTGTTTCACAGAGGGTAGTCAAAGCACAGAAGCTCCAGTTTATTACAGTTCATTTCAAATCCAGTGCTGCACAAGTCCAACCCATGCATGCATTCACATACAGTGGTTACCACTTTGTATTAAAATGCCCTGATTATATTAATAATAGTGTGATGATATAGAACAAAATTAATAGCCTAGACCATTTAAAATAAATGCAAAACCTTAGACACAGGGAGGGTCAGACAGAGGATCAAAGTCTGATAATTATGAGATATGGATAAATATTTGTGGGCCAATGATATGAAACACAATGAACAAATATTGAGGTTAGCACAACAAACAGAATGGTGTGTAATCAAGTCACTATGACGAGCACAAATTAATACACCGGAGCTGGAAGACCCACCTGCCGGTGCCTGGTGTGCTAGTCAGCTCCAACAGCACTGTACAGAGAGTTATGCCTAAGTAACGGACGGTGTGTCAGCAGTTGCTCTGCAGTTGTAGGGACTGTGAATGGAAACACTTCCAACATATAGGCTACTAACATCACCCAGATGTACTGATCATCGTGATGAGGAAAAAACAAAGTGGAGGCCAGCTCCTTATCCCTGCTGCTTTCAGGCAGCCTTAGGATGCAAAAGCAGAGCAGGATATGTTATAGACGTTGCAGGTGTATTAATAGAAACACACCAAACAAGATAATGCTCAGTACAGCATGACCCAGATGTGCCGATCACTGGCAGTGCCTTCTAGGTCTATAATTTTGGCTTATGACATACAACAACCTTCGGGGGATTTTTTTTCCTGGTGGCGCAATGGTGGAAGCAGAGTGGTGTAGATAAGTGTGGATGAATGAAATTGAAAATAATTAACAGTTTATTTCATGTGGTAAATGTAATATATTACTGTAATGCATTACTTTTGCAACTGCTTACCCCCAACATTGATTAACATGTTCACTACCTAAGTTGACTGTGTCATCACACTAACATTTGCTAAATAGCATGTAAAAGTCATTAGTTTTGCAGGCATTCAGTCATAAACCAAAGCACTGGACGCATTAAAGTATTGACTGGATGACAGCGCTAGAGGAAGAGAGATTGGATCACCAAAAATTTTCCACTTCATCCTGTGGGTAACACGAATAGCTGTACCAAAGTTCATGGCAATCCATCCAGTTGTCGTGGTATTTCAGTCTGGACCAAAATCAAAGTCTAATGGCTACGATAAGGTAATTGCCAAATTTTGCTGGATACAACCCTACCGTATATATCTTCACTTTTCAAAGTTGACCATGCAAGACTGGACAATAAGATCAAAGAGAATCTCTTAATATGAATTCTGTTTTAGAGTGGAGTTTGTCTTTAATCTTCACCCATCATATCATTCTTAAAGAACAGCCAATTTTTCTTCAGCACTGCATCAGGAGAGTTGCTGCCCTCCTTTGTTCTTGCTATTCAAACATTTGGAGTCCGCACAAGCAATATTGGAAGAAGGCTTTAAGAAAAAATGTCTCTCTTGCTGCTATTTAAATTTCAGAGCAAGGAACGCTTGACCGATCGAGCACGGAATGCTTTACGGATTGAAATTACTACCAAAGCCCCTGGAGCATTGATCTCAATTTCTGCAGGTTTGGGTAAACAGCACCTTATACGCCTACAAATCAAGTAATTAACACTTAAAACAGAACTGAGCCTCAGCAGGATCAAGGTCAGATGTCGCATTTAATATGAGCCCAAAGCTAAGTTTGAAGAGAGATATTGTGGAATGAAGGTGAGAAGAAGAGAAGGAGAAATGATCATTTGAACGACGTCTGTCTGGTCTCAGGGTGGGAAGGAGGTGCCCTCTGAATCACCAATGAGACAAGCAGACATGGCCAGCAGCAGTGTGACATTGACACCATCCTTCTCAGCACTACATATCTCCTGATTTCCCTTCTCTGGCTGTGTTGTGCGCTGCCTCCGCTTTGTAATCTTTTCAGCTCCCTCTTGTTTTCGTCTGGTATTGTGCTGTGTCCTGTTTTATTCTGTACTTCTCTGATCTGTTTTCTTCTCTTGTACTGCGCTCTGTCTCATACTGCTCTTTACTGTTCTGTTGTATTGTCCTCAATTAAACAAGGGGAACATGTCATCCTACTGACAACTCATTCTCCGTGTACGACTGCGCCCGAGGCACTTTCTCAGCAGAGGATCCTTTAGGAATAGGAACACAGAGCTAAAGGTACGGGCAGATGAATATTCAACAAGCAAAACAGACAGGCAGATGGAAAAAACGTGGATTTGAACAATAGACAACCAGACACTAGTGTGTTGCAGTCCATCCACCCACAGGCCAGAGGAAATGCTTGCACAGTACCACTGCAGAAGTTTAGCAGCTATTGTCATAACCTACGATTCCTCCAGAGACTTTCTGGCCTTTTACAGAAAAAAGCCTGACTATAATGAAAACCATGGTCAGTTCATTACTGGCTTTAAGCTATATAATACAGTTCATTATCAAAGAGACAATGCAAATGAAAATCTGTCTTTTATAGGCATCCAAACAAAGAAAGAACCAGCACTGGCAAAGTTGTTGTTTCACTAACTCAGTATATACTTTTATGTTCATGAACTCCTTCCATTGTACTGTATAAGTTGCTCACTATAAGCCCTTGTTCAGGGATTTTCAAAGTCTGACACCATTGGCCCCCTATCAGACAAAATCTGCATCCACATGTCCCTTTCACCTGACGCAGCACTATCTTTGCCTCAAGTCTTTCCCTGCCTCCTTTTTTTTTGGCAGAGCTCAGAGGAAAATTGATCACTAGTGATTGTCCAGCCTTCATGTCAGTGAGATAACATTCTACATCTGGGCTGTGGAAAGTATGAATGGTTCTGACATTTAAGATGCTCTCCTCAAACCCATCACAACACCCACTCAACCCCTTCTGTTGTACCTTTGCTTGCTGTTTTCATAAATGTGCACAGAAAGGATGTGGCTACGGTGAGATGTACATGAAGATGAGGAGCCTGGGCTAAAAGGAGGCCTGAACAGTAATTATTACATCCCATTCAGGATAGTGTATGTTGTCAGGTCTGTGTTAGTGTGATTACATTGTCCCTAGGGTCTTGCCATACCCTGTACAACAAACCTCTAAGGGTTAGTAATGCACTAAGTAATGTCTAGTACATCATTAAAAACATCTGGAAAACTATCATCATCATTACAGTGTGTGTGTGTGTGTGTGTGTGTGTGTGTGTGTGTGTGTGTGTGTGTGTGTGTGTGTGTGTGCGCGAAAGAGTTTTTTCAGGTCTAGATTTCAGGTCCGAGCTGTACTCTTAACCCATTAGTCATTTCAGTTCCCTGAATGGAAATTCCAGCATTTTGCAATCCAGGTAAATGAATAGTGAGGATCCATCTCCCTGTTAACTTCTTAGCTGACCTAACCTTCAGTAGCAGACTCACTACAATATAAAGTTCACTATCAAGGATAGAGGAATTCTCGGAGACAACACTGTGTTTACTTTGAGTCAGACTTAAACACAAGTGTTTGCAATGATTTCTGTTTTTTTTTTTTTTTTAAACGTAGGAGGCTTATTATTATTTTTTAAAGAATAGTTTTTCATATTTTTGTAGATTATGCATCTTTAGTCTTTATCTTTATCTGTTTAACACTTCCTGAATCCAGTCACATACACACTTACACACATCACATTAGCCACAACTGGCTGGACTGTGGAATGGACAATTTTATTTTAATTTTTATTTGTGCACTTATTTTAACTTATTTTACTTCAAGTCTATTTTAGTACCACTGTGTTGTTGTTGATGAGGGGAAGTGCGGTTGTTTTTGTCTTTTATGAGCTGCTGGACAGCTGAATTTCCCTTTGGGGATAAATAAGGCTCTTTCTATTTTCTTCTATTTCTATTTAGTGTGCAATGGATACATTTGCATTCCTGAGGCTATTCACAGGATGTCTACAGGTATGGGACACTAAATTTAACATTTATAAGACATTTTCTGGATAGTGTTTAACCAAATTTAAGATTTCTGAACAAATGTCTTGTTCTTATTCAAGCACTGCAGATAAGTATAAACATTAAGCTGTATATATATATTATATATATATATATATATATATATATATATTTTTTTTTTTTTTTTTTTTTTTTGTAGAAATATGGTTATTAGAATGAGTTAGTTTAGGTTAGTTAGGTTGATTAGTTAGGTGAGTGTGATTAATAGTCCTGTTTGCCAACAGGATACTGCAAGTATAAAATAAAAATACAGTATTAGGTTCACTGGTAAACTTTTCACACATAAGAGCTTGACTCATTTGATGAACTGTCTGTGGCAATTAAAACCCCATAAATTCAAATTTAAGAAATGACTTTTGAAGCTTAATATTTATAAAATTGAATTTATGACATTTTGAAATGTCCTAAGGACCTGAAGACACGGTGGTCTGGTGGTACTTGTTTAAATATATAAAGTTATCATTTATTATGTATGTTTTTTCAGTAACCACCTAGATATTTTTTATTTATTTTGTTTTGAGGTTTTTAGGGTGGGGTTGGTGGTGTAACTGGGGCACGGTAGTAGGAATCAGGATGAAAAAATAATGGGGACACATTGTACGGCATGGCAACATACAATATATATGATGATAGTGCATGTGGCTGTATTATATTGTCTTGCTGCACCTGCAGAGTCTGTGTTTTCTAAATTTCTACAACAGGGATGGAAAGTGTTATTATGAAAATAGTCATAATGAACACAGTAATGAGAATAGACCCCAGGCTGATAAACACCTGAATTTCCCTTTTAAGTCTTGTGATGGGGTAATTTCTGATCCAGGTTGGGTTCCTCTTTCACACTGTTTCTTTAGCATGTGTTGTTCATGGTGAAAGGCAAGATGCTAACACAAAATAAACACACGCAAAAACAGCACAGCCCTCCTACTGTGCAATTATCCCGTCATCACTGTATGTGTAACATGCAGCAGATGTGTAACATGCAATAGCTACCTAGTAAGGCCATGAAGCAGATACAGATGGCAAAGAGGGAGCTGAAGCTCAGGCCCACGTCCTCCCTGTAGATGGCCAGTGTTGTCTCGCAATGGCGTCCTCTGTAACCCTCTGGGCAGTGGCAGGTAAATTTGGAGGGTGACTGAGCCACACAGGTCCCCCGGTGACAAGGCCGAGTAGCACAGAGGGTATAGACACAGGACTTTCTGGTCCCGTTCACACGAATCATGTGGCCAGGAGGACATCTGCAAAAAGAGTAAGACAGGGAGAACAGGGGAAGGAAAGAGGAAAACAAAAGGATCATAAATAATGTTGCACAGACGTAATATACATGGGATTTCCAAAACATTACATTTTATTTTACAGTGGTAATCATTTTGAAAAAACGTTTAGATACAGTGGAAAAGTCACTGAAATTCCTAAAAAGTTATTTCGATTTAAATGTTACGAACAGATACATCTATGCAGTATTTAAATTTAAAATCTTAAATCTTTTCTGCCAGTTTAGACTTATTGATGTTTGCAGCATCTTGCTAAGAATAAGCTGGGAGGGGCAGTGGTGGTCATGCATCATCTGCAAAGGTTCTGTTTTCGACTTTCAGAACATTAACACTGCAGCAAATGACTATTTGCTATGTAAAGATATTGTGAAATAATGGCGCCCCGTACAGAGACACTTCCTCTGTGTGTGTTGCAATCCGAGCCTCTTTCTTCTTTGTTGTGGTAAATGGTCTGCACGCTCATGGATGATAGTGCATGTGTGTACCACGCGTGTATCCCACTGGCTAGCTAATAATTACTGCTCTGCACTGTGTTCATATAGCAGTTACTGCTGATAACGTTGTCTAGACCCATAATGGCAAAACAGCATTGTTGTTAACAATGTTGGCTCTGTCAGCACTGTTGCCATTGTTAGCACTGCTCATGCTGCTTGCATCATTAGCTGCTAGCCGCCAGCTCCACCACCTCCATGTTGAGAGTCGTGTGCAAACAATCCTTGCTCAGACTGAGTAATAAATATGATCTGAATGTGGCATACAGCTCATTTAACAAGCTATCACTGATCTTAAAGAAAGACTAAATTCACTTGAAAGACTAAATTAAACATTATTGGGTAGCGGGCAACAAAAACAGAAAGCAATCTCATGATTAATGATGTTGAAATAGAGAGAGTGTCTGTAATTTCATTTCTGAGAGTGATAATGGATAATAAACTATCCTGAAAACCACATATAAATTATATCAAAGCAAAAGTTTCACAGTCAGTTGCTACACTGTGTAAAAATTAAGGATTTTCTAACTCAAGCATCATTATATACATTACACTGCTCCCTTGTGGTTCCATACATAACATGAACCAACAACCTCACTGTTGAACAAATGAAAGACTCTAAAATCTTGAAATTTGGTTGGCTTTAATGTCTCAAATCATGCATCAATTTAAAGTATACCTGAAAGTATACAAAAGGTTGTTCGAAGTAAGAGAAAGTCAATATTATTTCAGAGGAATCTGTGTGTTAAAAAAACCACTATACAGTTATAGAGAACTTTTAATGCCATATGCAATATGTTGTCCTTAGATGTGCATGACACCAGGTTTGATTAGGTGAATGTGTATCCCCCGGAGGAGATGAAAAACACAGCATGTGAATAAAAACAGAGGAATGAGGGAATAAAAGAAATCATATTGAACAGTTACAGCATTAGAATATAAAATGAAGATGAACATGAATATTAGATAAAACAGTATCTAAATGAATGTTTATTACTACTTCCCACAGTGAAAAAAAGTGAATTGCTCTCCTTGAATCATCTTCCACAGATGTACACTTCAATAGAGAATGAACTGGAGGACATGGAAATGCTGACTGTGGCACTGGCGGTAACAAGGATGATTTTATGCAGACAGGGGCACATTTTCTGCCTCACTTCAGAAAGCACCACTATAATTAAAAGCTCATTTGGGTGTAACAGCTCAAACAAACATTTTACGAGCCCATTAATTCAGTATCCCTTTCAATGTCTATGGAGCAGCTCCAGGCTGTACATTTTGATGACATCAGAGACGAGTCTTGCCTCTGGTCTCTGGAGCTTTCTTCATGCTTATAAATATTGACTCAACTTTACTATGAAACAGCAGCATTAAATTCAAAATGGCATCCTGCAATTTATCTCATAACTGTTCATCTTCCACTGTTAAACTAATCCAGATGAGTTACTAAAGGGTTAACTTACTATATTATCTATCAAACTCTGTCTTCTATGAATTATGTTCACATGCAAGTAAACTACTCTGGTGATATCATTCACTGGCAATATTTCGGAGATTTGGGATGTTTGATGGGGGGTAAGCGCCCAACCTTGACTTCCTGTCTCCATGCCTTGTCTCAGAGTAAACTGTTTGGGCAACTTCAAGTTTTTACAGTCATGTCATGTCATGTCATGAACTGAAGGTCTGCAGCGTGATGTGGAGGAGGCAATGAGAGTCTTCTTCAACTAGCCTTATGTTGTCTTCAGCGCAAGAAGCAAACACAAGCAACCCAAGTTGACTGATCCAAATCTTAAAGGTCCCCATGTAGTATGTTAGGTCTCAAAATACATTCTAAATACTCTAGTGTACCGCATGTGTTTTAGATAAGATAAGAATAAGAAGATAAGATAAGACAAGAAAAAGAAACAACTCTACAGAACTTGATTTGTAGTTAAATGGTACCTTTGCTATTTTTCAAGCTAGGCCCTATTTTCCCATGTTTTTGTGTGACTGTGAGACTAAGAAAGAAAAATTAAACTGGTCCTATCTTAAGCCAAACAGGCTGAAAAGTAACCACTCACATGTAACCAGGGCACCTGGATCGTACGTGTATTTCCACTAAAAGTGTTTTGCTTCTGACATGCTCAGACTGTTGTTGTAGTGTTTTTGAAAGAATCACCACAGAGATTCAACTTTTAAAGATCCTGTTTGTTTACCAGAACAGCCCTGAAATTACCATCCCCAAACTCACCACACTCCACTGACATACATAGAAATTTTATCACTTTAAATGAATTGTTACTTTATTCAAATTGGCAGAAAGAAAACAAAACTCACAAAAACTCTGGATTTGTGTTTTTTCTGTCCAACAGTCCCCAACTCTAGTTTGGTTGAAATAAACCCTTAATTCACCCAGTAAGATGTGAAAATATGCTGGCTCTATTCACGCTAAAATAACTTTTGATTTAAATGGAGTTTAGTGGGTTTGCTGATAATGATTTCAGGGTTGTTTCTGGTTAAACAAAAATGGTTGATGGTTTTGCATTTGCTGAGCGCCTTCCTAGTCTTCCAGTCACTCAAAGTGCTTTTGTACTACAGAGCCACATTCACACTCTGGTGGCCAAGGCTACCATAAAAGATGCCACCTGCTCACCTTAATATTTACATTCACTCACACACCAAGGGCACAGAATATCTCCACATGTGGACTGGAAGAAGCGGGGACTGAACCACAGATCTTATGATTAATGGACACAGCCTCCCAAAGGAGTCTCACTCCTTAACAAAAAGGTTTCTGTAATGCTGTCAGAGACTAAGAATAATAATCTGAGCCTGTCAGTGGCAAAAACAAGCACTTTTAATGGACGGAAAATGACGGTACAAACATGCTCTGAGTGGTTACATTGCAGTCACTTTAGCCACTGTCAGCTGCAGTACTCTTGCTTAGTACTGGACCAGTATTCAAAAAATGTTGTTCCCATTAGTCACTTTGTCACACAAACACTGGCAAATAGGGTTCAGGTTAAAAAATATCTGAGTTACCCTTGAAGGAGCTATACCTTGTTAAAACACCGGCATGGTTCTTTAAAAGAAAGGCTTCAAACACACTACTGACATATAATCAACTTATAACATTATTATGGTAAATGTGTTCGCAAACAACTGCCTATGCACACATCCAGCAGAAACATTAGATTTCACCTGAAATTAGGCCAACAGACAAATGTAAGTCCACTCTAATGGCTTCTAATTTTGACTCTACCATCTCTTGAGAAACATATCTGGCTCTTAAACTGCCAAATATTCCCCTGTGTTCACATGCTAGTTGCTACCTTTGTCTGCTTGCAGGTATTGTACACTGGGTGTATCTAAGGTTCTTCTTTTTTTTCTCTAAACATGCTGAACATAGTCACACTTTGGCCACACATCACGGGTGCTTGAGAAATATCCAATTCATAAATGTAGGCAGCAGTGAACAATGTAGAGTTTAATGTAAATATGTAAATGGTCTGTCACATACAATGAAGTAAAAAACACGTTATTATTAGAACATCTTTCTGCTATTTATAATAGTTATTAATAGATATTGTTAAACTTGCTTTACTGTCAGTGGTTGGTTTACTATGTAAATGTGATGTACTGAAAATCTAACTGTCTTTGCTGCACGTAGAGAGGTATTTAGGTCTAATTAAAAAAAAAAAAAAGTAGTGGTAGTAGTGGTCAGGGCCGCCATTCAAGTGCCCTCAGCATAACTGCTTTGTGTTTTGACCCAGCCATAACAACTGAGAGGCAGCTTCAAAGCAAGAGTCCACAAACCAGTGAAATTTTAGACAGTGAGGGAGAGGGAGAGAGAGCGAGAGAGAGAGAGAGAGAGAGAGAGAGAGAGAGAGAGAGAGAGAAATAGATGGCATGACCATAAAGATGTTCTGCTGTATTTAAAGGAAATTATGTATATCATATCATCTATAATGGTCAAGTGGTGCTTACTGTAGTTGTGCTTCGTCTTAAATTTGAATAATAATTGATGCCCTACACACAGCGCCTGATGCATCTCTATATGCAGCAGCACTGGCAGTGGTCATTATATGAACCTCACATTGGGTCACCATATATGCTGGGAATGTCATGTTTGATACTGTAATAATCTTGAGTAAGTAACTTTTGCTGGCTAAGAACTGCCTGTTTTTGTAACACTCTCAACTTCTCTCTACTCTCCATCTTGTACAGGATGCAGATGTTAGGAGACTTAACCTTTGCCAAAAGAGGGGAACACACTAAAAACTATTTGCTTCTCTACTTACTATCAGCAGCATAACTTATTTTAGGGTTTTACTGATTGTTTTTCCAGCAGTACATTAATTCCCATGAAAGCATTCAGGCAGGACTCTTCCAGACTTTTTTATTTATTTATGTATTTATTTTTTGTTGCCACAAGGCCAGTACAAGATGGAATGGCTTGTTCAAGACAACTAAAGTTAGTATCATCTTTAAAATCACTTTTCAAAGTTATGAATTGATCAGTTTTACAGTTTTAAATGCCTGCTATCTTGATAATAAAAGAACGGGGGAAAATCCTTGCTGTTTGAGACACAAGACTTTAAAATGTAATTAACTGTGGGTGGGATTATTATGCCATGACAAACGTTCAGCAGTCAGTATTCATGATGCCTGGTTAGAGTCTGTGTAGGTGTTGAATACAGGACGCCTGTCAGTCAACAAGACAACATTGCTTCTCTTTTCTCTGCTCTCTCTTATCATTGCCAGCCACTAGACATGACTGGAATCAGTGCTAAGAGTGTCTTATCATAACCTAGATGAGCATGCATGCTCACTCAAAGTAATTACAGAGAGGTATGGTGTTGTGGGAGTTTCTAAAGGCTGATCACTTTTGTTTTCACCATTTTTTGTGGAAGTATACTTGTTTTGTTATGATCAGACCAGTTTCAAGACAGATTTATCTATTTTTATACTGTTATACAGCTTGTGTTTTCTGTTGCACCTGAGAATATACTAATATGCTTTCATTAACAGAAACTGAACACTGGAAAATGCAAAAGAGCTGCACATCAGCCAAGGTCCCTCCAAATAATAATAATAAGTTTTGCATTTTTTGTTTTTGCCTGCTCATTTTTTTTATCCTACTACTTTTATACTCTAAACTGACCCAGTGCTAAGCCCTGCCCCCCTCAGTTACTGTTGCTACGCATGCCAAGCTTCAGGTACCAGCATAGCACATATAAAATTTACAATGGCTCTTGAATTTAACACAGAACTAAACACAGGCCTCTCATTTCACAGTAAGGATTTTATCATCTCAAATGACAACTATCACACTGATTTCATAAACTATATAGTTAAAAGTTATAGCGATACTTAGCCAGCTTTAGTTATTAACTGAACCTAACTCCATCCATTCATTTTCTTCCACTTATCTGGGGCTGGGTTGCGGGGGCAGCAGGCTAAGCACGGCATTCCAAACATCCCTCTCCTCAGCAACATTTTCCAGCTCCTCCTGCGGGATCCCGAAGCGTTCCTCAGGTCAGATGAGATACATAATACCTTCCAGTGTGTTCTGGGTCTGCCCCTGGGCCTCCTACCAGTTGAACATGCCCAGAAAACCTCTAATAGGAGGCACCAAGTAGTCATCCTGATCAGATGCCCAAACCCCCTCAACTAGCCCCTTTCAACAGGCAGCGGCTCTACTCCAAGCTCCTCACTCTATCTCTAAGGCTGAGTCCAGCCACCCTATGGAGGAAACTCATGTCACTCGCTTGTCACTATCAAAAGCTCGTGACCATAAGTGAGGGTCGGATCATAGATGAACTGGTAAATCTAAAACTTTGCCTTCTGGCTCAGCTCCTTCTTCACCACAGCAGACCTGCTCAGTGGCCCCAAGCAATGCTGATGCTGCACCAAACTGCCTGTCTAGCTTGTGATCCATTTTATCCTCACTCATGAATGAGACCCTGAGATACTTGAAAACCTTTGCTTGGAGCAGTTAACCATTTTCTGGCAGAGAACCATGGCCTCAAACTTGGAGGCACTGACTCACATTCTGACCGTTTCACACTCAGCTGCAAACTGCCCCAATGCATGCTGGAGGTCACGGTCTGGTGAAGCCATTGGAACACCATCTGCAAAGAGCAGAGATGCAATTCTGAGGTCCCTAAACCATACACAATCATTCTCCCTGCTGTACCTTGAGATCCTGAGATCTAACTGAGTTTTAATGTCCCTAGCTAACTCATTTTAAGACAAGAACCTGTAAAGAGGGCTTAAATATGCACATGCTGGCTACATACATGATTTCATGAAAGATTCAGGCTAGAGCTGCATGTACCAGGCAAAAGGTCAGCATCAGTCACCACTTGATAATCAATGCAGAGCGCGGTTTCCACAGTTTAGATATGTTAAACCTGAACAGGGACATCTCCAACGTAATCTGTAATTCCACAAAATAATGTAGTTGGCTAATGATATACTCCTTTGCCTTGAAAGTTAGGCTACATTACTACCACAGTTTGAAATACAGTGGAAAGAAACAGAAATAGAGACATGAGCTCCACAGAAAGCCCCATTTGAGATATGTAGAAAAAAGCTCTAAAACATGATCATTTTTTTGCCACTGTTTTTTTTTCTGTGTATATGAAAGTTGCTCTGTGTATCTAGGTTACTGAAACAAATAATGGTCTGTAGTAATAATAAACAAAATAATGTGTATTCCTGCTGTGGCCATGCATGCATCCAACACACCATCATACGGTATTGATGGTGTACTTACATGTGTTACCTCTGAAATGTTTTCCTGTTTAGCAAGCATTAGGTGCTGTGTTTAAGGAGGTTGTTGGAAAAGTTATCTAGCCGTGTTTGCAGTAAGACTTACATCTGAGGCTGTATTCATGTTCATAATTATCATGGGATGCAGCCTAGGTCTGGTTTGTTTAACAAAGTAACAGAATCTATTGTCTGTCCACTGTGCATTGATATTTTTATTGTTTCTCAGCGGAGCAATTAAAACATTGCAATGGTAAATAGGTTTTTCTTTGTTGTCCCAATATTCTCTGTATGAATTGAAATGTATTGACAATACATTTTGCACATAGATGGGTGCAGTCATGTAAGTGTGTACATGTGGACAGTACCCCCAATATCCACAGTCACTGTTTGACAGTTACAAGTACCTCTCAAGTCTTTGCACTAAAGTTGCAAGTCAAGGCTCCAGTCAAGACCAACAAGTCCTAAACTTTGAGTTTTGAGTCCTAAACAACTCATTATGCACTCTTCAGCAAATGTAACGCCATTTGACACTCATTCATTCATTTTCTGTTACTTCTTATCCTGCTGGGGGTCACAGGGGGACTGGAGCCTATGCGCAAGAGTCGTGGTACACCCTGAACAGGTTGCCAGACTATCACACGGGTGACACATAGAGACAAACATTCACACCTACGGCCAATTTAGTCAGTACTCGGAGAAAACACACAATGACTGCACACAAAAGGGCTCTCCCACTCTGGGTTCGAAACAGGAACCCTCTTGCTGTGAGGCAACAATGCAAACCACTGCTCCACTGTACTGCCATTTGAAAATTAAAAATTAATCATAACAAAGTAGTGCTGACATTGCACTTTCATATCATATATCACTTTTAACCACTACCACAACAGAGTGAAGTTTGGATATTTTCTTCCTGTCTTGTATTTATCTCATCTCATATTTGAAAATGTCTTTAACTTTCTCTTCCATAATTGGTAACACATTTTCTGCTAAAACCATTTTCCTCTAAAATGAAATGAAATGCTATTGCAGGTTTAAAATGAAAATAATAATGTTAAAATTAGTTGATTCAGGAAATGACAGGAAAAGAATTGCTTGGTGGCACACTTTTTAAATAATGTATAAATGTAATAATGTAAAAATCTTTGGCATTGGGAGAAGTTATCAAGTATTTTCAAATCTAAATGAATTAATTTACATTAAAATCTAAAGTAACAATGATAAATCAGTGTCTGTGTATGTGGTTATTCGATCGCCGGGAAGAAGAGACTATAATCCGTAATTATTCCACTTTTTGCCTCCCAAGTGCACAGTATCAAACACTTGGGCTTGGAGGACTTGTTGCCAACACTTAACTACTCTCTAATCATCTTCCAAGGTTCAGGTCAAGTGGCAAAAAAAGAACATGGCGTACAAGCAAGCAGGGTGGGGAAGGAGGGGGACACTATGAGTGTATGAGTGTGTTTAGATGTGTATGTGTGACAGTGGTACATGGGTTAAAACACTGAGCAGGAGTGAGCTAGAAATGGAGCAAGAAATGGAGGGGCAGAGTGCAAGAATGAGAGCAGTTGTAAAAAAAAATAATAAATTAAAAATCGGTTGGTGGATGGATGATGTGGGTGAGTGGATCAGAAAAAAAAAGGTAAAGGCAAGATTAAAAGCTTGGCTGCACAGACTGAATGGAGGCTGATGTTTCCAATGGCAAAAAAAAAAAATGCTGAGATTAGTGCATGTGGATAAGAGCACTAGGTGTTTGATTCGGTCTGTGCCACAGGAGACGGTTGTTGGTCTGCTGCGGCTTTTCATCGCACAACATTTCCCATTTCCCGCTGACAAACAAACTAACCCTCACACAGGAAGTCACACAGTAGTGCATGTGAAATGTTGATCATGCAAAAGTGTGAATCCCTTCAGGGTCAGAGGGCTGGGAAGATAATTTATTTTCACCTCCAACATTTTAGGCATTTAGCTTAGTGACTGAGCAGATGGGGCTCGATGCCTTATTCATTGCCTTTTAAAGGGAGACATGAACATGCCGGCTCTTGTGGGGATTTAAGTTTTAAAAGTCTCTCTGAGGCCATGTTTAGACTGACAATAACCACCACACCACAGTCATAGTGTAGTGGGGGTGTTGTGACAGAGAGCTTCAGCATGGAAACACAACAGATCCTGGCTCAACTTTTGCTGCAGTGTCATCCACTGTCAGCCATCAAGCTACACTGTTGGCCAATCATGTTTACCTCACAAGACGGAGAGGAAAGTTGATGTTGTATCTACTTGTCAGAGCTGTACAGTTCTCCCTCAGTTTAACCAACCTTTGCAATCGAAATGGTCAGACAGTGTCAACATTGGTATTTTTTCATTTTGAATGTCATTTCCTGTAATATCTTCAAATGCTCCATATCCCTAAAATCTGTACAACTGAAGCTAAAACGCTATGTAAGTCAATAAATCATTATAATTGATAAAAGTAAAAAACAATGATGCAAATGATTTCTAATTTTAATTTTTTAATTTAATTTTTAATTCTATATATCCTCATTAATCCCGCGAGGGGAAATTCTACGTTTTCACCCTGTTTTTACATATACACACAGGCCTGAAAATCCCCACACACATGCACAAACAGGGCCTATACATGCATCAAATGTAGAACCATAAAGAGAATACTTCCTCACACTCCATAAATTATTCAAACTACGTACGTTATTTAGTTTTTAAGATATGCTCATTCTTTTGAGATCGAGATATATAGGATTATGCAAAGAACCATCTCCACCAGCCATATGGGAATATTCCTGGGGAAATTCAGGTGTAATTCTGGCAAAATACTACATGTGCAGTGCACATAAGTAAGGTAAAGTAGTGACATGATGACATAGAAAACAGAAGCCTTAGCTTTATGCTGCAAAAAGAATGAATGCTATAGCTATTGTGGCCCAAATTTTAGATCAATATATATCCAGGAGTATGCAAACAATGACCTCCTGCAGTCATAACGAAGAAATACGGGCATGTGAGGTAAGGTAACGTAAGCTCATGATGTGATGAGAGGGAAAAGAGAAGCCTTAGTTTTCTGCTGCAAAAGGAATGAATGTTTTAGCTATTATGGTTGTTATTTTAGATCTATTTAAACAGAATCATGCAAACAGCGATCTCCTGTGGTCATCCCCAGGAGGTCTGTTTTTTAAAGGATAAATTGTTCCTACTGTGTCGTTATGTTTGATAGGCCTTCAAACTAGACTTCCTGGTCTGTATTTCATTCTCTTACCAATAACCAGCAGCATCATGCACACCAGCGCAGCCAGTAATAACAAGCCTCCCTGGTGTACATCCAAGTTTAGAATTTCTACTTTAATGTTGTCAAGGGATGCACACAAATTATTTGGTGCATTTGGAGTTTATTTGGACAATTCTGCTGCCAAATGCTAACAGACACAGATGTGTGCAGAAGCCAGTTGAAATTAATGTGCAATGTCATATGAAGCACTGTAGGACTGACTTTGAAGCTGCTCCACAGTATTTCTCCTCTGTCAGGCAGGCTGAGGGGGGATCTGAGTTCACATGACACCCTGCCCATAACTGAGAGGATAAATGAGTTTACTTGCTCATTTGTTTTTCAAAGAGGAGATATCAATTTCAAAAGAAAACAAAATGAACAAATAATTTGTGATGACCTTCAACCAGTTTGGCACTTGGTGACTGTCTGGCAGTCACATCACATTTTTTGTCATTTCAGCCTGTGGTTTTCAATCAAGAAACTGAGCAGCAAGAAACAATAAAGACAAGTGAATTCAGGCTCTGTTTGTACACTAATATTCACAGCCCTGAAACAACAGTTAACCAGGCAATCGGGCCTGCTAAAAAAGGTAGAGTAAGGGCAGAAAGAATGCTGTTGAAGAGTTGAGCCAGATTTAGCTACAGTCAATTTGTAATGTCTATCCATCTTTTATTCAGAGCAATTATCTTAACACTTTGGGAAGGAGATCCAACAGAGTCAGATTCCTCTGAGCCGCTGACACAATCAGTAGCCTAATCAACTGAAAAATGTTTAAAGGGGTACTGCAACCCAACTATTACACTTTTATAAAGCTGAGGGACTTGTAAAGACAGACTGAAAAAAATAATGGTCCAGGTTGATGCAGCAGAGGTTGAGATACTTGACTTTTACTCTAACTGAGCTTTAAAACAGCTGGATCCTTACCATTATGCAACTCCACAGCAACACTTTGTTAGACCTGGTAAATGCCCACGGCTTTCAAAACTCTATATCCCCAGTTTTTGTTGCAAGCTTTTTTTTTTTTTTTTAATAAATTTGTTGTTACTAAACCCAACCTGGACTTCAGAGTACTTTCACCAGAGCCAGAGAAGATATAATACAGCTGCACACACAGCGGTGAGTTAAAACTGTTATGATGGCAGGGATGAAGACACTTTTTTGTTCTTCCACAGGCTGCATCACTGATGGTGCGAGGGATACTCCCCACTGCGTCTCACCGTGAATCCACTGATACAGTTTCACATCAGTTTTATTCTTTATCTTTCTGCTGTCTGCTTTATAATATCTGACAGTGCACAAGCATTAATATGACAGGACGTTGTGTTTGGACTCTGTTTAATTCCCTTTTGTTAGCATGCTGTATGTAAAACCTTTTGCTACATATCTATTTATTCATACACACAGTTAGTAATAAAGTCCCAGGAACTGGTTATATGATTTATTTGTTGTTTTAAACTAGTCCCGTTTCTCATTGTCACTTCAGTTGTTGCAATCAACAAATTGCTTTCTATCATGCCAGCCTGGACTTTATTCTGGCTGTTATCCACATCAAGTGGATGTTAAATGGCTGCCACATTTCCCACTGACAGCTTTCTTATGCACAGGTGAGCAAATGTTTCCTTTGCCATAAATATGTTGTCATGGAATTTGACATTCCAACAGCTTCAGAACAAATAGAGTCTCAGGGGTGCTTTTTCTTCAACAATTTTCCCAGGTTCTCAAGTAGGTCAGGGCCAGGTTGTTTCAAAGCACATTTATGTGGCTATGAACAAAATTAAAGCCAAGGTCAAAAGCCAAAAAATTGAATTGGTTTAAATGACCCCCCTATGGGGTCACAGGCTTGGATAACAACAACAACAACAACAATAAAAACTCAATATGTAAACCCATGCAAACTGTTGTGTCAGCTGGACCATGCTAACATAGCTCCGAAGGGATTTAAGCTTTTATTTTTCAAATTTTGACAGTAGAGCTCGTGACAACACATTAATTAAGGTGCTATGGGTTAAAACTGTTGGTAGTTGTAATTGGTTTGGTTTGAAAATGTTGAATTGTAAAACAGAGAGCACAAATTGTAAATACGAGGGTATAGACTACAAATATGTTTGCACACATTACACATTACACACAGTTTTTTTTTCTTCCATGTGATCCCAGAGGGACTCCGTAAGTTTAAATGCATGTGTCCTCATGCCTTTGTGTCAAAATGATGAGTGTGTATGTGGACCATCCAAGTGTGAATGTGCAGTTACAGAACATGCTGTGTGTAGGGTTGTGTGTGTACCTGCATTCGTGCACTCTCCACAAGTCAACACAGGTGAAGGGGGGGCTACACTGGTTCCTTTTGCAGGAGTCAGACGAGCACCCAAGGGAGAGGCCTTGTATGCTGACCTGGGAAACCCCATCTCGCGGCTGGCTGTCCAGTGGCATGTAGCGACCATTGAGGCGTACGTCCCTCATGCAGCCTGCAGGAGAAAAATGGAAAGGAGTTCAGTGGAAAAAGAAATACACTGTTATTTAAATACAACTACACGGACACAACATTAAATTAGACAGAGTTTTTCCTCATGTGCCTGGTGAGCAAATCAACCACATGCTCTTGATAGATTGCTGGCTCTAGTTCTGACACTCACAGCATAAATCCACCCTGTTTTTTAATGGAAATGTTTCATTGAGTTTCTTGTGGTAAGGTGTTTATTGCAGCATTTTAAAATGCCATTCATACTGTTCGAGGAAATCTCCGAAGGCAAAGATTTGCATACATGTTGGATATTGTATAATGTGCTCCATGGTGCACTGATAGCTGTGCTGTTTACACATGTCACTGCTTCGCTGGGTTACACGCCTGAGACTCTTACCGAGGGGGAGTTAGCATATTTGAAAGGCTGTTTGCAAAATGCTGCACACAGTTAATAACACACATTGCAAACAGGGGCAAAACGCTACGGCTTGGAACAAATCAGATGGATCTGAATACTACTTAAGGATGTTTCTGGTTCATTACAATTTGGATCTTATTTCATAGGTTTGGCCATCATTTCTATTACTTATTAGAACAATATGGACTACTCTACATAGACTGGTCCCTGGTTCACCTTTAAAAGGAGCTGTATGCAACATTCAGAGCAGATCTGTCATTCACAGTTAGAGCTGGAGTTGTCTGTACACAGCTCTCAACATGGAGGTGGCTGAGCCAATGGCTAGCAGCTAATGGTGCTAACAGTGCAAGCAATGCAAACAGTGCAACAGGATGGAGGGATTATGCAGGACTCATAAGCACTAACATGCACCATAGACTGTATACTGTATAAAGATGGTCAACATGACAGCTATCCAAAAGTGAAGCCGAATCATCGCCTCCTGGTGGTTGGCTGCAGTACAGGTCATAAAGCCTGCCCCCTCAGTGTTAGTGGATGGGACATGACCCAAACTAAAAACTACAGTATACATCAAATAAAATTCTCCCACAGATGCTTTCTGTCATTTAAGGAAGTTCGGTAACACTGTCTATGAAGACCGCATCTATAATGCATTGTAAGGCCATTCATTGTAAATTATACTGCATTTATAATGCTCTACAACTGCCCTCATAAAACTACACAATACTTCCTGCACTGTATAAACAGTCATAATACATTAAAGATGTGCCTTATAATAAATTATAATTGTCTTATGGGTGTTCTTGACTAATTATAATGGTTGAATGATGGAGCTTATGATGCATTATGAATACCTACAGTAAACTCACCTATACGCACTTTAACAATCAAGTGTTGTGAGGACTCATAGTAGTTATAATAGTCCATGCAGTATCATAAGTTATCACTGTATGTGTTAAGTAAAGTGAAGTCAAGGCATTGAGCTAACTGTACATTTCAGCTGAAGATTTCTTGCTTCAGTCATATAAATGCTAAAAGCTGGCTCAGTGCTCAGCAGGAGACTGGACCCACTAAGAACTGTGGTGGAGAGGGGCACATTGAACAAACTGAAAGCTATAATGGACAATAGCAGACACCCTCTCCACAGCCTCCTGGAGCGACAGAGGAGCAGCTGCAACAGTCGGCTCATCTCGCTGCGTTGCAGAACAGAGCGTTTCAGAAGATCCTTCGTCCCCACTGCAATAAGATTGTTTAACACCTCCCGAATCCAGTCACACACACATCACATTAGCCACAACTGGACTGGACTGTAGAATGGGCAATTTTATTCTGATTGAATTTTTATTTTATTTTTAATTTCTATTTATGCACTTATTTTAACTTAGTTTATTTTATGTCTATTTAATACCACTGTATTGTTGTTGATGAGGTGAGGTGTGGTTGTTGTTTTTTGTCTTTTATGAGCTGCTGGGCAGCTGAATTTCCCTTCGGAATGAAAAAAAGTTCTTTCTATTCTATTCTAAATGGTTATATGGTGTGATTTTTAAAGCTACTAGGCTTCAGCTGAAACGTAATGTTAGCTCGTAAGCTACTAGCAAACATTCCAGTTGCTAACATAAACTTGAAAGTAGCCCCTACAGGTGGTTAGCTGTAGCATATAGCATACTTACTGGGGATTTCAGGGACTGCAGCAATTTCTTTCCTCTTATTTTTTTCTCCTCACAACATGTGAGAACATGTCAAAGAGACCCTCCTGTTCACTCCACAACTCAACTTTATCCTTCTTTCCCACAGTCTGAGACAAACGTAGCTAAATGTGCTAATTTAAATAGTTAAATCAAGACTGAAAACTGGAGGGAACAAGTACTAGCCAATCACAGCACAATAGCACCTGCCAATCACAGCGAAGCAGGGTGGGACCGAGCAAAACACTCTCAGAGTTAGAAATAATGCTGACTGGCTTATGCCACAAGTAGGCTAACCTTGTTTAGGATGGGACAGTGGTTGGCTAGCTAGCAAGATATGGCATACAGCATACTAACTGGGAGTTTTGAGGGCTGCAACAATTTCTGTCCACTTTTTTTGAAGCTAGCAAATAGTGACCCTGCAAGATCCTCAGTCTTTGTAAAATCTTATTCTGTTACTAAAAACTCTCTGACTCATGACACATCATCTTTAGATGTGAGAGGGTGTCAGACTTAAGTCTTTTAGAAGTATTTTCAAAGTATTCTCGTGTATGATATGATGCCTCAAAGATTCTTATATATATCAATATGTGCTTCACTTTACTTAACACAAACAGTGGTAAGTTATAATAAGTTATAACATACTGTACTATGAGTCCTTACTACAGCTGATTGTTTAAGTGTGTATAGGTGAGTTTAGAAATTCATAGTGCATTGTAAGCCCCATTAATCAACCTCTAGTTTATAACTAGTCAAGAGTATCCATAAGACACTTATAATTCATTGTAAGTCACATCTATAATGTTTTATGACTGCTGACATAGTGCATCAGGAAGCATTGTGTGTGTTTATGAGTGTAGTCATAGAGCAATATGGATACATATTTACTATAAATGCCCTCATAACTCATTATATATGTGGTCTTTATAGAAAGTATTACTGGAAGTTCTTATCACACTGCTGTATGTTCAAGTGTTCATTTTTCTTATAAGTTATTTAATGCCATAAAACAGGGATTTTACAACATGACTGACAACTGTGTAAGCCAATCGGTGGGCTCAAATTAGCGGATGAATGGGTGCATGGGCAAGAAACTTGATATAGTGGAGATCGCTATTGCGCAGACTCTGGCCTCGAATGACATCACTGGAGCAAGATGGCAGCGGCTGAACCTGGGATATTTTAGCTTCACTTCTGGGGGGTAAATGGAAATGCGCCGTCCATCTTTATATGTAGTCTATGACATACATGCAGCCAGGCTGTCAATCAAAACAAAAAACAGAGAAGCTCTGGCTACAACACACATACACAGAGTGTGACTTTATTCTCTTCTCAGGGTGCTGTTACTCCACTACAACTTTACATAGCAAATAGTTGTTTGCTGCTATGGGCAACTTGCACGATGCTGAGCTAATAATAATAATTTGTACATTAAAATGAAATCCAGTTTAAAATATCAACATGCATTTTTTTTTATAACAGGCTGGTGCTCTAACTGTAGAGCAGAGTGCCTGAGTTTTGTTTACCAGCAGCTGAGGTAATGTCTAAAGGTCTACAAACCATTATGTTTACACTTAGTGCTAAGAGTGTTGCTAAGGTTACCATTGAGCAACAGAGCAACACCTGAGGACACATCCTTTTTATATTCTCATTGCTTAATTACTAAGTTGGTATATTCAGTTAACATCTCATTTCCCCTTTGCCACTATTTGAAAAGAGGCTTCACAAAAGTAAATGCTAACACACAAACACACACCCACACACACACCCACCCACACACACACAAACACACACACACAGTGTCACGTACACCTTCCCTGCCACCATCTATCACGTCTGCCTCTTTTGAAGGGATATGCTTTTAAAGTCCATTTAATAAACACATGCATTGTCTTTTACTGCCTGAGGCACAGCTGTCGAACTCCAGGGAGCTCTCTCTCTCTCTCTCTCTCACTCCATAGTTGTGACCTCTTTCTCTCATACTGTTATAATATCGTGCCTTTTCTACCCTCTATGTATCCTAACCAAACTCTGGTGGACTGTATCTGCCAGCATTTGGGTTTATATGTGCACGTGTCAGTCCCGCTTTTCTCTCTGTCACTCTTAGACTAGGGCTGGGCCACAAACTAAAAATTTACAAAATGTTGTATTATGACTCGTTCATCAAACTAAAAAAAAAAAGCCAAATCCATTTGTTTGCTATACTCACTCTTTCAGACTTAATAGCCTGACTCATGCCACATTTTCCAAAACGCTGACAGTAGTCAGTCAAGTCAAGTACTTGTTGTGCCTTAACCCAACCAAACCTCCACCCCAAGTCATAAACAACAGCCTACAGTTACAATATCTCAAATTAATATTATTCAGAGTCAAACTGGATGCTATTTTGTTATTGTTCAGGACAAAATTTAATAAAAGGTCACTTATACTGTTCAAGGAAATAAATGAAAGTGCAAACTTATCACAACAAAACAGGTACGCTTGCTGATCATGTTTTAACAAAAGCTTTTTGTATTTATGGTATACTAACATCTCACTCACACACACACACACACACACACACACACACACACACACACACACACACACACTATTGTATTTACAGTGTACACACCCAGCTGTGCGAATGGCCATAATCCCAGCTAACAACGAAGATGCATTTAGGAGAATAAGCCATTAAACTGTCATATCAATCATTCATTAACACATAAAATGTCACAATTCTCCTTTGAAAATAGTGCGTATAAGTAGATAAAAGGACTTACTCCCGGTAGCACTTTTCAAGAGTAATTCTTGTTAAACTGTCTTTCACGCCCTGAACGCCACACTATATCACACAGCAAACGCATCATATTATCTCTTACTCCCACACAGACACACAGGTTATATACGATACAGCATGGATGATGTTAAGATTGATTTTACCACTGCACTGTGTCAGTTCTCTACAGAAAAGGACATTCAGGAAGATTTATACTGTTGTGTGTCACAACCTTTCTCCCATTCTCTACTGAAATGTTTACTTCTCAACAATACAGCCGAGCATTCATTGAGATTTTAAAGGAAAACTCTACTGAATGATGATCAAAATAATCAGTATTATTTTGATCCTCCCATTGAAAAATAAAACAGACAGTGTTGTTCTGTGCAAAATCATAAAAAATGAACACTGGCAAAAGGATGAGAACAAACATGATGATTATTGAAATGACTGGCATCACCAGTCCTAGCCATTAGAAATAAAAAAAAAAATAATAAAATAAAAATTATCTAGCAATTTGGGTGTACTTCTATTTTGTGTGATACTCTTTCCTTATCCATGTGTCTATTCAGGGAAAAAAATGTTAAAATCCTTCGCCATGTCTGTATTTCTTAAGGGAAAACTCACTTTTTTTCTTTTCTTTTATTTAGCTGAAAGACAACCGAGGTCGAACTAATCAGTAACAACCAGGTTCTGCATAGATGTTCATACCCAAAGTGCATCATTAGTGTCTTGAACCTCTGTGGTTTACATCTTGGCTATCCTGTGGATTAACACGTTCAGTCAAGTCAACTGGCTGTGACTCCAGAGGGGTGTTTAGATCTGCAACTCCAAGTGAGAATCAGCCTTCCTAGGTTTGCTGTTTGCAGTCTTAATAACCACTGGCCTTTCAAGCTTTGTCACGTTCTTTTCCTTGCACTTATAGAAGGTGTGACTGCATAATAATGGAGTTTCTTTCCAAGTGTTTCTCTCTTTCCATCTTTTTAAACACTGCTGGAACACTGTTTTGATTCAGTGCTATCAACTGTGAATATCATTGGTAAGCGAGGAATAAAAATAATAAAAATAAAAAGAGGTAAAAGCAGCAACTTTACAGAGGTGGGAAAAAATAAGTGACTTGAAAGTATTAGCACACTGCAGCTAAGAAAGCCTCATTGGTGAAGCTGAGTCAATAAGAACAAAGTTATTACTCTAGTGTTTGTGAAATTAAGTATAGGACCATTATTCAGTGTAGACATAATTCCACAACTAAATATTTCCAGTAATTAATTGATTGAAAACATCTGTGCATATTTTACAGCTGTTAGTCATAGAGATAGGGTCATAAAAAGTGGCAACACATAAAAATCAGAAGGGAGAGCTGAAGCAGGGTTTCCCACACTTTTATTTGTTTGTGGCAGCCCACCGTGGTTAAAACACCTACTGCCATGTTTTGATTTTCTGTTTTTGGAGCTGGACTGTTAATTACATGCACTGTTATACCGTACAATTACTGATTGTTCCACACGCTTGTGTGTACTCTGGGGCAAAGACGGAGCAGCAAAACGGCAGGCGCAGTGTAAGTGAAACTTAACCATTAATTGTGCTGGGTCTGATAGTTTGCTTTCACTTGTTAACAGCTGCTCCTCTCATCCATTGATCTGATCAGCTGTGATTGGATCGATTGATAAATTGTCCACCAACTGCTGCTGCAGGAAAAAAAGAAGGGTTCCGCCTGCGCTGCATTCACGGACCCGCAGAAACCTCTAAATTTAGGAGATGGAAACAGACGAATGCATAAGGATACACAGGCAAAAAAAAGTAAAGTTAGTGAACTCCCCCGTGTCAGATACAACCACACATAAATTCAACTACTGTGGGAAATGCTGGCACTGACTGAAGGAAATGTAATGTTAAGGAAACTGTAATACTCAGGCAGCTGTCCACATCTGGTAAATCGGACTAGAGTCCCTGAAAGTCCAAATTGAGGAGGTTTTGTTAGAAATGTCAGCACCTGCACAAGTGAATGTTGGTATTGGTATTACTCTGTGATATGGGACATTATAAATTCTTACTTATTGTCCAGTTAACAAGTTGTCCTTGAGCATCTAGCTGTTCCAGCTGCTCCCATGCACATGCACTTGACAGCTACAAAGTGTGAATGCAGTGAGGTGAAGTATGCTGACACAGGGTAATACTGCAAAAACCTTGAGATTCAGCCTACCGTATATCCAATTCATAAAAAAAAACAAACAAAAAAAACTGTCATTTGTTCATTTGCTGTTCTGAGGTCTGGGAGGCTTTTTCTGATGCAAAGAGTGAAACTGGCCACCACTGAAAATACTTGTAGATCAGAAAAGTCGCTTGCAGATGTTGTTATGAGCCTTATGTATTGTTATCACCTACCCTGGAAGCTCTTGTTGATTCCAGAGGGGAAGGTGTTTCCCACCATCACCACAGTAGGGTCAATGATGATTTCTCTGCTTCGGCCCCGCGACCCTGTGACCTCCCGCTGCCCTCCACCACCGTCCAATCGCAGCATCATCTCATTATCATGTCGATCCAGGAAAACCTCGTGCCATTCCCCATTGTCGAGGCGATAGGTGGGTAGTGTTAGGTTGTAGTCCCCATCCCCGAGGTTGTAGAAAACACAGAGGAGGCCCTGGTAGATCTTTAATGGGAAAAGAGGTATATTGTGAGCCAAATTTTAATCAAACTTACCACATATTGAGATACTGTCACTGGTCAAACAAATGATCTGATTAAATGATTAATCCTGGCCATTATTATCTTAATGAGTGTAACTGGAAATTGTTCCATGAACCACTGGTAAAACATTAACAAACGAATGGCAGCAAGCTGCTCCTCAATTTATTGTCTTTCATAGAAAAGAATATACTGAGCACTCATTGGTTAGCTGGCATTTACTGAGGCAGCAACACTGGGAGGTTTCCCTTCTACCTTCCTCTGTACAATTTACTATGTGTGCATGTTTTTACATACACCTTTTCATCAAAGGAGCAGCCTTTCCTTTTTTTGCACATTTGAACCTTTGTTACTATAAATCATACAGACACATTTATAAAGTGCATAGACAAATTAAAAAGCCTATGATTATCATGAATAGGTTAAACAAAACATTTCCTTCGTTTTTTTAATTTATTCTTAGCCCTTTCACAAATGTCAGCTGATTGACCCAAATTTCCTTTTTGTTTCAGTTTCAACACAGCAACAGGCCTTGTTGGTAATGTTTGTGTCTTCCCTCTAGATTAAGTAAATTGTTACTTATAACTTAGGCTTTGAATACAAAGAAATGTTTTAGCTGCCTGTCTGAAGTAGCTAACAGCCCACTACTTACCAGTGCTCAACTTCGGGACAATCATGTATCACAATGTGAAATCTGCAGACTGCTAAATCCTTACATCAAACTGCTACAGTCATATTTCCACAGTGAATGCAGGCCTGGCAGTAGACCAAAATAAACCTGGAGGCCTAGCCAAGTTTGGCTAAGCATGGCTACTGGCATTGTGTTGTATGCTGTAAGTGCATTGGCCTAGCACAGAGACACAGGGACACTAAAACGAAGTGGGTCAGAAAGTTTGGCAAGTCCATGTTGAGCTGTACATGTGCAATGTCATAAACTGATTACTGTAGCATAATTGAGCAGAGAGCATGAATAAAAAACATCATAGATGTTGGCACAATATACAGATTAAAAGCATTACTAATAATTTTCAATGTTTTGCAAAAGTGCCATCCGTATGTCACTGAGCTGAAAGAAGCACCAAATGTAGTTTTTCGATACTTTGAGTGGCACAGACGGCATCCAGCTTCTTTGTTCTAGAGACAGTGGCAAAGGTCTCAGCGGCACAGATCTCAAAACCTCAGCAAATCAATTCAAAACTATCTACACGGCAAGATACCACAGAGGGTAAATGGGAAATATGTTGAACTGACTCGAGTCCAAGTCTCAGCTTTTAAAGCTAATGGGGATTAGGAGAAAGAAAAGATTTTACTTGGCTGGTAAAAGACTGGATCAATAGGCCAATTTGGCCAGTAAGCCAGATCAACTCCCTGGAGGTTAGCAAACACAGGGAAAATGAAAAAGCCCCATATAGTAAACTGATATTTCCAGCACTCTATGAGGGTGTAATCTCAAGTAAACCTCCTCCTTATAGAACAAATATAAATATAAAAACACAAAATCGACATTATAGGGGTTGTAGCTCCCTCACCACCTCTACCCTGAAGTTTTGTCCGCTAAGCAGTGTTGAGGCAACATGTTTTACCATAATATGATCACAAAGTACTTGGGGAAAAGCTAGTTGTCATTTGTGCTTTTGCTATTGGCCCAAAATAAATTTTAAATGAGGCACTGCTCTGGTAAAGCTGACATTTTAACTTGCAATTTGTTGACTTGTGCAAACATGCCCTGCTGTCGGGGCCATCAAGACACACACACACACACACACACACACACACACACACACACACACACACACACACACACACACACACACACACACACACATGCACACACGCACGCACACACACACACACACACACGCACACACACACACACAGAGAGAGTCCAGCTCCAGAAGGACATCTTGTTGAAGAAAAGTGAGGGAGAAAGGGAG
The DNA here is from genome assembly GCA_019142605.1 of Cephalopholis sonnerati. Lineage (NCBI taxonomy): Eukaryota > Metazoa > Chordata > Actinopteri > Perciformes > Serranidae > Cephalopholis > Cephalopholis sonnerati. The sequence continues at coordinate 9,414,411 of JAGQAX010000001.1, forward strand.
AATATATGGATGAAAAGTGAAAATAAGAGCGAAAAAACACATGTTTACACAACGAGCTGTTTCCCTCCGCCCTCAGATCTTGAGATGAAAACGGTTCCGTTTTGGCTTGGCTGTGATGATAATCACATGTCTATCACAGGGCAATATTCATTTAAAACAAACCCAGGAGCCTGTGTTTCTTTCTGTGTGTGTGTGTGTGTGTGTGTGTGTGTGTGTGTGTGAGAGACAGAGAGAGAGAGAGAGAGAGAGAGAGAGAGACAGAGAGACGGAGAGAGAGAGAGAGAATAAGTCTGAAGGCCGTTTTAAGAGGGATTTGGTGGTGGGTGGGTCGTCCTCATTTCAATTTCAAACCGTTTCCTCCAAGTGTCCCACTGAGCATAATTTTCTCCCCTCCATCTTTCTCTGCCACTGCTGCCACGTAAACAGAGGACTGAGATGAGAAGGGCAGGGAGACAGAGACAGAGAGAGATGTGAGGAGAAAGGAGAAGTGGGTTGCTACCATTAACACTCTCACTCCTTCTCCAAATAATAAAGACAAACCAAGTTTTTTTGGGGGAGAACTTTGTTCAGCCATCACTTGTCAACTATGTCTGTACCTATTCACCGAAATTATGAATGGTCTTTTTTTTTAATCTTCCATCACTGTCAACCCCATCAAGCCCCTCTCCTCCGACTACCTTTCCATTTTCCATCCATGTCTTCCTTAGTTGCATCTTCTCCCTTTAAAGCAGCTAGGTAAAGTGCTGGATGGCTCCAAAGTTGTTTAGTTGAAGAACTGTGGCTCATTTCAAGGCTGTGTGATGAAGTATTAATTATATTTAGAATCCACTGGGGCAGTGCTTTTTAACCAGACACACTCACAGCCACCTGATTTTACCCCCAATTAAAGCTGAACGGAGCGGAGCAATTTGGCTCCTGCTTTGCTCCCTGGGTGGTGTGTGAGCGAATGTGTTTATGGGTGTGTGTGTCTTTGCAGTAGCGCCATACACTAGGTGTGAATGAAGGTGTGTGACTCCATTTTTGAGCAAACAGTCCCACTGCAGGGACAGTGTGGTTCCCCCAGATGCTTCCCGTGACAGACTGCTCTCGATGCTTCAGCCTTTTGGCAGTGCAGACGTGTGCAGATGATGTGTTAATCTAACCGCTCCTCATGATTAAATAATGTGTGCAAATACAGATTATGTGCATATATGACTGGCTTATGCATTTTTCCCTTACCATAAATTATACTGGGAAATAAAACTGATCTCTATGCTCATTACTAGCAATACATATAATCACATTCATACAAGTGTTACTTTTCCCACACCATACGCTGCCTGGGCAAATGACATCTCTTTGAATTCTAACTAGCCTGAAGGCAGATGAGTGTAATTTATGTTAAACTCTGTATAAACACTTCAACTACAATTTGCTAATAGTATGCTTGCCTGTACATTTGTTGAATGTTCAGTTGTTCTGCTGTGCACTGGCTAGTTTTGTCCTGTGTGTCACTCTTCAAACTATCTGTTTGTCATTCCCCAGTCAAGGTAATCTGCCTTGTAAAAATAAATGAGCCAAACAGAGTGAACTTAATGAAGCAGTAAAATAGCAAAGTGACTTCTAGCCCAGCACGATTCTAATGACTTCTTTTAATCAATGCATTTAAAGTCATCAACACATGCCAAGCAGTGGCCATGGTTTGATACTTTGAACAAACATACTACCAAACTGTTGATAACATGCAACAGGCATGTAGAAACTTTTAATAGTTATTGACTTTTACTACAAGGAGATGACCTTATATTCAAGTCCTAGAATTTAAGAGACTTTCAGAGAACAAAGACTGTTGGTACCAAACATAAAGATAGCTGGTGTGCGCATATGTATGACATGCATCCTTTACAATATTTTAGTGTTGGCCTGGAGACAGTGTAAACAACCATGTGTACCACTGTGACACATTATTTCCTTCATAGGAGCCTTACAGGAACAGTGTGATGAGTGGGATGTTCATGGTGGCCCCCTAGCAAATTTGCTCTTCCAAGGATTGGTGACGAAATGACACACGCTACTCTGTCTTATTCTGCCTCTGATTGGCTTAACCTGATTTTCTTACCCTGACCTAATCGATCTCACTCCTCATGCATACATCCAACCAATCCAATCAGCAAAGACAATAAGTGGCAGCTCATGCCTTCGCCATCCCTGCAAGACACAAGTTTGCATCCCCCCACATCCTACCTGTACCCACTGATAGCACAACTGCAATGTTTAAAAAATGTGTAGTAAGAGATCAGGAAGACGTTCTTCCCCTCCAAAAGTGATACCGTAGGTTGTTTGTACAAGCAGCTTATTATGACCTATGTTTATGTTCAGTGTAGGCTGCGACCTCTAGCAGATGTAGTAGTTATGAAATAGGCAAAAGAAGAAGTCACATGACATAGTGTAAGGAGTGATTAAGTTCTTGTAGAAGGGTGGTCGGGGTGGATGGATGGGTCAAAAGCAAAAGACTTTAAACCAGTAGACCACTGTTTGTGTCCTCTTTAAAACCAAAAGTCAACACTAAGTTACTTTCCATCACATAATGTCACGTAATGCCTCATAACGCCACTGCACGCCACGTCACCTCGCCTCACCTCTCATAACCTTACATCACTGCATGACATTATGTCAAGCAGGTAATGTGAGGACACCCAACAATTATCCTTTTCCTAAACTTTACCACTACCATAGGGGCACTAATTTAGTAACTTAAGTAACTATTTAGTAACTATTCTGCTTTAGTTACACTCAGTGGCCACTTCTTTAGGTACACATGTACAATCTAATGCAGTCCAATACAACACTACTGATATAAAGTCTAACTCTGTTAAGTTGTGATGTCACACAGACTGTTTCAAGCGTAAAACACTGTAAATGAGTCCCTTTGTATTTTCTGTTGGTAGTGTATGTGAATACCATCAGCTAACAGGAGGTAAACATGGACCTAAGCTGTTGCCTACCAATGCAACTCCAGTTTGACAGTCTACAACGATAAAAAGTGCAGCTACGGTGCCATTAAAGTCCCCAGCTGAAACGACAGTGCAGAAACACTTCAAGTGCAGATGTGGAAGACCCATAAACACTGACCAATCAGAGCAGAATTGGCTTTTTTGGTAGAGGGGCTCAAAGAGACAGGTACTAAAATGATACAAGTATATTCAGGCAAAATCATGTAAACACATTCTAGTAAAAACATAATATGTAGAAGCGTATTATGGGACCTTTAATTAGTTAATTTTTGTTACTAACCTTTATTAAACCAGGAAGTCCCATGAAATTAACATTTCTTTTTCAAGGGAGACATGGCATTCATTATTTTAGGACTGAGGCTACAGCATGTGGTGATAGTGTTGTAGTAGACTGTGTTATATTCACGGGTGTTTATAATATTCTGCCCCCCCATGTATGTTAATGGGAAGTACAAACCATTAGAAAAGCCTCTAAATATATTGTAGCTCAGTACAACACTACCTTTAATAATGACCTTGAGAATAAACATAATTGAATTTACACATTTCTGTTCATGTCAACAAAAACTGAACATAACAAACTTATAAGGGAAGATTTTGTAGCAATGCTGTTGTACTGAATTTCAATAGATTGTGCAGGAGTACCTTAAAAAGTGACCACTTAGTGTATATTCCCCACAGTCATTTATTTTATTTTACAGTTTATTTATGTTCTTTTATTCACTTAATGTGTGTTACTGACTACCAGGTCTTTCTTCAACTACCTTCATATCGCTACTACTATCAATCATCATTAGCATTAGAGTCTTGTGGGACAAAACACAAGCTAACCAATAACAGCTCTTGTGGTCCACATGTGGTATCTCAGTAGCCGCCGTAGCCTTGATACAGAGTTATATCTTTGCGAAGGCTAATGTCATGTGTGTTGTAGCCTATAGTGTAGCTTTAGCAGGTAAATGTGCACACTAACTCCTCACCACATTAACTCGCCTAAAAGCAACCTAACCAACCACTTAAAGCTGCTAGTCCAGTGACAAATAAGTGATCCCTCACTGGCTTCCCACCTACCAATTACCTCAAATACAGTGTGGTTTTCTGCAGTGGTGGGTGAGAATTATGCAACTGCATCAACTGTACAAACTATAACCATCTTGCTTACAATATACTGTAAATTCTTGTTTTTGTGTTTATGCAAAAGGCCTAACAGTTTTCATTATGGTGTGTACATATTAATTAGATGGTGACTAATCACCAAACATGGCAGCCAAAATATTGATCACTCTCACTGTGACTAATGACACTGAAGAGGAATAAGGACTGATAAGTGTTGCTGCCTTCCAGAACGTATGGACGATTCTTATGATATTACACACGTGGGAACATTTTTTTTCTCATAATGCTTTCTCCTCTGCACGTGCCACTTAAGTTTGGCCTTTTAAATTTTGTTAGACCATATTAATAATTGTGCATTGTAAACTTCATCTCAAAAAAGTAAGACACAAATAAAGTAAGTACAAAACATTTTGTTTATCAGCTTACAAAATTCATTTGCGATGTCAAAAGTGCATACTCTGGTGATTAAACATGCATCTGTATACTGTGTAACGACTCCCACCACCCTCTCCACTGGAGGCAACAATAACAATCTAATAATATGTTGAACTGTTGAATAATAATCTCCTCTGTGTAGTGTTTATTAATAATCTTCCTTCTGTACTTTTTAATAATATCTTCCAATGTTTAATACAGTATCTAATAATAATGTTCATTGTGCACTCAAGTCATCTTCTGCCTACAAGATGCAAAAACTGAGAAGAACTGCAAAAGAAGAGGGGAAAGAATTTCCACTTAATATCACAGCCGAGAGGGGATGTTTTGTTGATGCTTATGACCTAAACTGAGTTAATTGTGGATCTTATGAGCCATAATTCTAAATAGTCATTTGTTAGGCTTATGGTTTTCTTGCTTCCATGAATGAGAAGTTAAATTTCGCCAAATTTGGCAGGGTACAGATCTTTAATATGTTTAAATTGGACATTTAAAAAAGTGTATGTTACCTAACAATACTGTCTCATAAAACTGAATAGTGTCCACCCTAATGCCAGTGCAATGTCTTCACAACAAAGGCAACTGGAATATTAAAGGAGGACAGATGCTGGCAAACCTGAGATGAGATGACAAAAGCACAAAAGTAAGATGAAAGAAGTAAACTTGAGGAAAGGAGTAATGATGGGGAAAAAAAGCACACAAGACGTGGCCAAAGAACTGATATAATGGAGAAAAAGAGTTCAGCTTTACTGAGCTGAGAAGCAATAACGAAATATCAGACTTGTCAAACCTGGTTGCAGACAACACACCATTAAACTGCAACATTATTCTACTTGACAGGACCTCCCGTTGCCTGCTCTTACATTTTGAACTTTATCGTGATTCTGATCTTAAATGAAACTTTCACCGCACAGTCTGCCAGTCTGTAATGTTCACTGTCATTTATGTATTTAAATTAGTCCACCTTCCCGCGACCTGCCTGTCCCCTTTAAATGTCAGTTAAGAGATTCCCTTCATTTCTTAGACTGACTTTGAAAAGGTCACAGTACAGGCACATTTGCTTTGGTGAAAGTGAGAGTTGTAATCTGAAATTAGAAAGCCATAGGTACAAATAAAAAAGACAATTGTAGTTTCATTATTTATTTCAAGACCGGTTTCCAAGCTTGTGGTTGAATGATGAAACTAAGTTCCCAGGGGTCTATGTTATTCACCAAATTATTAGCGCCTCTCTTGGTGTCCACATCTGTCAGGGAGAACATCGTGGGGGGTTTAAATATACACTTTAATGGCTGGAATAACAGCTTGAAATGGGCACCATGGTGAGCATGACAGTAAATGAACTGAAAAAGGGGACACCGACACTGGAGTTTTGGCGCACCTGTGATAAGTTAATAATAACTAAGCTATGGGTACTGCAGTACATTTTCCACTTAAGGAAAAACGAAATTAATGTATAATATATTTAATTTCGGGGCTCAATCATCACATACAAAATGTAAATAGAGAGAGCACTATGCTGTCATCTAATCCAACCTGCTCTTATTCAAAGGGTGTTTAATACTGCAGCCTGGAAGGTGGCCTTTGGCTTCCACTGCCAACACATAAAGCACCCTATAGCTTCTGTATGAAATGCACAGGGCTTTCAACTAACTCCAATGTAAACCCCTCTTCGGCAATAATGTAGTAGAAACAGTGAGAAAGATTAAACCAAGGAGGATGTTATTTTAACTTAATGTTTTCTAAACATAATGAAGTAGTCTTCTTGCCTAAAGCTTAAGTAATTTCAGTTGCGAAAACCTACATTTCAAGTTTTCATTAAAAGACACTGTGGCATGTAATGAGCAGATATTGACATGGAAACTGAATTATCCAAAACTGACACTAGAGTGCCATTCAGTTGTTTGAAGTGTAGGCCCACCAACCAAGCTGCCATATTTGACGAGTTTGGAGTGAAAACGCATTGTTTAGCCGCACACACAGACAAGAATCACATAGTCACAATTACATCAGATATCACAACACCCACAGCACAACAATTACATGCAGACCGACCAAAGGGCAATTAGGCCTGTCATAATAACTACTTTAATTGAAAATATATTGTCCCAAAAATAATTGGGATAAATGGTATTATGTCATTCTAACACCATTTTATGCCGCTGTTATAGTGATATTATAATAGCATAATGTGTGTGTGTGGAGGATCTGCCTAAGCGCCATACACTAACCCACTCCCCAAAAGAAAATGTTGGTGTTGTACATTTCAGCAAACAATGGATAAGTTACATCTGTACATTTTGATGCATATCACATGTGGTTTATGAGCTGACTTTGTCATGTGGATGAGAGTCATGCGCATCACCTAGGTGAGACGCGCGCCAAGCTGCAGACCACTGTTATAGACCAACAAACAGCAAAACCAGTTGCGATTTAGTGAGTCACTGTTGTTTTTTCAGCAGCTTTGTAAGAACCAAACGTTTTGTAACATATATTGTTCCCTAAGGAGTAGGTAACAATGAACTTCAGTGATTTAATATTCAACAATATTTGAATATTTTGGAGTGGAGATGTATTTTAGCTCTTAATGTCCATAAAGCTGAGCTAATCCCAGCACATTTATATTGATTTTGATTAATGTGCACTGTCCTCTATAAATCAATATTTAATCAAAGCAAACTAAAGAGCTAACTACATGTAACAACTAAAGAGGAACAAAACGCCCTCATTTAAGAGATTTTCTCTAATTTATCCATTCTTGCGAAAAGATTTAATCCTCAAAAGGAGTGTAACACCAGAATGTAGAAACTCACACAAAATGCTGCAATCACTAATCCAAGGGGAGAAAAAGTAGCTCAGAACAAAGAAATGTAACATCCCCAACTAACCATGTTGTTGGTATGCAAGTCACACACAAACAGCAGAAACAAAGCGCTCCTCACATTGTGAGTTTGCAGCCAGCCAAGAGTAACGCATACTAATTCCTTCTTCTGATTAAAAGCAAACAGAACTATTACAGTGAAAAACATAATCCTAGAAGGCAATGTGGTTATATTTCTGTCAGAGAACATTGCAGGGTTTCCAATGTTTCACTGAGGGGGGGCTACTTTAAAAGATCACACACATTTTCATGCTGTCTTCACCCGGGAATAAAGGCACTGTTTATAGTGGATAAATGATATGAACCCATTCCCCATGTGACTGTGCAGAGGGAGCAGTGTGACATTTAAATAAGGTTCTGTATGCATCTTTCAGAAAATCCTTGTTATAATGACATCATTGGCTGTTAAGGTAAATGCATTCAGCATCCTGTTGCTCATGCTTGCACCCTGTAGGTCGAAGTGAGCAGCTGGGCATCGACCAAGTAATGTGACATACACAAGACTGAATGTGACTGACAGATTTGTGTTGAAAATAAAATAAAAGCTGTCACCGGCAACTGAGAAAGTTGGGGAAGGTCTCAGTTTTGAAGTTATGTTATCATCCATTCACCCAATGACAATAAAAAACTATTAACGGATGTAAAAAGTTACATACAGAACCTTTAATAGGAAATGTAGAAATGGGTGGATAGGAAGGAGAGACAGATGGATGACAGAGGGGGATAAGAGGAGAGGTTGTACTGTAACAGCAGCTGTGGTATTGATAATCATCATTATTTCAGACTGTGATGTTTGATCAATATCTGTGGTTGCAGTGTGGGATATGAAACAGCGAAAGGAAAGGACTGGAAAGGTACTGCATGATCCCAGAAAGTTAGTCACGGGTGGAGAGGATGGGGGAAAAAAAAAAAAAAAACAGAGGGAGGCTAGCAAATAAGCAAATATGAGAGAGCAATTCAAGTGTGAGCAACCAGAGGGAAATAAGAGTGGGAGAAATGAAGCCTTCAAGACAAATAACCAAATAACTCAGTTAATGTATTCAGTCCTGGCAGTGTGTTTTTAATGTCAATCTAAATCATCAGCACTGCTAATAAACCATATGGGAACTACTATTTTCCTCAACTATAAATTTAGGCAATACACTGACGTCCCTTTAAACTGGGAGCATATTGATGGTACATTGTATTAGATTACTATATGTAAAATGCAGGACACATAAAATACAAATCACAACTTAAAGGAACAGTAAAACATTTCGTGAAATACAATATTTGGCTTTGTTTCCAAAACTGAAATGAGAACATTAGTGTAACTACAGAGCTGGATTGCGATCAGCATCTATATTCTGGTTGTGTTATGGCTCAGTCACAGTCAACAGCCAATAAACATACATTGGTAGAAAAAAGTTTTCGGACACCCTTAAAATTTTACACAATCTCAAATATTATCATGAAATATTTGTGGAAAAATCTTTTTTGTGTTTCAAAAGGTGTGGCTGCATTAGACAGACACAAACAAATACAAATGATTCTTTTTTTGTTTATTGTTTACAAGAAAAACTAACAAAACTAACTTCTTGACAGTTTCATATGTCAGTTCTCAACATTGTCAGTGTCAAAGTCAACAAACAACAGAGAATGTGTTCAAAACTGAACAAAAAATAAATAAACCATCACATCATCAAATTAATATTTAGTAGTCCTGCCATTAGCACGCAGTAGAGCTCTGATCCTGGCTGGCATGTTCCCTTTCACACTGTTGAGGGGTAATCTTGTCCCATTCTTCTTGAATTACTGCTTTTAATTCTTCTAAATTCTTTGGTTTATGCTTTGAAACAGACCTTTTGATAATCCACCACAGATTTTCAATGGGGCTCATGTCTGAGGATTGAGCTGGCCACTCTAAGACCTGGATACTGTGCTCCTGCAGCCAAGTTCTACTGGCCCTGGATGTGTGGCAAGGGGCATTATCTTGTTGAAACATCCAGTTTTGACCTCGACAGAACAGTGTACATGCAGAAGGGAGCATGTGGGTTTGGAGAATGGCACAATACTTGGCAGAGTTCAATGTGCCATCACAGACAGTGAGATGACCAACACCAGCAGCACTCATGCATCCCCAAACCATGATACTGCCTCCACTATGCTTGACAGTGGGTACTGTACATGCTGGAGATAATGCTTCGCCTGGCCTTCTGCATACCCTCACATTAGCAGGAGGAAGATAAAGCTGGAAACTGGACTCATCTGACCACACAATCTTCTTCCAATTCCTGGCTGTCCAGTTCTTGTGTGCTTGGGCCCAACGACGCCAGGCTAACCTCTGTCTCTCATTGATCAGGGGCTTCTTGACAGCCTTGTAGGACCTTAAGCTATGATCTAAAAGTTGGCCATGTACAATGCGGGTGGAACACTGGACACCAGTTTGGTTTGACCACTGCTGCTGAAGCTCCTGTGATGTCATTCGGCGGTTTTCCCTGCACATGTGGATCAGGATGCGGTCATTTACTTGGACACCCAGATCTTGGTTTGTCTTCCAGGCTGTTGGTTTGTCTGTATTTCTGCAGAGTGTATCCAACTGCTGAAGGACTGCATCTGCACTTCCTGGCTATCTGGCGGCAGCTGTACCCTTCCTGGCTGAGAATCTGTATCTTCAGGCGTGTTTCCTGCGTTAGGTTCCTTGTTTTAGCCATTTTTGTCTCTGAAGAACTTTCAAATGTGCTGGCTTTATATAGACACGAAGCACGGCAACAAAAATTGTGTCTTTTAATAAAAAGCATGACCTTCATTAGTGGATCACTGGTACCCAATACTCAATACTCTTCTTATGTATTTTTATGGAACCAATCAATTTTAAGTTTTTAATGGCTTTATTAGGATTTGTTTAGTAATTTGGCTGTGACTGTACTAAAAGAAATTGCACTTGAAGACCTAAGAGTGATTCTTAATGCAATATTTCACAAATGCATGGGGTGTCCGAAAACTTTTTTCCACCACCGTAGATATCCGTGTGCATTCACAAGTAGATATACTGCTTTAAAAATGTACAAGATAATGTAGTGTGAAAAAGAGAAGCTTGGGAAAAGGAGCTAGTTGACATTACTACACCACCACTACACATTATTACCTAACCAGCTAATTTAAGCTAATCAGTTAACACGTTTGTTTAAGTAGTACACTATCAGAGATGAAAAACAACAGTTGGTGGTTTTTAAAGGACGACTCATTGCTGAGTTTATGTGAAGAGAGAAAGATGGGCAATGCTAGCTACACCCCTTCCTTTTTATAACACAGGTAGAGCATAACACTGAGTGGCAAAATCACAAAAAGACTGCACGTTTTTTGTGGGTGCTAAACTGGGGGGGGGGACCAAAAAAAAAAACCAAACAAACAAACACTTGTAATTCTTAAAGCATCTGTAAAGGATGAAATGCACTCTTAACTGTGCTGCCAAGAGAAAAGCATCTCAGTGCTCCTGTGCTCTATGCATCATTTTAAATTAGGTAATGTGTACATTTGGTGCAAAATTGGCCCCTTTCAATGATTATGAGCCTCATGCAAAAACAGCTCAATTCACAAAGATCAGCGCTAATAGCCGCACACAGTTACAGCATCTTCAGAGAGTTGGTGGTAACTGGTACACATTTATAGAGGGTGTTACCATGGATGTGTTATTGGATTTTGATACCGGACTCCAAGAGGGCACCTATGAGAACTGCGCCAAAAAGTTTCCAGCTTCCAGGTTTACTTCTGGGGTATGTGGTCCACTAAATATACGGAGTAATGTTTCTCCCACTGGCTCCGCCCACAAGTTCCCACTTGGTTCATAGAAATAACGTTGCAATGACCTCACAGATTTTTAAATCAATTTTCTCAGCTCAACTAAAGTTTTACAAATATAAAGCCTCCATTATTAAAAAATAGTCATAATTGGTATTGCATCTCAGGTGTTTTTAGGTGTCCTGTCACTTTTACTTTTACAATGGTGGTCTATGGTTAAAATCCCATTATTTGCGTGCTGCTATTTTTGCCTATCATTGCCTGTCTTTCAGCGGCTATAGATGGCTGAGTTTTAAAACTTGTGATTAATGATGATACTGGTATCATATGAACTAGAAAACCTAAGACATCCAGTGGTCACAACCATGTTGTGCTAGCTTTTCAGGAAAGGGAATAAATAATGTTGCAAAGTTAGGCTTAATTTTGGTGAGGGAAAAACACTCTTGACCTCTCATCTGAGATATCTTAATGAAAATGGGTTCTGTGGATACCCATGAGTCTCTCCTTTACAGATATGTCCACTCTGTGTTAGTCCCATACAGTCTTGGCCTCAAACTCTGCACTTTTTTGCATGCAATGTTTCTTACGACTAGAAAAACTTCACACACAGTGCTGAGCTGCATCTCAAATTAATTTTAAGTTTTCCAGCTTTCAGATGATGTATACCACTTCTATGTGACATATACTGCTGACCTGCTATCTCTCCCAAAAGATCCCCTGTCCCCCACAGAAAAAGACAAAGTGGATCTACAGTATGTGGGTCTCAGGGGGTTAATTGCCTGCTGCTATTTTGTCTCTTTGACCACACTGTTGTAGCAGTGCAGCACAGATTTGAAATAGATAAATTTACAAGTCAAGATCATAAAGTAAATTTCTTTGCATTCATTGAATTCCCAATCAAATCACTCCAGTAAGTATTGCTTCACTTCGTTATAATGGACGTCAAAACTGTTTTGAAATGCAAAATGATGGAATTTCAAACCTGCAATAAAAGTTGCAATTATCTATTGACATCCAGCAATTAATTTTTGACAGCCCTAAAAATGTCATTTTTCTCCTCTGCCACTGTTTTGCCTACTTCTTGGCAAAAGATTCACACTTTGCCACATGGATAATACAGTCAGGTCCAAAAAAGGGCAAACTGCACTGAGCTGCAAAACTTTGTGGGCGTGTTTGTGCTGTAATATCATCAGCGCAAGATCTTTTGTGAATTGAGCAAAATAGAGGTTGAGAGGGGCTGGATTACTGTTTCAAGTGATGATGTGCAATTCATGGTGCTATCAGCCACTGCAATCTGCCCCTGAGTGCGTAGGAGCTGCCAATGACAGGTGTTGAAATAACATGAATGAAAAGTCTTGGGAGCTAGTTAGCACAGCTTGTTTCTTGACATACAGATGGACAGACAGCTAGAAATGTTACCCAGTGCTATGTGGACCTGGTCAAAAAAAGTGGAAAATATACCATATACTGGTATTATGGCCTACACAGTATGTTCTTGAGTCACTATTGAGGCACTGTCAGGGTTGGAAACTGGCACCAGCCACCAACCAAATTCTGGTAAAATATGCAAGTGGCTGCCAGATTTGCTTCACTCACCAGCCAAAAAACACAATGGTAATCTACTGAGTTGCTGGTAGATTTTGGAATCCACCAGCCAGTGGGGCAGGCAGACAAAAAGGTTTATTTCCAACCCTGGAATTCCAATTCCTTTAAAATGTTATAGGGACATGCACACCATTCAGTATAATGTGATAAACCATGTCAGCTTTAATAACTTTGACAAGAACATTTGGGGAAAATATGTGCAGCTTTGTCAGGTGTTATTGTGTTGAACTGCTTTTTTCCCGTTTACAACCTGTTTACAACCTGTTTACAACTGGGACGCTCGATAGGTTACGTGACAGCCATAGAAACGTTACGTATTGCAAGTGCAGTTTATGATTGAAGAAAATGTTTCTTTGCAGGATGGAGGAAACAGGAAACATATTCACTACATTCAAAGTTGTGCAAAAACAGACTAGACTTGTTTTCGCATACAACTAAAATACACCAAAACCACATTCTGCTAGGAAGAGTTTGAAAATAAGAGGCAAGCTTTCACACGGTCTTTTATCACAGTCTACCCCCCGACACACACTCACACTCTCAAAGCAGTCTTACCTCTAGTCGTAGGTATTCACTTTGCTCCTTCGAGATCAGATTTAGGATGGTACTGCTGTGTTTGCGGGTTCGAACCAGGACTTGAACCCATGTCCTCCGGGCCGGCAGCGGGGACGACAGCTGGAAATGCACGTGACTGTGCCCATCAAAAGAATACTCTGGGACCTCTGGTGTGGGCACGGACACACACACACACACACACACACACACACACACACACACACACACACACACACACACACACACACAGTAAGTCAGATAGTACTATTATTGAAAATAAACATAATTAAAGTTTTAAAAGCAACTCATGACATTAAATCTAATTAGAAGATGCTTAACTCCAGAGGAGAGTGACCTCACTTAACTTCCACTGAATCTCTTTCACAAGTCCTAAAATTCTCCTCCGATGCAGAGAGCTAGTGGCAGGACAGAATATGCAAAATACACAAGATAGAATATGTATGTGTGGTTTAGCTCGGGTTATGCTTGGTTCTTCTTTCTAAGGCCCACGTTCCCAGAAGTGGATTTTGTGCATGCCAGGCAGACTAAACCAAGCACACCTAAAATGTTTTCGAAGCCATTCTTCCATCTCATAGCATATGCAAGTTAAATTTTCGTCCGTCTATCGCTTCCACACCTCTCCCTCTTTGTCTCTCTTCCATGTAACTTTGACAAACTTGAGTGGTTTATGAAATCCTGCTTGAAGGCAATGTCAGATCGCACATCTTTGGTTTCTCCTAGGCATACGATATGCAACTGATCAGCCATGTCTTCTCTGTTTTACTGCTGTGTTTATCAAGGCCACAGTGCTGTTTGTGTGGAACTGTGGATATAAAATCATATTAACACCATCAATTTTAAACTAATAACCTTACCTTTCATAGATAGATAGGTTGTTCAGTACAGAAGAGTGTGTGGTGACCTAAACCAGCAGAAATTGAGGTATTTATTAAATCCCTGGTTAACTTTTTGAAGCAACTGTAACAAAAGGAAAAACTATTTTTTTTGTGAGATGTTTTTTTTTATTGCTCCTAAGATTTATTGTAGACTCTTTCTTTCTAATGTTACCATGCATCTTTCAGAACAGACTTCAGGGACACAAACAGATCATAACCAGTCAAGAGCCTGCAGTGGGCTTCAGGTGGTAACATCATATTTTAAATGGACTGTGGTATAGCATTGGATGAGTAAAGCTGCAGTATGGCTTGTAATGTGAAAGCATATTTCTGCTGTTTACCTTGTTCTTGCCACAGCAAAAGAGAAAATAAGTACCCCTGTGATAGCTGTTTCAAAGCATCAAAATTCTTCATCATTATATTATAAACCGTTATGCAGTGTTGTAATGTTGGACGAACTTTCCATCTCATGGATTTGTTACTCTAACTGGACTCCCTGGATCATATTTCATTGTCCCGCTGGTAACTGAAACAAAAGACACACATTACCCAAGCCTTGTGCATTTTTTCACACAGAGATGTCTGAGGTCAAACGGCATCTAAGTGAGTACGAACATAATGCTGGGTTTAGACTACATGACATTTTTTTTGTCTGTTATGATAGTCACTGTGTCATATTAGGAAATTAGAGAGTGATAACCAACATGGCCTGAGAGACCAGACAGACTACACCCTGTTTCCCAACCTGTTGAAGCTCGCAGTCTTTCACAACATGTTTGATGTCATCGCAAAGGAGTTGCTAGGTACTGACTTACAGGAAAAATAATGTAAACACACAGTGATGGGATGCTGGCTATCTTGTGTTTGGAACACCCTAAATTTCGAAAGATTAAACAACTGACCTTTGCTCTGTTTCACGGTTCTACCTGCAGATCAATACCTTTACTTCACCATGTTTACAGTTGTGTGTGGAAGAGCACTCAGTGCTCCTATTGGTCAAAATCACAGTCTTGATCTTATACCTACTAATCATATTTTGACACTTAGGCAGCCTTTTGCATTGTATCTTGACACAGGGGGTTGGCAGGTTGGTTTAGGCAACATGACCATGTAGTTAAAGGAGAAGTCCAGTATTTTGCACTTTGAGCCCCATTCCTGGGTTGTTTATGATGAAATAGAGACCAAGATCAAAATCTTGACGACTGCTCCTTCTCTGACAATTTGAGAGAATTTGGCTTTCCCCTGCCTGGCCTAACAATGCTGTCTATGGCCATGTGTAAATCTGCCCTAAAACCACCTTAAACGTTCGTTTTCAAAGCCATGTTGGCTAGTCAAGTTGGCGACACCCACGTAAAGGAGCATTATCGCCATCAAGTGCGCTGGAGTGTATAACGCTTCAGGGTCAAACGACTGATCAAGCGCAAGTTTACACACGGGTGTGAGGCAGCTGAAAAAATAGTTCCACGATCGAGATGAATAGCGAAAACACGGATGGTTGTCGTCTATTGTGACACATCAACCAGGATAAAATGATCAATTGACATGACCAACACCCACTGTTGTTCTCGATGTGAGCCAACACTCCACTTCAGCCGGGCTGCGCTATTATCAGTGCATAATATGTACGCATATACATGTGTGTGTGTATGTATGTGTATGTCTTTGTCGTATAGGTTATCAATAATTTCAATTATTCTTATTGTTTTTTTTTGTTTTGTTCTTATCTTTTTTGGTTGTGTTTGTTTTATATGTTTGAAATCAATTAATCAATCAATCAAGCAATCAATCAATCAATATGATGTAGTATGAACCAGGCATAACTATGTGTACCTTTGAGGAATTAAATATAACCTATGTAAATGCCAGAAATGCCATTTGGGTAACTATCTGGGTAAGGGGGAAGTTCAAAACAGCATAAAGGGGCTCTTCATTATGTATTTTTCATGCCTTTATTACAATCCGTAGACAGATGACAGGAAATGAGGAACAACAGGAAATGAGAGCGAAGAGAGAGATGCAACAAAGGTCCCCTGCTTGAGTCCAACCGGGGACTTTACAGCACATGGCTGGAATCTTAACTCCAAAGCCGATGGGACAGCCCATAAGGGAGGGTCTTATTTCTTTTCTTTTGCTCTGTCTTGCCAGACGCAGCCAGGTTGTGTTTTTGTGGGCTCCTAAATGTAATCCATATAAATCACAGTCTGCATGTGAGAACTGTGTTAAAGAATGCACATTACTTTTTTGTCTTTCAAAGATTGCTTCACTGGTGGCTGAAATCATCCACGCGCCCCTAGTTGGTCATTGACTCCACAGATTGTTGCTTTTATTAAAGATATGAATCATCTTAGATATGGCGAGTGATTCATTCGCATTCCTTCATTCATTCATTCGAGAGTCTTATAAGGGAGCGCCACCATGCAGTATAAGACAAGAACCAAACAAGACTGTGAGACCTGGGAGA
Organism: Cephalopholis sonnerati; assembly: GCA_019142605.1. Taxonomy (NCBI): domain Eukaryota; kingdom Metazoa; phylum Chordata; class Actinopteri; order Perciformes; family Serranidae; genus Cephalopholis; species Cephalopholis sonnerati. Next base: position 9,431,127 of record JAGQAX010000001.1, read on the forward strand.
GAGTGCTGCACTCAGCAGAAAACATCTCTGGGGGTGCTCTCCTCAATCTGGAGGAAGTGTACAATGGGAGGTGCAGGAGGGTCATTAAAGATCCCATCTCAATCCAACAACAGTCTCTTCCAACTGCTGCAGTCAGGCAAACGCCTCCACAGCCATAAGGCCAACACAGAGAAGCTCACAAGGAGCTGCTTTCTTCAGGCCATGAGTATCATTAGTATGAATGCTACCCAGAGCCTGCATGCTGCGCTCTGAGTATGACAAGAATTACACAGCAGTGATGAATAATCCTCTATGAGAACGGCAACTGTGTGACCTATATACTGTATGCATGAATTTACAAATAGAGTACATCCCACCTGTATACAGGATGCCATGAAGCAGATGGAACTGTATAGCATTAATGTTACAAAGGCATAGCAGCAGGTGATAACATAAGTAATTAACCCTGGTTGGTGAGATCCAACAAAAACTGCAGTCCACTCAATCTCTTTTACAATTTTAGGTTACACGTTTACAAAATGGGAGGTTCCCACCCTTAATGTTTATGAGGACATTCACAATAAATTCATGTCAGCTAGATTTAATACATTGGAGACTGGCACTTTACACTGCAAATAAAACAACTGGGTTGCTCCACATCCCTGAGGCTGTGAGAGAAAACACCCTGTAAGCTGTCTCTCATTTTACCCTCTTTAAACTTCACATTAAACTGACCATCTTGTTTGACTGTGCTACACAGCTGAAGCTAGAAAGGGCATGTTAATCTGTGACACTGTGACTTCTGTAAGTGTGATACTATGGCCTGTTTATCTACATATTTAAAAAAAAAAATGGTATCATTATTTAAATTTACATAGCGAGGTTCACATGCGGAAGCTGTTTCAGGTGAGAAACCATCTATTTCATTAACTGAACGATGATTTTAATGTGCGTGTCTTATAGCTAACTTACATTTTCTGACATAAAACCTCTAAACCTAAATGCTACTCCCCATTTTGCCTCAGTGCTCCTACAAACTAATTTACTAAGTATGAAACCTCTGTGCCCAGCTACAACTAATTATGCTTTAGTTTTACATGCTACAACTCAACATAGTCTCTGCTGCAAGCATGAGCCAAGGAGCAAATGATCTTTCTGGGACACATGGGTGATTCTGTTTTGTTGCTAATGGTACAATCTACCACAAATTTGATGTATTCCTTTAATGAATGAAGCCAAAAAACTTTGGCTTACCCTCTTCACACTGGTGTCCTGTGTATCCCGGCACACACTGGCAGCTGAAGGAGCCCCACTCGCCGTGACAGCGACCCCGGTGGCCACAGGACGGGTAACCCATGTTGACACAGCTGCTGTCGGTGGTCAGGCAGCCTGGAGAGCTGGACTGCGAGTCGGCAGGGGAGCCCAAATCATACAGCTGAATGAAGGAGATAGAGGAGATGGAGAGGTAGTAAAAGTAGAGAGGATGAGAGGAGAGGAAAGGAATGATGGGAGGTGGAAGAAGCAGAGATGGGGGAAATCAGAAGGGAACAGACGGAAGATGAATAGAGAAGAGACAGAAGAGGGGAAGATGTAAGAGAACAGCATTAAAAAGGAAAGTAAAAGCAAAGTTGAGATGTGAAGATGGGAAGCAGGGAGAGTTGCCAATAAACGGTTTGTAACAAACAAACAGGAGAGAAAAAAGCAAAGTGACAGTAGAGAGAGGGGAATGGGGAAGACACAGGACAGACAGGTAGGGGGTAAGTAGCCAGAGGGGGAGTCAGAGTTTGAAAAGAAGAAAATAAAGTCAAACAGAGTGAAAATGAAAAAAAATATATCAGGAAGAAAACTTTCAAACGTGTTGAAGGACATGGGCTCAGGGTACACTGTGGCCTTCTCTACTTTTTCACACTCTCTCTCTCTATACCCTCTCTGACTCTCTCTTCCCACAGCGATGAAACCAAACACTGGACAAATCTTCTAACGGACAAACAGCATGGCCGACTGCATAGAAAGCTGAAAGGACGGGGGGACCTTGAACGCCTAAATTTGTGTCCCTCACAAAACCATGCCATAAAAGACATTAATATGTTCAATCTCCTCTCTACCGAACCGAACTTTATGAGTTCTATTGGTGCTGCGGCGAGGACGTAGGAATGCAAAGGGTTGTAAAAACTGACAGTGAGTCATGCTGCCAGGGAGTTTCTGATTGGCTCTGACCTCCAGCAAAGAGGCATAGTACTGGCTGCTGACCTATAAAAGCCACAACTCCTGTTTGGTTTGGACCGATCGTGTTGATTGCTAGGAACTGAAACACAGACACTGGCAATCAATGACTGAAAGACACATCGGGTTGTCTGCAATTGATTGAACTGCACATCTGTGTCACTGTGGTGTGTATCTGTGTGTCTGAGCAAAAAAATGGACCAATATACGAGTTGAATACAAAAAAACACCTGCTTCTGCTTAAATTACAAATTTTGGCTTTGGTTGAGGAGACTGTCACACCGTCACACAGAGACACTGTAGGATGCCCTATTTCCCAAGATTAATTTCAGGTGTTGGGTATGAAAATGTGTCAGCCCACAGGAAGATCTACACCAAAATACAAAGTATACAGCTGTGAGTGTGCTGTGCAGTGAGTGAAGTGATATGATGGAGAGCGACATGCAGAACACAAGTTTAATGCCAGACTGAAAGAGCACAATTTTTGAATGTCAGATTAGCACAGTTTTGGAAATACACATGAATGACAAATTACATGAAATCCTAACATACAGTAAGGTGCCTTAGCAAGGTGCTGGGCTACTGTGAGGCGCCAGGAAAGCTTCACTTCTACTTGACATACTCTACATGGCAGAAACAGTTTGGAAACACCCCAACTTTACACAGAAATGTAATTGATGAACCTTTCATTCCAAAACCATAACAGCCGCCACTTTTCTGGGAAGCTTTCCACAAGATTTTGGAAGCTGTCTTCAAGAATTTGCTCCCACATGGGCATTAATGAGGCTGGACACCAATGCTGGACGATAAGGTCTGGCTCACAGTCAGTCCAGTTCATCCTAAAGGTGTTGGACGGGGTTGAGATCACGACTCCATGCAAGTCAAGTTTCTGTTTTTAATGGACCTGGCTTTGTGCACAGTGGTATTCTCATGTTGAGACCAGCAAAGGGACTTTACCAAACTGCTGCCACAAAGCTGAAAGAATAATGTGTCTAAACTATTTTCGTGTGCTGTGGCATTAAGATTCCCCTAAATGGATATAAAGTTGGTTGAAGTGGCGTCAGCTGCAGATACTGGTAGTAAGGGCTCATTTATATTCTCATTACATACAAAAATAGATCTGTTCATTCCAAACGTTGTGACTGTCATTGCCCCTGTACTTTCATTATTCCTTTTTGTTGACAGAGATACAGCCACTAGATGGCACTAGAGGGAAGAATCAGTTGTTTCTGATAACAACAAACAGAGATTGTGAAGGAGATCGTAACAATGTATCTTTTAACGGAGGAGTAAATGTTGGTGGTCTGTGAGGCAATTAAATACATTGCAAGATATGGACAGAGAATCGTTGTCACTAAATTAGTGATTTGTTCCATTCCACCATTTTTAAAATGTCTTTGTTGTTTCCTACCGTTAAAATATACACTGCCCCCACAATTTCAGTTGGTACTGCTCCCTTTCATCTGTGTCCAAAAGCTTTCAGAAAATGCAAATGAATACAGACAAAATCACCAAATTCCAACGGATCTAATTAGATGAAAATCACCTCATATATTCAGGATTTGGCCTGAAAGGTCTTCTCATGTGTGTCTTCCAAATGAATGTAATGGGATACACTGCAACATCTAGACCATGATTTTAATGAAAAACATATGGGCAGCAGCAACATTTATTCTGGCAGAATGATGATTCCTGTTTTCAAGATTGACCTAGAATGTTCCACAATGTCTGTTACAAGTCAAACTTTTTGCTTAGCAACATTACAAATCCAACTTCAATTTAAAGCTGCTAGCATTCAAAATGCCATTAACCCAACCCCTGTAATGGCAAACCTCCACACTTAAAAATGGAGTGACAGTTTTGTCAAAACAACCCAAAAACTTAAAGCAGTAATGTAAGACTGAGAGCTGAAGGGAGGAAGACGAGCAGAATAATGACAGGACGAGGATGGAGAATGGCCAATGACAGCCAGAGGGAAGACACCCAACTCCAGAATAGAAACATAATTATAAAATCAAAAAAAAAAAAATCTCCTCCTGTCTCTTTTCCTGGACACAGCTTCATGGTTGCCCCTGCTTTCAGCACAGTCTAGTTTACTTTCGTCTTCATCCACACATACCACACTGTTCCCATACAGCCATGCATCACACTTCAATAGGCTTAATAGAGGTGACATGGTCCTGACATGCAGTATCTCTTTTTGGCTCCAAAACAGAAACATGGTAATGTAGAAAATACAGACACAGGTGCCCACAGGACATACAATACAGACACACTCACAGTAGACACAGCCAGAAACCTACAGTAATCACAGGATCAAGCAATATAATAATAATATATATAAAAAGAGACATACAAATAACATCACAGAAAAACATCAGGACATATACATAGAAATAGACACATGCAGAGTATGCAGTTACAGCAAGTGCGTCTGTCAGTACCAACTACCTTTACCATATCATAGGCACACACACCTCAAGGGAAACAGATAAAAATGTCACACATTAGCACATGCTGTGATGATAAGAACAACAACACAAAATGAAAAAAATAAGACAAAAAAAAGAAAAAAAAATCATACAATGCCTGAACATGTCCATCAACATTATTAATCATCAGTACGCCTACTGTTGCTTGCTCTGTGGAGATTTATTATCCTCATGTCCGCCCACACGCATCATGCAGATTTCTCTCATTAGTACATAGCGTTTGTGCAGCCTCCCGCTACGACTCCAGCTAAGGTACACCATACCAGCTACAAGCCTTTAGCAATGCAGCAGCAGAACTATATATCCTTTTATATCCCCACTCTAGAGATTCAACATCTTAATAGAGCTTCAAAGGTCTACTGAAAGGATACAGTAGAAAGTTCTGGGTTCGAACCCTGACAGCTGACTTAAGCCCATCTGTGTAGCTTTTCCTCTCTGTGCCTGTGTGGGTTTTCTCCAGGTGCTCTGGTTTCATCCCACAGTCCAAAGACATGCAGGTTAGGTTAATTGGTCAATTGCTGGTAGGTGTGAATGTGAAGGTGAATGATTGTCTGTCTCTATATGTCAGCCCTGTGATTGATTGGCGACTTGTCCAGGATGTTTCCCGTCTCTTGCCCAATGTCAGCCGGGATCAGCTCCAGCCTCCCGTGACCCGTGAAGGTTAAGTGGGTATTGCTCAGGGTTGGAACATAAACTGTGTTTATGGAGGTAACAAGACAGCAATTCTCACAACAGTACTCAGAACCATAAGAGGCCCTGTGGCTCCTTACACCTAACCAGACAAAAGTGGTCTAAACTAACCGACTGGCCAAGTGACTAATGCAATCTCACACATACATATACACAAACTTGTCACCCTGATGGGTCCCTTCAGCATGAGTGGGCAACCACAAAAGTGGAAAAAAGAAAAACAAGACCACACACACAAGCTGATATACAATACAAAAACAAATCTTATAGAAAAAAAAAGAATATTTCATAAAATAGCTGACAATGACAAGAACTCCCACACACTGTCTTGCTTACTGCTGAAATATTTACTTGATAATAATGTGTAGGTCTGCCTGACCTTCATCAGGTATATGAAGCAGCACAACACTTCCATCTACTGTATGCATACACACAGAAGCTGTCTTTATCATCCAATCATCCAACTAACGGACTACAAAGACTGGTTTGACTGATGATCACCTTAAACTTACTGAAAGCATTACCAGTTCAAACAAGTCCAAAGGGAAAGGAAAAAAGGAACCTGTTTCTATAATCTAGTGTGATTGATAAAACTGTAAGATGCATTATATACATATATATAAACATAAATTTGCTTGTTCTTGTCAAGTTTTTGATCTTTGAGGTTATATAAACATTACCTAAGATTTATTTCATTATATTGAGTGATGTTGTATCTCGCTCATCTTTGAAATGCTATTTTCTGACTGGTAATGCATATATGCTTAGCCAAGTTCAAGGTTATCATCAGTCAAACCAATATCTGTAGTCCCTTGATTGGATAAATTGGATGATTAAGGCAGCTCCTATATGTGTGTGTGTATGTGTCTACAGTGTATTGAAGTGTTGTGATGCTGCCAGTATAACTAATGAAGGTCGGACAGACCGAAACATTTTGATCAAGTAAATATTACAGCAGTAATCCAATGCACCTGTCACATTCAGGTGTGTGGAGATTTTGTTTTTGAAAATCTAACAGCTGACAGATTACATGGATTCTGTTTGTGCTGATACTGACCTCATTTATTGGAATAGGCACTGGTCAGAAGGTTTGGTGGTGAAATTGATATCAGGGGAAAAAAGTAAGTTTGATGAATTTCTACCTACAGGGGCAGTTGTGTGATTCAGCTCTAAATGAATACTTGCTAAGCTGCAATAAAAATGCATATCAGGGCTGATCATGATTTTATAGAGCATACATTTATCTGAGATCCTCCACTTGAACATTTGAAAAAGTAGCTTCACTGAAAGAGTCCAGCAAGACAGCAGGATCCGCTCCGTCAGTACCAGAAGTTACTTTCTTCTTATCCAATTTTGTGCCAGTGTTCAATGCTGCTGCAAGCACTACTACAGCAAAAAGAACCTGTCAAAGCTTCTGTTGCCTCCCATGAAAGTGTCATAAAAGATGAGAATTCCTGCTCCCCTCCCACTCACCTTCTTTGCATAGAGAATGCAAAAATGCCATGATCAGTTTCCAAGCATATCTGAATGCAGAGCACATTTTATACCAGGTGTAAATTAAGTCTAAATCACAATGTTAACAACAGATGCAAGCAAAAATGAGAGTAAGACTTTATCAATAGCTATGAGTAATGAAGGTAATAGTGCTTCTTAAAGAGTGATAGGTTACACATTTCCCTTTTTGAGCAGTAAGCTAAACATCTTTCTAACATAAGCATTTCATTTGTTGCCATCTTACTTTTCTTGGTCATCCTTCCATGTGATTTTTGGTTATCAGGACAACTTACCCTGTCTGCATCACTTGGAATAGAGTCTAAAAAGACACTGATTTTTTTGTCTAAATACCAGTTATGTCAGGCAAGACTTGATAGTTTTGGTCTGGCAGAGGCAAAATGTATCACTTAGTTATAGTTTTATTTGAAGCCAAGCCAAAACTTTAGGCTTTAGAAGGCAGCAGGCTCACAAAGGGCTATCATACCTGAGGCCAGTGTTCATACAGAAATTATTTGGGTTTTGTTGGGGTTGGGCTCCGATTGTCATGGTTGAGCATGGAGTCCTTGACTTTTTAACTCCAACAGAGCAGTAGAAGGTTACTTGAAAGTCCTGACTTGAAGTCAGATTGGGCAGGAGTGGAGTGGTTTATATTCCATTTCACCCCTGGAGAGCACATGTGTAATATTTGAAAGCGCTTTGAGGTTACAGTTAAAAGCGTAAAAAACATCTCTTACATTGCACAAGGGTACTGTGACTGTTGAAACCTGTTATTAATCCATTTATCAGCTAGAGTGCAGGCGTGAATTTGAGTTTGCTTGAATGCTGGTGTGCTAACAGTTGTGTGGCTATGTACAGGTGTGTATGTGTATAATTAATGCAGATACAAGTGTGCTACCTTGCTGTCCACGATGAGGTTGCGGATGCAGCCGGTGAAGTGTTTGTGCTGAAGCTGAGGGTAGATGTAGGGAATGTCCTCATTCACACCTCCGAGCTGGAGCACCTGGCTCATGTTCAGGTGTCTGAAAAACACATACACATATACAAACAGGCAGGACTGCTAATCAGGGCTCATAGTACGGATCCTACATGCACTGCCATATCCATATCATTTGGGTACAATTGTGTGAATGATGTGAAAATCCCAGTGTTACGAGTGCCCCTTGCATTTCACACTTTGATCCTGATTTGAGCCTTTGTAAATGTAAAAGTACTGATGAGTGCAGCTTTAGGCTGAAGACAACAATTCTGAGTGCTAAAAGGTAAAAAGGACTCTGCTAGCTCAGTTATCACGAGGTCTCATGAAGCCTCAATGAGGTGTCAGGTGACAAATGCTGTAATGTCTGTGTAGCATTTTGTGACTTGGGTTCAATAATACTCTGATTAAACATACAGCATTTGTATTTATTCCAAATTAGACCAGTGAAGCATACTTTCAAATAAATACTTTGTAGATTTTCAACCAGCTTTTTATCAGAACAGTGTGTGTAGTATGTGTAAAGGGGCTTTGGTAAACTTCCCTCCATCAAACCAGTGCCTAGCTGTCTCTCCTTGTCCCCCGGCAAAACTCTGCTGGATGGCATGTTTCTCAAACTGAGACTGAAATCCGGTCACACGATAAAACTAGGCAGTGCTGAACAACCTATTTAACTGTAACACTGAGAGTTTGTAAACAGAAAGTGAGTGCCATACTGCCAAAAAAACTGAGATCAAGCCATTAAACTTACATAGATATTTTAGCTTACCGTTTAACTGTAATTACAGAGAGATTGTTACCAGCCAGCCACTATTGCATCAAACGGCTGAATTCGCATTATGTCATCCACCAGTGTGAACATTTATTGGACCGGTGCAGCACAGTACATTCAAGTAGTTTTAGGTTTTCTGCCTCTTGAGCAAAAGTAAATGCCACACTCCTTTTTTTCCTGTTTTCTCTGGTCATGTAGCACTGCTTTTTAAAGGTATTTGCATCTTTTGACTGCATAGACAGTCTCGTTTTATTCACGATCTTCCTGCAGTGAAAAACAGGAATTGTTGGTTTCTGTCTGTAAACACAACATTCAAACTGGCCCCTCCTCCCTACGCTGCTTGTACATATACTACAAGCCATTATTGTAGGAACGTGAAATGCTGTAGTGGAAAAGACAAAACTTTGGCAAGCTAACTGAGCTAACCATTTCACATTGCTCTTCATCCCTATCCCCCCTGCAGTGCTCTGCAGCAGAAGTGAAGTGAAAGCCAACCCCAGATTTTTTTCTTGTTTTGGAACGAGCTTTGTCCGCTTGGCGCTTCGCCTCACTTTGTTTGCATGTTTGTCAGGCTGTGTATATGGTTTTCCTAGCTTCCTCTTGAATACGTGCTGCTACTTCCCGTTCGCTACCTTTTTATAAAGTCCCGAACGATGATGCTTAAATGATGATTGAGAGGGATTTCTTTTGTATGACTCTATACATTTTTTTTTGCATTGTATACCTTCAAAATAATTTGTGTACACTAACAGTTTGATTAAAAAATGGGAAACTGAAGATCTCTGGCTCTTCATCTAGCAACATGTAAATATGTGGCCCCATATTGAATAACCTTTACACACACTCTCCTACACATCCCCACACATAAAGTCACACCTGTCTTTCAAAAATAGAGGAGTGTATGCGTGTGTTCAGGTGTTTGTGTGTACCTGTCAGTGTTGGGTGTAACACCTGTCACTTCACAGGAAGAGTGGTCCTCAGTGGTCAACCAGCTGCCTAGTCCTTCCATTTCCATCACCGCTGCCCCTGAACAGCGATCAAGGGTGAAACGCACTTCCTGAAGAGAACACAGACAAAAAGGACGTGCTGTATTAGACTAATATTATCAGAGAAACCAAATAAATGAATAAAGCCCCTATTTCCCTTCATTATTATGAGTGTACTTCCTGTTGCCATCAAGTGCTCTTTTACCATGATCACCATAGTGAGAGCTGCCTCTCTGACTCACATTTCTGACATTAGTGCATATTACTTTGCTGCTGTCTGCCATGTTTCCTGTTAATGCACAAACAAAAAACAAGACGTCACATCTTAAAGCAGCGTGTCCCAATAATTGTACAATTTGTGCATACAAGTGAAAAGGAAGGTAGTTAAGCAGGAGCCATGACAACCTTTTTCCAAGCTGCTAGAGCAATTTAGTCCAACCACCACTTAACTGCCATGAAAGATTCCTCTATATATAGTAACATTTGAGTTAGAAAAACAGGAAACATTGAAGTTACAGAAAAAAGGATCAAACACACATGTTCATCTAATCTTTTTGGACATACGATTAATTCTGTCTTTTACATACAGTGCATTGCAGCACACACTAGGTTGCATGTATTATGACAGTATATGGTATTTTAAAGGACAGCAAATGCTGTTTCTTTTTTTTAAACTAATCCAGTGTTAACCAAACCTGGTATTTCATTAAAAAAAAAGTTTGCACCGAAATCATCACAAGTACTAAATAACACCCAGTGTATTAGCATACAGTTCCTGCTATTACATCTGTGTTAAAACACATCACTTCTGATTTTTTTTTTTTTCACATCTGTGATAAAAGCTTTCATGTGTGTTGTCAGAATACAATCTGGGAAAAAAAATTTTTGTGTCCAAAAAGCAGACATTTTAGCTGCAATATTTATGTTTATATTTAAGTTATAAGTTAGTGCATAGCATAGACTTAAAACCTATACCAGCTTTTGAACAGTAAACAGTCACTCCTTATACTTATACTTGATAATGCTTGATAGACATAACAAATAAATAAACAGTAGACCAATAACATTCTTGTATTCATATCCTAAATCTGTGTTCAGTGTTCTGAGTCAGATTTACATCTATGTCTGTCCAGACTAATATGTAGCCATGACAATAGACAATACTTCAAATATGGATGTTGCTACATAGTAAAAAAAAAAAAAAAAAAACAGATGCTTGATGCACATCTTCAACCCAGCAGCACAGGAGATCTATACAATCAGCACAATTTCAAGGTGGATAAGATTCATATCATAAATTCAGTATCAGAACAAACGTACCTCCTTCTGTTCCTGGTCTATGCCGTTTAATAACGGCCACAAAAGTGTTTTCGTAGAACATTATGATGTCACAGTGAGGTTGACCTTTTGGATGTAATCATCATGTCATCATTTTATCCTATTGACAATTGTGTCAAATGTTGACACAATAAGCTTGTGAATTCTTGGGTTATGGACAAAAATGTGTTTTTTGAGGTCATAGTGACCTTTGACTACCAAATTCTAATCAGTTCATCCTTGAGTGGACATTTGTGCCAAACTTGAAGAAATTCCTTAGGGTCTTCCAGAGGTATGGTTTTCACAAGAATGAGACGGGCACAGGGTTACAGTAACCCTGGTCACCAAAAACCAGTTAGTTCATCCTTGTGTTTAAGTGTATGTTTGTTCCGAATTGGAAGAAATTCTCTCAAGGCATTCCTGAGATATTGCATTTATGAAAATGGGACAGATATACGGATGGACAGCCTGAAAATGTAATGCCTCTGGCTACAACTGTGGCTCGCATGGTGGTATAAAAATGAATCTAGACTGCAGAGCTTTATGTTGTCTTTTGGAAAGCAAATAAAAACATAACAAATTTAGCAGAATCAGTAATAGTATTAGAGAGCAGTACTATGAAGAGAGTATACACAGTAGGCGATGTTACACTGTTGGGGACAACTGAGGATGTTCCCCTGGACAGCAACTTGCTTAAAGACCTTGAAACAGCTGTCGCAGTGAGAGAATTTCCCTAACTGCTACTGAACTGTATAATTTGCCACACAAAAATATGCCAATAAAACCATAGAATTTACCTTACTCTTGGGCACATTTTTATCTCTTAAAAGTAAAATGGCACAGGCATGTTTGCCACAATAAGCTTTTAATTTTACTTTAAAACCAGTATCAACAGGAGGTAAATGTGTCTGGAAACAGCAGCTAATATATACCTGCTGTGCCAGCTGATTGCTCAGTAGCATCAATTAGGTTGATGATGTCACATACACAGTGGTTGTTTACAGGATGAAAAACAGACATACTGGATACACTAAGGATATTATGCAAAAAAAAAAAAAAACTTTAGTTCTTTACAAGTTCACTGTATTAATAGCAATTATTTCTACTGTGTATTGTTGTATGCTGTCCACTTGTCATACTGTGCAGCCACTGCTTCAGACAAAAACAAATGTTTAGGTTAGGAAAAACATGATTCATGGCTAAACTTTCTTGTATTATGTGTATTATGTACTGCTTATGGTGACATTCTTGTTGTTGAATCATACAGTAAATCTACAGCGAGCAGCTTTGTCCTTGCTGCTTTTAATCTCACAGGGTCATACAATGGCAGCTTAACCAAAAAGGTCACACAACCAGGTTGGAAAAGAAGCTGCTATTCCAGACAAATAAATAGATTCACATGTGACTGACAGGTACACTGTTGTGATGCAGAATAATCTCTGTTGTAAATAACAAAAGTCTCAACAAATTATTGTATTCATGCAATTTAGAATAAAGCTGTTGTATTACCCAAAGTCTTGTTGCATTCATGCATTTGTTTGGCTATACTGAGAAAATGTACTCTTTGTTTATGCATGTGTCAGTGTGAAGCTGAACCTAAAGCTGCTGTTTCTTTTCATGAAAAAGAAACTGAAGGAATAAAAAAGATGAACAAAACTGCTACGTTTCTGTCACAATGATTGTGTGGTACTGAATGGAACAGTTTGGTAAATGACACAAATTGCACACACATTTCAGTGGCACACCAGTGGTGAGGCAAGGTTCCTGATGGCATTATTAAAGTGGTTAGCCTGCACTTAAGGTGGTGTCAGCAGTGTGTTTTTGAAGGGGGGTTTGGGGAACATTAGGAGTCTTTGAGTAACCAGCTAAATGAAGCACATTTAAGTGTGACATGAGTGTGATTATGGAGTTTTAGGTTTTAAAGGGGCTTTTGATGGTGCTGAATATGAAAAGGCTTTTAGTTTGACAGAGTGCAGAGTACAAAACTCTGACTCAGTCCTGTGCTTTTACTGAAGTGGTCCTCATCTACTTGGGGATGAGTTTCCCAGAACTGGGTTCAGCCAGTCCAGCTGCTTTAAGGTGTCCTAAGCTCGGAGTGAGACTGTGAGTCTTGAAGCTTTTTAGCTGGGTTACATCAAAGACTCTAAAAATAGGATCACTGACTGTCTTCTTGATATTTAAGAGGTGAAAGAACTATAAGACAGTGGATATGTGTGAGTCCTTGGAGGTGAAGAGCTCCAGGCGGTCCTCAGTCAAATGAAGATTAGCTTAATTTCACTCTAATTTAATTCACTTGAAAGAAGATAATGTCAAAGGAGGGCCATTGCAATAATTTGTCTCTGGCTCTCACCGCTATTGTCTCCCTTTGTACTTTACAGTGCAGACCCTTCTACAATACTAAATCACTAACTAACATCTTCCCCATTTGGGTCTGTAATTATCATATCAAAGAGGTTTGGATGGGGCAGAATGGGTGATATTTGGAGTCTGTGACATGAAATAATTTTGGAACATCAGCTGTAAAGTTAAAATGGACAGAAATGTGAGTAGGTGCACAACAATGTGAGGAGTCACTATTTGATTATACTGCATAAGAACATTTAGTTAGGAAATATGACATGTTGTTAATTTTGGGCACTGCTGACCAATTTTAAAACCAAGGCTGGGGATCTCAGCAGCTTAGAATGCCCTGATCCATGTGCAGCACGTTCCCTGGGCACTTGTTTTTGGATTTAATTCAACTGGCAGGATTAGTTTTTGGTCTAACTACTGATATCAAGGCTTACAATGGAGCTCTTACAATTGTACATGGAAAATAGCTAAACGTAGTTCACATAAATAGCGTACAAGAGTATGTATGAGTAAGAGTGGTAAGAACCACACATAAGCATTGCTAGCCAGATATCAGACAGAACTGCCAACTCGTTACATTTCATTTCCATCTTCAGTCTGACATTGCGTCCACTCCAACTGATTTCCATGGGGGAGGTGGATTCCATTTTCCCCAATCACTAGCAACCAATCTATCTGACTGAATCTAACGTCAATTTAAAAGTGTCTTAGAGTGCGCGATTGTTGTTATTACAACGCCTGACAACAGCTTAACAATAGCGTCAGTCTCCTCGCTGCACTCATTGTATCATTTTTTATTTCAACCAAGACAACACTGTCTCATGTCATGATGCCAGATGAATCAATTAACTCAGTGGAGTGGACAGATTCTAAGGTCTGAACATTGGCAAAAGCACTGCCCAATAATAGGAAGTATCATTTCAGCCATGTCACCTGCTGGATGTAAAACTGAACTACGGCTGCAACTTGTTTCTTGCATCTGTTTCACTAAAGCAAAAACCCAACCCTTAATTAAGGTCTGCACAGGATATTTAACAGATACTGTGGTTCAACACAGTCTCTTCATCTGTGCATGACTCTTTTTGGGATATCTTAAGATGAGGTTAAAATTGGAATCGTAACTAAATAATGCATTTTCTTTTCATTTTGACTCAGATGAAAATGAACTGTGGCAACTAACACTGATCAAAAGTTACACTGCCCCTTGTGTTTTTTCCCAAGTGGAGAGCGCCATACAAAGCAGGAGTCACATTTCATTCTTACAACTTCTAGGATACCAGAAACACTGCTAGAGTCACAAAAACAACTGTCAGTCTCTCCAAAAGCAGCAGACATAATCCGCATAACTAAAGTTGACCAAAGTTGAGTTATCTTTTCCAGGGGTTCAGTCTCCAGTCACACCCTGACTCGATTCAGATTTTCACTATGCATTTTGATGTATCGAGACCATATTCAAGAAGCATTCAAGTTGTGTGCAACACATCATTTCCCATTACAAATGTAGTTGCCAAACCCAGATTCTTTCATAAGCACCTGCAGGCTGCATAAGTTGATGTCAAACAGAGGCCAAAGGTGTAGGTGGATGTCCAGTAAGCCAACACAGGTACAGTTCAGCATCATAACCACAACACTGTGTTCATGGTTTATTAGCTTTTTTTGTTGCTTCATCCACAAACACGTTCAGCACCAGTGCCCTCTACTTTAAAGGAGATATTTGTTTGAAAGCACCTTTGTGCAATCTCAAAGGA
Source organism: Cephalopholis sonnerati (assembly GCA_019142605.1). Taxonomy (NCBI): domain Eukaryota; kingdom Metazoa; phylum Chordata; class Actinopteri; order Perciformes; family Serranidae; genus Cephalopholis; species Cephalopholis sonnerati. The sequence goes on from JAGQAX010000001.1 coordinate 9,446,153, forward strand.
CATAAAGGAGTACTTACATAACCGCAGCTGAAATACACCTGAACTCTTCTCAGTGACAGCTCTAAGATAATCCCAACTGAAAACATTTACACCTTTTAATTGCTTTTTTTGCAAAAGTAAGTGGCATGTCTTAGCGAAAAAAGGATAAATGAAGCTGTTCATACGAATGAAATACTGGAATTGCTGGCCATCTTACATGTACTTAAAAGGTTTTAATGCGGGAAAACATTTATTGGTTTTAGTGATAAAACTGAGTTTGTGAAATTGAAAGAAGGCAGAAGGAAAGAAAAAAACATGTTTCATCTGTCAGTGTAGCTCAGTGTGAATAAACTTGGAGCTCATTTGTTAAATAGCTAAATAAATGGTGGTTGGTGTTAAATAGGTGAAGCGTCGAACCTTGCTGTTGCTGCGGACATCCAGCCGATGCCATCGCCTGTCTGCCACATTCACGTTGCCTGGCAACTGTAGCACCACTGTGCCAGAACCATGGTTGATTTTCAAGGTGGGGGTCCCATCTATTAGCTCTAGATGGAGAGAGAAAAAAAGAGACAGGAAGGAATGGTGAGGGATGAGGTTACTCTGAAATCATTAGATTTGAGAAATATTGAGTTTTGAGAACTGCTATCAATAGCTTAGGTTTAAAGCTGTTGAAAACCACTATTTGGTGCTCATATTCAAGACTTTAAAACAGCATTGAAACCACTGTCACTGACTGATACATGCCAAAGAATTAGGTTGTGTAGAAAGTGTATTATAGATTGCACACTTACAGCGTGGTATACAACTTGCCAGATATTATCTCTGTATATTAACTTTAATGAGGATTATCGCACAGAGCTTGTCGTGATGTCGTCTTTTCTTCACATCTCATGGCAGTCAACAAACATCAGACAAAAGTTATTACATTCTATTTTCTGACTTACTCAAATGGGAAATTAAAAGTTAATGAACTGCTTAAGACTGCTTGTGTGCTTGGCACTATGTATAAGGAATTACGGGAGAGCATGTCTACCAATGAGCGTTGGCAATCCATCATCACGCATGCTGAACTTCAAAAGTTCATGCAGACACATAACACTGAACACTAAGCATCTCAGTGTCTCTGCTTGTACAATACACCGTGGTGGCTGCAGTGACCTCTCACTTCATGCTACTGTAGCTTGTATTAAGACACCATCAGAACAGAGACTCATTACTTTCTAAATGTCAGTTTCTGGAAAGTAAAATAAGACTCCTTTATTTTTAGTCCTTAGCTGGTTTTCAGAGGATGATAAAATATTCTCTTAGGACAGTTTTTATCAAGTCAAAAAAATTAAACTAATTGTAATTTCATTTTTCCTCTTGTTGCTACCCATGAAAAGTCTGCCACAGTCAGAAGCTGACCAGTGCAGTCCATAATTTTAGTGTACTGAACAAGGTGCAACCTCCAGGTTTCAAAAATTAAGCCGACGTACATTACCAAAAACTGCAGTTTCTCAAATGGCCACTTGAGGCTGGCTCCAAGAGCGAGTCAGTCCCCATAGATCATCATGTGAAAATGTTAAACTTTACAGCAGAAATAAACATGTTTACAGCCTAGTACAAAAACATTTTTGATCTCTATAGCTAATTTAAACATCTATGACAACTGTATGGGGGGTGAATTTTTTATGTAACTCAGTTAAATTTATGTAGGTTTAAAGTTATGCTAATAACATGCGATTTTATTTATGACATGGCTGCTTTCAGTGACAGATGGGTACTGTCCTTTGACAGGTCGCTAGCACAGCGGCAACGTTAGTTACAGTAGGTATCTTAAACATGGTGTAACCCCAGATTTACCGAGTATAGGTGTAGCTGTAGCTATTTCAGTGTGTTTTCAGTTCATGAAAGTTAATTCTAACGTTTTGGTCACTTAAAAAAAAAAAAAAAATCAGAAAATGTCCAGTAGTACTTGTATAATCACAGTAAACCATACCTGTAAATGCACTGTGCTATGACAACTTCTGGTTCCAAAAAAACAAGATGGCGAAGGCCAAAATGCTAAACTCAGTGCTTCAAATGGGAATCCACAAACTAATGGGTGATGTCATGGTGGCTACATCCATTATTTTATACAGGCTATGGTGCTGAAGTACTGTCTAACATGGCTCATGACTATGACATTAAGGACTGTATGAACTATTAATTCATCCACACTCTGTATTTCCTGTGGCAGTGAGGACAAAAAGTTAACTTTCAGCAAAGTCTGAGCCAACTACAGTGATGTGTTCACGTTCAATTCAGTAAGTAAGTAAGTGCGGGAAAAACTACAATTATGACTGCAGTGACTTCACAAAAAAACCTGTTGTAATTACATTGTTTTGAAATGATGGCTTATGTCAAGACTGCGGTTTGTCTCTGTTGGCTGTATTCAATTAAAAATAATAATAGGCCGTCACAGTTCATGTCCAATAGCTCATTCTTCCTAATTTTCCCTGCTGCCACCCTGAAGCTACCCTCCTACACATCCACTGTGTGAATTAGGGATTCAGTTTCCACCAAACCATTTGTACTTATGTTTCATTTTGAGAACTCCCGTTTGGCACTTTCCTGGTTAACTCTGAGTCTCGCAAACTGGAGTGGTTACAGTATATGCTAGAATTATAATTAACACAGACAAACTCCAGTGTGAATTCCGCTAACTTCTGCACTATGACATTTGTCTTCATGCTTGAGTCAGTAGAAGTTGGAAGTCAAAAGAAGCTGACAAGAATCGAATTCCCTTCTTACTGCTTTTCACTCCGCTGTGTGTCTGACTTCAGCGAAGCTTTCGTCATCCCTCTTGCTGCATCTCTTGCAATGTCAGTCTGTCTATCAGCACTCTTTCATCTCCAGTCTCTCTCTTTTACCTCCTGCCTTGCTGCACTCTTTCATTAACTTTTTCACCATAACTGACATTTTTACATTGTGCTGCTTTCAAATAACTCACAGACGCTTTCTACTGACATTTTTGCTTTTTACAGTGCCTTTGTGAAACCAGCTTTCTATCACATGAATTGAGATTCACAGATTCTTAGTGTCTGTGTGCAATAATGTTATCACCACCTTCTCAAATGATTTCATGTCATGAATCTTCACCTTGAGCTAGAAGAAATTAGGTGTTGTTGAGTACGTGAGATGCTGTGCCTCCCTAATTGCCTTGTCAAGGCTGGGATGTGCTATTGTGATGAGTGCCCCATACTTCATTATGCTGCCTCATTTCTGAGTAAAAAAAAAAGAAAAAGCCAAAGCCCTGGCAATGTAAATTTTTCAAGCCACAGTCAGTGCAAGTTTGTTGTTAGCCTCTCTTTTCCTCTCAACTTTCCTTCAATTACCTGCAAGTTGATTTAGCCCACTCCAGCTGCAAGATGAGTTGCTGCTGCACTTCAGGAATGATCCAATTAATTTTAATATATTGGTCGAGGCCAGACAATTGACCAAAACGAAAAGAGTAAATTCAATATATCAGTTCAATTCAAAGCCTCCCTTCTTTGTTTAACTCGTGCATTGTCGTCTTTAGGCTCCACATCACTCTTTCCACATCTCAGTAACCTCGTTCACACCCTACTTTCATTTACTGTCCCATCTGGGACCCTTCACCTTTTTCTCTTCTTTATCTCACACATCTCAGTAGTTCAATTTCCATTCTTCATGCTGCTCCTTTCCCATCCTCAGGGGAATTCCCCTCTTTCTTGGACCCCAATGTGTTCTAACGTTATCACTCCCAACCCTCTCTTTACACCAGCACCGGCGCAGCCAGATATGTCGCGAGCTGGCAGTACACCTAGAGCCTCAAAGAGCACCTGCATAAGTCTGACAAAAAAGACCTTTTCACAGATGAGCATACTTGTACACACATACACACGTGTGTCACAGGCTTGTGTATGCTAGATGTAGGCATGTGCAGGAAAGTGCACGCGCACATTCACACCCAAAACTAGTTAAAAGGTAGACTGACCAACCGATCGTCTGGCACGGCTAAGGAGCCTTGTTGTCAAGATTGACGTGACATTTTCCCAAGAGATGAAGTCTGACTTCAGAGGTCTCGAAGGAGAGGAGGGGAGAAGTGAAGCAGTGAGGAGTGAGAGAAAAAAGAAGCAAGGGGGAGCAACACAGAGATGTAAGAGTCAAAAGTAAGGCGGGAGGAAAAAAAGGAGTATGACGTGGGAGAGAGAGAGGGAGATGGAAACAGTAAGAGTAGAGGAGGAGAAACAATACTGAGGAGTTAGAGAGGAAAGATTAGGAGCAAGTGTGGTTGAGCACAAAGCTGGGATGAAGGCCAAGTTACGAGATGGCAGATGACAGGTGGGATGATGGACTGTGAGGTAAATAAATGAGAAATGAACAATGCAGAAAAGACTACAGGGAGAAACAGAAGGTGATGAGCAGAGAAGAACATGATGATGGATCAAAGACAGGACAAATAGAAAGCAGATGGAGGAAGCACAGAAAGAAAGGATCTGATTTGAGAATAAGCTCTAGTTTTAATCAAAGGAGTCAGAATCAAGTGTTTCCTTTGATTTATTCATGTTTTATATTATTTCTGTTAATGAGTGAAACAGGCTTGCAGCAATTAAAGCTGTGTAAGTTTTAATGTCTTTTGCTTCCAACAAAGACTTTTATAAACCTGAATTATTCATCAATGATGCCAACTAATATCTGCAAGGAAACGGGCAGAGATTTTTTTAAACTGCTGTTTATGTGGGATACGGTACTGGAAGCCAGGAAGATCACCCTGTCAGTTTTCATCAAATAAATATCAGTAACCGATACTGTTATTGTTAACAACTTAAACCCAACTTCTTCTCACTTCCAACTCTTCAAATACTGACACTGAGTCAGTTTTGAAACAGAAGCACCGAGGCACTCTTTTGTATCTGTATGAGACGCACTGGGCTGCGTTGTTGTTAAATGTTACAAGCAACTGATGTGGTATCAAGAGTGAGAAAGTCTGTGTAGGGTGGGAAAGAGGAGTGGTGGATGGGTCAAATAATCACAGCTGTTTATGTACCATGTGAAACCCAAAGCACAATTGCTTTTCTAAAACCAACCAAGTACTTTTTTTGGACTACACCTAAAGTCAAAGAAAACCTACATTGAAGGCTTACTTTTAAAAGAGACTGTACTCATATCCAATGCTTAATGTGTACATTTCCTGTGAAACTGGATGTTTATTTTGAAAAAAACTATGCTTGTAATGAGCAGAAACTGACGCCATCCCTAAGCATCCAAAACTAACGCTAGAGTGATACCTAAAGCTTGCAAGTTTGACACATAGTGCCACTGACCAAGGTTTGGTAATTCATGAGTTGGGGGTGACAATATGTTTCTCAATCTCAATTATAAATCATTATGTTCTCCATTTTCCATGTAGGTATGTGAAAAAAACAAAGTTTTCTTCACAAATTTAAGGTAATGCATCATGACTAATTGATTTACAGACGGTTGTTTTGTGGGCAAAGTATTTCTTTAACTTCAACAAAGTTTACTAAGGCTGAGCTCTTTTTCATTGAGAAGAATGAAGATGTACCAAAAGTAGTGTTTTGGGACAGGAACAACCTTAGGGACACACTGAGTGACGAGCTGTTGCTGCGAGATTAAAGATTTAATCTGCTATCAGTTTATTCACTGCCAAAAAATTCGCATATGATTTGAGGCATCTGACACAGCACAGCTGCGCTCTCCCTGCTGTCCCGCAGTTAGCCTACTAACTGCACTTTGCTTCTTTGCCACTGAATCCTTACAGGCTGTTATTGTTGATGTTATTTGAGTACACATGTTCACGGTATGCAGGATTGTGCAAAGAGTATCATATGCTCTTAACTGTTCCCTATACAGCATCCTGAAGTTTTCCACCAAAGTAGAGAAAGATGTGCATTTCACACCGTTTTCCCCCATTTCTGGATTCCCCAAACTGTGTGTGTCATACACAGTGGCTATACATGTGTGCATTCAAACCTCCCCTAGACATAAAAGTCAGTTTGTGAAAAGAAAGAACTACCACTCTCAAATTTAGAACACGTCTCCTCTTGGCCTAACCTGTTCATCGAGCAGTGTTAGCTTTTCTTTCTCAGTTCAATTTAGAAGTATGTGAGTAATCAGTAATCACTTTGAGATGTTTCTTTCAACTACCTTAAACAATTTTCTTTACTAAGGAAAAATAAAGTAAAGTTAAGTAAAATCTTAATTAGAAAAATGTAAGATGTTCCATGCAACTGATGTTTGAACTTTTGTTTCAGGTTTAAGCTCTGGGAGAAAGTTTATGGGCTGCCATCACTGCATCACTGGGTATGCACCAGTCTTATCAGTTGGATTGGTATCGGGCCTGATACTGACCTTATTAAGCTGATCGGGTATCAGCCAGACATGATCAATCACCATGAAATATTGTTAAATTTTCTGTGCTCCATTTATTGGCAGCTGTGAGCCCATTTTGGTGTGTGTTAAATCACAGCTGTCAACTTTCACTTGCTGCATGTGCTTAACAATAAATGCATTTTAACATGATGGTAGTAGAACCCCAGTGTTAACAATGCCATCTACAGTGTGCTAACATTACCACTGGTTAAGTCTGCATAGTTTTCCTGTAAGTATTTTTTCTGCACTTTTGCTTAAAAGCTTTTTTTGCAAACACTGCATGGATGGAGTTAGGTTTGATCTTACTGCCTGTTTCAAAAAAAAAAGAGCAGCTCAGAAATCAAGACAAGACATCACATCTTATTTACAACAAATATTTGGGAACTTGAGTTAGAAAAGAATAAAAAAAACACTTCACTGGAGCTCTGTAGCAGCAGTTGAGCAGGAGAAAAAGGAGAAAAGTCAGATCCACACACAGGTAAAATGCTTAGATAAAGAGTAAAAGCATGTAATGAAGCTGAAAGACATCTTTCCTCTCAGCTGTCTGTGGACACAGAAAACAGCAAGCGCAGCATTGGCTCTGATCAATGTTTACTACTGCAACTTCAGCGCAGTGTTCAAGGTCTGTATCTGTTCAAACCAATAAAGTGTGACAGAGAATTTGGGGCAGAAGGGAGACCTGGTATCAGATCTGTACTCGCTAAGAACACACCCTGAGTTTAGAGTTGGGCACTGAAACCTCAACAACCGGCACCTACCACACTGAATCACTATGCAGATTTCTGTGCCTCATATCAGTATCAGATTGTGTTGTTGTAAGAAAAAGAAAGAGCACATGTGTGAGATGGTGAGACATGACAGTGAGGCTGCAGCGGCCGGTACAGAGAATATGAAGTTAAACGTTAAATGAAAATGTATGTAAAGTTTAGCCTAACTCAGTCAGTGAATAAATGTTACAACACCTCAAGACCCAAGCCAAGTTCATATGTCTTGCTTACCACCTGTTGATTAAAGTGAAAGAGGTTAACCTTAAAGTTAGCCTCCCACTGGAACCTGACCCGGCTCTCTTAATGTAAACTGTTAGGGTGGTCCAGCTATTATTTAGTATAAAACAGTTGTAACTGGATTAGGTTTTATTTAATATGTGAGTTTGTCAATGGTGTTTTGTGTGTAATGTGTAAGTTATGTGTAAGACCTTTCAACTGGTAAGAGCTAATACCTTTTTCAATTTCAAGTTCTACTTTGCTTTTAAAATACATGTATTTAAAAAAATATGATTAACAGAACTGCTGGATACATTTAGAGATAAAATACACAGCCTTTGCATTATTATGCATAATTAGGTAATATGAAATATATTACTTATTTTACAGTCAGTATCTGAGAACATGAGCTACCCTTTTCCAAAGCCAGAAACCAGAAGTAAGTATCAAAACTGTGATGTCATGGGGTATTAAGTCTGGAGCTGCTTCATAGACAATGAATGGGGGCCTGATTTTGTGGACTCTCAGAATGTTTTTCTATAGCCAAATGAGCCTCATATTATTGTATTGTTCTCAGTCCTGAAACAGAACGTGTACCAATACACTCAGTACAGTTTTTTTAGAGAGTTGTTCATATTTACTATTTTTTTTAAACTGTCTCAGACCACAGGAGTAACTTGTATGAACTTTAAAAAATGGGCATGGTTCACCTTTAAAACAATATTTCAACTTCTTCACCACTAAAACTAAAGTGGGCACTAACACAAACACTTGGTTACATTATATTCTTAACAAATGATGAGCCACATCAAACATCAAAACTAAACGGACAACTAAGGAATTAAGGGTAACCTAAGGCTCCAGCCTTTCCCTGAGCAGGATAATATTCATTTGTTTGATTTGTTTAACTGTAAATATGAACTATTAAAAATGTAGTATCAAAAAATCCTCCAGCCTTATAGCAGCTTAAAAACATGCCTGTCAGTGTCCCTATGGCTAGCATAAAAACTACTGAACTTCTCTTTTTTGCTTTGGTTAAGTTAAAGGGAAGTGAAGTGAGTAAAAGAGCTACAAACAGCAATGGATAAATAAAAAGAATGGAAAGTCAGCTGAGCGTGCAGCAGGCTGGCAGGCCAAACGGGAACATCTTCATAGGGGCCGGCACGCCTTTTAAATGCTCTGGGTGTACCAGGGTTAGGACAAGACTTTGCTCTTAAAGGGCACATCCAAACGACCAGGCTTCTTTTCTGCTACTCATACGTAATTCATTACCTCCTACTCTGAGACAGACAAGGGAGAAAGAGAGAGAGAGGGAGAGAGTAAAAGTGCATGCTTTGTGTGCGAGGAGAGCTTGAACTCCCACAGAGTTGGGGGCTCTTAAATATGAAAAATGTCCTCTTCTGACGGCCTGAGGATACACAGGAGTCAAACCGAGAGCATATGGACTGCATAAACAGCATTACAAATCACACTTCTACACACATACACCCACCAATCACCCACACACACAAGCAGTCATATATACACTGATGCCTGCTGAAATCAGCCTGTGTACAAATCAGCAGGCGATGCAGCAAGTGCAGAGCACAGAGCTTCTTGTATAAACGATCTGTCAGCTAGCTAGCCAGCCCCGCAGCCGATGCATATTGGATCTCTGCATCCAGCAGCAGTTCCTATTTGAAAGCAGTTGCAGTGCTAAGCTGGGGGGTACTACTCCAAAACAGCTCTGTGGAAACTGAGCGCAATGCCAAAGAGAATCTGTGTGTTTGTGTGTGCAGTTACTTTCTAGATCGCTTTTCTTCCATTTATATCCAGCTATATGTGTTTAGAATACAATCATGTTGGTTCATAGGGAAGAGTTAAAAGGCAAACACACACACACCCGCCAATCCTTATCTGACCTCCTACCTCCTAACTTTTTCCATTCTTCAAGGGTGTTGTAATTACACAAATTTAATTTGTCTTGTTAATTTGTCTATTGATTGGACAAGCACTGGCCTCTGGCTGGTAGTCTTTGCATGCGTGTGTGTGTGTGTGTGTGTGTGTGTGTGTGTGTGTGTGTGTGTGTGTGTGTGTGTGTAAGTGTGAGTGAGAGAGAGAGTGATAGACAGAGAGAGAGAGAGAGAGAGAGAGAGAGAGAGAGAGAGAGAGAGAGAGAGAGGGAGAGAGAGAGAGAGAGAGAGAGAGAGAAGAGAGAGAGAGTCCTGTGTGTTTGATCAAGCACCTCAGAGCAGGTCGAACGCTTCCAGCTATGTTTGTCATTTATTGTTGATCTCGGTGGACACAAATCATTACTGTGACAATCCATCTCACTAATACAGCTGAGGTCAAAGTGTGGCACCGCTGATCAGGCCAGTCATGATGCTAAGTGAGCCAGTTATATTGTACATGGTACCAGGAGTATTGATAAAATCGTCTGTATCTGACAACGTGCAAAAGTGAAAAGTTTGGGAAATTATGCAATGTGTATTTTTAACTAATATATATGAAGTTAATTCTGAAAAAAGTTATCTCCTGCAGTCTTCTGGCAGTCTACTAGTTGCCGGGAAAAAGAAACTCAAAAAAAAAATCACTGAACCTGCCATGAAATAGTCCAGTCTACTTAGTCAGACTAACTGTTTATCTCCATTTCCAGTCTATGTACATGAGCAAAATGTGAATGCATTTTAACATGCAGAATTTGAACACAGCTGACTAAAAGGCTGTTTCAAAAGCAGCTAACAAAATTTCTAAAGATTTGTCCATATTAGAGTAGGCTGTTTGCAATCACGTGACTGAAATTCAGATGGAAGGCAGGTGAGAAATCCATAAACTGTGTGAACTGGGTCTAGAGGAAAGTGACTATATAAAAGGAATGGATAAACCCAAGGCTGATGTGGACACCATGGACATTACAGACTACATCAACCTCCAGACCTCCTAACATTACTATTGTTACAAGCCAAGCCTATGAGTGTACAAGAGTCTAGTGGATTATAACTACTTTGTGTGTGGTTTGGTCCATGACTGAAATGGCACGACTGCTGTCTTGTTTTTGACCGGGTGAGTAAATGTGCTTAATTACAACTGTCTTTCATATTTCAGCTCTGTACATGGAAGCACTGCTGTCAGACTAACATTACTAAGTAACGTTAGCTAACTTAAGCTACTATTTTTTACCCACCTGGTCAACCTTTCCCAGACGTCTGGTGAAATGGCATTAACAATCTGAGTTGTAATGGCATTAAACTTGAGGCATATTTAACACAACGCCCAAACTTTAACCTCTTAAATTAGTTGACTCCGCTCCCCCAGACTGATGACGGAGGTTTTTGATCCACACCTGCAGCTCTTTCTCTGTGGGTTTTTTTTTTCTTTTACTTTTCCTTTTTATGTCTTTCTATTTTCAGGATTTCAGTGTCCCTTGGTTTCTCCCAATCTGATTGAATGGAACAGCTTCAAACAGCACAAATCACAGGCATTTGTACAGTGTTGGTAGTCTTTCCCCTCCAGCTGCCTTTCCTCCATTTGGACAGCGCACCAATAAAAAACATCATATGCAAAGAAGCTATTGTAAAAACATCTAGTTTCTGATGCTTGTTGGTGTTTTATTGGTTAGGGCCACAAAATCCAGATACATTGACATTATTCAGGCTACATCGAAAAAAAAAAAATATCCATATCTGAAAAGAAGCAGACATTGCTTTTCTTCAGAAATGCTGTTTTCTTTGAATTTAACTGATATTTTTTATTTTAGTTATTTAGACTGCCATACTCTCTACATGTTTCATCAACATCAGAAGACAGAAAAGAAACATATGCTTTACTTGTAATTACCACGAAGAAACATCTGTGAAAGTGTTATTTCTGTGCAGTCAACAAATTATCTGCATCATAAATCTGACATGACTGGAAGGTGACAATTTTTCCTTCACACAATAACTAATTGTAAAAGCAGTATAAATACCCCCTGTAAGTATATAACAGATCAGATCACCACTGAGAAACATCCCCAGAGATAGTGACAGGTGGTCGTGATAATGTCAAAGTAAATGTCCGTCAGACAGGTTGGTGGGGCAGCTAGGACAGTGCCATACTTGTCAAAAATGTAATGTCAAAATAGTAGCAAGAGGACGTGTTCACTGGGGAACTTTTGGGCCATAAATATATCCAGAGAAATTGATGCATAGTAAATTTCCCTCAACTAAATCTTATCTTGACACAAGCTGGACACCAGCCACATGTTAATAGCAGGGGTCTCTTTTTTGTCCTTCCAGCTCTGCAGCTTTTATGGACATATATAAAAAAAAATTACCTCGCCTGGTTACAGAGTGACACCTGCTCATGTATTTAATATCACTCGTGTAAGCCTTGCGGAGGAGAGGACGCTTTATATAAACAACTGTGCCTGTGTGCCTGTGGTGTTATTAACTGTAAATGCCTATTAGCTATTCTAAAGCACTAGTAGTTGATAATGGTTTCCAGCCAAACTAATCATAATGACCATGTAAATTGGTATGCAAATACAGTTTGCTGTAAGGGCTGGATTAGCAGACTCCATATGAAGCAATCAGAATAATTGATTTACCAAAGGCCAACAGAGTTCCTGCAAACCAGTAGGGCTGTCAGGATCTATTGATCTGGATCCTTGTATCAGTTCCTGATCAATGCCACAATATCATTGATGCAAAGAGAAATGAAAACATAGATTCATATCATCATCTTTAAGATGCACCAAAAAACAAAACAAAAATTCCCATGGTACGTCTGTGTCACCATCGAGCGCCAGGAAGATAATGGCAAGCAGCCAAGAAAAAGACAATGAGCATGTCTACTCCACTGTCTGAAATAACAGCATGGAAATATTTTGGATTTCGGAGAAATGACAGGTCATCAGACAAAGCACATGCCATATGTAAACAAGGCTGTTATGAGATAAAAACACAGCAAACCTAGCCAGGCATCTCACTCCACTAACTTACTGCTCTCACAACGGCAATATTAGTTGCTCTGTGTCAACAATGTTCAGCTGAAATATGTGCATGCAGGCTGAAACTCTACTCTGCTGTTCTGTCAGGAGATGCAATGACTTAAACCAACAGTGAGCAAGAAAAAGTAGAAATAACTTGTGCAATGTAAATGTGCTTAAACTAATGGCGGTGACCAATAAAAACAACTGTTTTGTCTATGAACCTTGACAGTTAATCCTGAGCCTAATTTTATATCTTAATTAAATGTTCTTATTGTTAAACTGTGTTCTTTGTGTATTAGTGGAGTCAGTTTAGCAAACTTTGCTGCGATTAAATGGTTACAATTATATAAAATTTTGTACAATTTTTCATTTGTGTATTTTCTCTTTTGTCCAGAAGCAAAAGTGGTGACATATGATATCCTCTCATATCCATCGCATGACCTGAATCAAATTGAAATGGTATGGTGGCAGACTTTGTAATATCAGCAAATATCATGTTGTTGTCCAAAGCATCAATATATTCTGATTAAACTAGTAATTTACACCTCTACAAAATAGTCCTAGTGATTATCAGATGTGTTTGCACACAGAAGCAGCTCAGTTAGGCTGCTACATTTGTGCTTGTTTGTGTTATAGGTTGCACTTCATGATCAAAGGTTGCTCTACACTCATGAATAATATATCTGTAAAGTATTGTTCAATGAAACTAAATATTGTTCTTTGAACTGCTGCTCTTTTTGTGCTGGGAATTTGGATAAGCTCCATGCCTGGAAATGTGTAAAAAGAGCTTAGCTTAGAACAAAATGACTCTGAACTGCTAAACAAAATGCCTTCATGTAAATTTCAGGCTTCATAAATTAATAAAAAATATTTACATGCTGCTGAAAGTAAACAGGTTCAAGGGAGCATCCAAGGTTGTGATCTTGCCTAGAACACCAGAGGTCAGTTTAGGTATGGGTATTATTGTGCCCTAAACTGGTACACACATACACACACAAACTACACCAGCTCTGCGTTATAACCATGTAATCTCTTCTCCCTGAGCGGCCGCAGATTGGATGTAGTACACAGCTATGTTCCCAGTGTGTGTTTGTGTGTGTGTGAGTGCCTTACACCTTCTCTGGTCTACGCAGCAGGGCTGCCTTAGTACAGCTGCCCTGCGGCAGGATAAAGGGCGGATGAGTGGGCGGCTTTGGAAAAGCAAACCAGCATCTAAGAAGCTGAAGGTCTCCGTGTGGAAATGTGTGTGTGAAGCAGTGGGAAATATGATCAGGCTCAATGGGCAGCATCCCTTAACAAGGCTTAATAACAAGGTGAACAATGTCTCGCACACATACAAACTCTCTCTCTCTCTATCTCTCTCTCTCTCACATACACACACACACACACACACACACACACACACACACACACACACACACACACACACACACACACGATAGCGATGCAGTCAAAATGAAAATTCTGCTGGTATATTAGTGGCTTCTCCTGTGCCACTTGACATTCATAAATCAAAAAGCAGTTCCAATTGTACAACGGTCTTGTCTGCCTCTGCTCCCTCAAATCCATATTTCACCTCTCTTTCACTCTGACTCCCTCTGTATCCTGAAATTATTATTGTAATACCCTTTTCAGACTACACTTTCAACTTGAAGTAATGCCACAGGTGCAGTGCATCCCCCTTCACATTATACTTTCCAGCACAGCTCTTGTACTTACAATACATTCATGTCGGGATGAGACCTTCAGCATTCGGTTCATAGCCTGTTTGATTTTGGAGAGACATCCCGTTTCGTCTGATTCCTCTTGTAATCATGCATCCATCCAATATGGCACTATGAGCATCAACTTGTGCATCAGATGCTTGATGCTGTGCTCTTAGGTTGAGGTTGAAAAGCGTTTCCCGTTCCCTTGTGCCCCACTAATCCTATTTAATCAAAATGTTGTTTCTGTTGTTGCAGAGAAGACAAGTTCAGATTCTGGTCAGGGAAACCAACTCTGTGTCAACTAAACACCCTTCATATAAACAGTGGTACTCCATCAGTGTTGTGCTTTTCCCCTCCTGCTCTTCATCTTTGTTCTTCACGTTATTTGCTCACTGTTACACTGATGTCTGAGGCTCACTGTTTGTCTTAAAATCAAACAGACATGTAAGCTTTATGAGCTATTTTTGTTTTGTTTTAATTTTGTTAACTTTTGGCCTTTATCTGCTCTGCAGATGGATGCAACCTATTCAGCTCCATGGTTCAAAAGGACACTGAGGCTCACTGAAAGAATAAACAGTCATTTTTATAGCATTGTGTTTTATTTTTATGTGTGTCACTTCAAAACATACAGTGTACAGTATACTCAATACTTTCCTCCCTTATGTTTCACACTCTCATATCTAATATGTTTTGAAAAAATCATATCTGTTTTTTTGTATGAGCAGTGAAGTACACAGTTTGTAGTATAGGCAGGCTATTTCAATATATGGTGCCAATATCATCCTTTTTTATTAAAAATCAGATATTGGTCATTCATTGTTGTTCATATCTAATATGATGGAGGTTCACACCGGACTGCGGATGGTGAATATGTTTTTAATAATATTTGTATATCAGACGGCTTTGTGCATTAGGTGTCCAAGCCAAGCCTTTTCTTTGTTGTGGGGGAAAATGTAACACTGTAACCTGCCTGCCTTACCTTGCCTAAAGGAACCATTCAATGTAAAATAATTAACATTAATTGTTCAGGAAGTGGTTGCTGTTTGGGAAATGTTTGTTTCATGATGGTCCTAAGGACAGTTCTGGTTTATTAAAACTGCAACTATTAGTATGTGGAAATGGTTGTAAACAAAACTCCAAACTTATTTCAAAGAAAAAAAGAAAGGAAAGGAAAAATTGCTGCTGTAAAATAATATTTGTTACAAACATCGATCACAGTTTGCACACTAGCAGGTTCAGCTTTGACTCACAATTCCAACGATTCAGGTTTGCTAATTTGAGGTTTGGCTTCCAAAGCAGATTAGGTAATCTGTCTAAATAACTTGTTTACAACCTGTCTGATCACTTGTGCTTTTGTCCAAATGGTAATCTGCCCCAGAGTCCAAGACCCTCAGTAGCCCCAAAGGTCACAGTTTCACTTGGTTTTGGTCATTTAATTAATTGCACATTTGTTATACCACTGAAGTAATATAAATGAAGACACATCCTGTATCATTAGTGCATATTAGCACATATCCCTAAATGAGAGGCTGGTAAATTAAATTTAAAGGAAAGTTGTGCTGAATCAAACAACCAAAAACTATTTTACACACAGGAAACCTGGCACAGGTTTGTATTATTGCAGCACTGGAGCACTGGTTAGTCTCTGGGTCTTTGGAAAAAATAATGATGCTGCCAAAAGAAGTTTGTGCATGCGTTGTACCATGGTTTGAAATAAAAGTGTAGATACTGGTAGCTCAGCTCCCCTGAAAGAGACAGGAGCTCCCCAGAAAGCCTCATTTGAGAAGTTTAGGGAGAGCTGTAATATTTTTTTGCCACTTTTTATTTTCCGGTACAAATTTATATTTTCTAGTTTGTGTTTCGAACATGTGGTGCTTCAATCCTATATTTGAAGTTTGTTGACGCAGTTTGATGCATATGTTATAAAAGAAGCATAACTCCTTTGAGAAGTAGCTCAGTGCGTAGCGAGAGTGTGGTCGAAAAGAGAGAGTGGCAGTGGATGAGCTCTGAGCAGATAGGTGTTAATGACTGAAGCAGCAGAGAAATTAGCAGTAAAGATGTCAGGTGGTACTAATTGTACAGCGTGGGTGTCAGTTCAACTATGAATAAACACTGCAGCTCTTCAAAACCCATGTTAAGTTCCCATGTCCTGCTGCACCAAAGTCAGCATCAACCTCAGCCCTGGAGGCTATAAGTCTCCCCTGAGCCTCCCGACTATTGTCTGGAAGCTGAAGCAGGAATGCTTGAAACATGGCATATTTGTATTTGGTGATGTATTTGCATTGCTGCGTTACCTCCAGTATGTTTACTGTGCAGCAAGCACTGGCTGCTGTGTGTGTGGGAAAAGTTATCTTGTTTTTGTATCTATGTTTTCTATAAGGCCCACATTTAAGGCTATATGCATTTTCATAATCACAGTGGTGGGTAGAGTACTGAAAATCTATAAGTAAAAGTCCCATTACTCCCATAAACAAATGACTTTCATAAAAGTAAAAATGTGCCTGATTAATAAATATCTCAAAACACTTGGGTTTGTGAACAGGTAAGCTAATCAAATAGATAAGGATTGCCTATACAATAGAGACATGAATAATCTCCCACTTTTCTCCATCCTTCTTCACTCTACCCTTCTCTTCCTTATCAAAACATCAAGGATAAACGTTGCACATAAAAAAAATTAACATAGTTAACTTTAGCCAGCCAGCTACATTTTCACCTGCAGTGAACCTTACTCCAATGCAGGATTTCCACTCAAAAAGTTGTGAGGCCAGGTGGCAAGTATCTTTGGATAAGGCCTTAACTTTAATGTTAAAGAATGGAGCAAAGTTCAATTAAGATGGTTTTTATGTGTAAAACGTAACATTTGGTCTCATATGCATATGGAATATGATGCAGATTTAGGGCGCATTTAAGAGTGATCAAAACAGGGCGACGTTAACATTAATACCAGCAAGCTTACCTCACTGACTTAACTGTTGCAGCTGTGGCTGTCAAGAGGTCAGACGCTGCCGGCTCTGTACTTGTGCGTGTGCAACCAGTTTCATTTTCATCCCCGTTAATTGTAACATACGCAGGGTGTTTTTCTTGACTCGCTGGGTCACTGTTTAACAAACATCTTAAAGATCCACAATGCTTTAGGCCAGGTGGGGGATCAACTTAGGTCAGGCAGGGCGCCTGGTTTGCAGCTGAGGTGCTCCTTGTTTGCTCTCCCCTACACTTGATTCACTTTTAGCGCACACTCATTGTAATGAAGGTATAAATAGCAAAAGTAGTGAAGTAAAAAGTAGATTTCTGGCTCAAAAATATATTTGACTAAAGAGCAGAAGTACAGTTTAAAAAAAATGAACATGAAAAGTACTCGTTCTCTTTCATAATTGTCATGGGACGCAGCCTAAGCCTAGTCTGTTTAACAAAGTAGCACAAACCATTGCCTGTCCTCTGTGTATTTGCATTTTTATTGTTTCTCAATGGAGACTGATTAATGTTGTTTATTGTTTCTTTGTTGTCCAGGGCAGAATATTCTCTGTTTGAACTGAAATATATAGATAACATATTTTTTTGAGGTGGCCACATTTATGTATGTGCATGCATATGTGCAGTATCCTCTCACCCCTAACCCCGGCAAAATAGAGCTCCCCGAAAGCCATGGTGTGATTCGAACAGCAGCTCAGTGTGTGATGGAAGTGAAAGGATACATACTGCATATACAATGTACCAACAGCAGTGAGTATAGGGTCAACAGGGGACCAGCAAATAAATTTTGCCTCTTGGCTGCAACCAGGTCAATTCACTGGATTGGACTAGATCTACACATCAACCTTGTTGTTATGACAATAGAAATGATCCAAAACCTTTAATAATCTCAATAATAACAACAGTCACTATTGTGCAAAGACACTGTCGATTCAGCACAGACATGACTGGTGGAAATGATCATGTATCAGTAGCTTACATGTGCACATACTGGAGAAGGCCCTTAACAAATTATTATAAGACTGTTTGGTACATTGATAGACTTGCACACATACACATGCATGCTTTAATGCAGTTATATTAAGCTCCAGCACAGTCTTGACTTGCTGATGGATTTTGTACATGCAGTAGGTGAACCTTGAAACAAGTTAATTAGAGCTCTAAATATGTACAGCCTGACTCTAATTGCACTGGCACACTGAAAAAAACAGCCTTAACTCTACAAACCAATTAACTCTTTAGAATCCAATAACACGAGCTGGCTGGCTTTCAGATGCACACAGAGCCTCTGACACCAACCAAAGCTGAAGAAATAATTCAGGATCTACACTGCAAACCTGCTAATAACACGCACGCACACAAATACACAACATGTCCGGCTCTCTGGGCGGACCTCACCTCCCACACATATTACTTTGGCAGTGATGGAACAACAGCATCTCTCTCAAGAGAGAGGACCAATGCAAGGGAAGAAGCAGCGAGAGAGACAAGGAGGCGTTAGTCTCTCAGATTAAAACAGTAAATATACCGAGATGTTCAAGACATTTTGTTCTGTTTCAGTCTGTCTATAATTCCCGCCTGCCGCCCTCAATTCAACAAGCTTTATTGTCTTCAAACTTCAACAATATTGCCACAGCAACAAAAGATATGACTAACATTTTCCCTCAAGAGCTACAGATGTAAACCTGCTGAGGCTCAGTTTACACACATTTCCAGATCTGATCGAAACTCAAGGTATATATCACAGTGAGGAGCAGGAGTGTGTGTGTAAGTGGCTGTCTGCTCTACATCTGTTCCTCCTTCTCGAAATTAGCATTTGTGTAAAAACAAGTTTGTTTAAATGAGAATCAAAGCAGTACACATCAAAATGCATAGGGTGTCAGCTTTAATAAGATCAAAATCACGGAGTGTGTGTGTGCAAATTGTGTGAGAGTGACTGTCACTGCCTAATCCTCAGGTCGTGGCAAGTTAATACACACAGGGAATTAAACCTGAAATGGATTTCCGTTTTTGTCTACAAACAATCCTTAGTCTTCAGGCTAAGTGGAGGAAGGAGTTTAGAGGTTAAATAGAGTGTATTTCTCCATGTTTTTATATTGTACTGTCCATCCCTGTTTTTGTCTTACCTAATGATGACCATATATGCAATACACTTTAAATACACTTTAATTAATGTCCACATCTTCTAACTTCATTAACAAAAACTATGACTTAATATGTTTGTCAACAAGCTTTTTTCCACGACAAAGATAAGATAATGACAAGATGACATCGACAGCCAATGTTACACACTAACTGTGACTATAACAACATGCTGCTGATGAAAAATGACTTTACTAAACTCACTACTTACTAAAATCACTATATTTTTTTTTACTGGCAAACTACAGTGACCACCTTTCGGTTGCATGCCTGGGCAAACTGGACAAGTTGCACTTTATGTTTCCATTCATTCTTAAGTCCAAGTTGACATTTGTGCCAAATTTGAGTAAACTCCCTTAAAGCCGCGTTCACACCTTTTATTTTTGTCGCTGTCGCTCATATCGCTCCTTTGTTGTCGCTCAGTCGCTCAGCTGCAGTCGCTCGTCAATTTGGAACAATTCGCCTTGTTGCTTTGATGACGTCATTCAAGCGAGACGCTCTTTTCTTCCTTCTTCCTTCCGTTATTGACCAGTACACAGAGCCCACACACACAGACACACAGAGCACAGAGCCCTGCGGGAGCCAATCAGTGTTGAGCGACAAGCAACTGACAACAAGAGAAAGAACGTTGACTTGGGATTTCTCAACTCGAGTGACGAGCGATTTTTTGCTCTGACGCTCAGAGCCCGGGCAATTTTTTGCCTGAGCGAATAATCGCTCAGTTGCCCGTTTGCATTGACTTAATATGTAAACGCGTCTCCAGCGACAAAAATAAAAGGTCCGGTGTGAACGCACCTTTAGGTGGTTTTGAAACATTGCATTCATGAGAATGCAACAGACAAGGTCTCAGTGACCTTGACCTTTGAACATCAAAATCTATTAAAATTGGTTCATTGTTGAGTCCAAGTTCCCTCAAGAAGTTTGCAAAATATCCCATTCACAAGAATGGGATGGAAAGATGGACGAACAACCCTAAAAAACACAATGCCTCTGGCAGAGGGTGTCACTGGCACAGAGGCATAGCAAGAGAAGACAAAGTAGACTATTATAGATTAAGTAACAAGGATATTTTACACATCTAGGATTTCATTTTTAAAAAATAGCTGACAAAATTCACACTAATCTTCGCAAAGTTCAGGCTTGGTGACATAATGACTCTACTCACAATGCTAGTTTCTGATCCGCTGTAACAGGTGAGCTAATGCTAACACACTGGCTGGGATGGAACACGCTGGCACTAGTCAGGCACAAGCTTCTTTCTATTTTCCCTGTACTATGCTGTTTACTCACTGTGGCAGTTTCCAGGACTGAGCATAATTTTATTCAATAAAGAGTTATTGAAAAGGGAAAAAAAGCTCTCTAAGCTGACAAGGTTGCTAACAGTGACAGGACTTACTGTCTCAACACAGACATGAAGTTAATGTCCTGTTACCACGGTCACTAATGGAACAATAAGTTCATACAGTTTAGAATAAAAAGAAAAAATAAAACAGAAAAGATGCATTGGTGCCATCCAGTTCATCCAGTCCTGTGTCATAACTGTCGGCAAGCCATGCCTATTTTGTGGAAGCACAATAGCTCCGAAGCTTCTTCCTGTTTTCTTTGTACTAGGCCATTACTCCCATTTGTTCTCGGTATTGTACATCATTCTCTTCAATAAAGTGTTTTATTAAAGAGGGAAAAAAGCTCCACTGCTGACAGGACAATAAGTTCACACAACTCCTGTCTCGTAATTGTCTGTGAACCGTTGCTCTTTTATGGAGCAGTTTATATTCTAACAGAAGTGGTTAAATAAAAGGGGATGGTGCAACAGAGCTAATAAGCTACTACAGCATCCTCTATTTTGAACTCTCCAGCTCTCCGTTCTCTCAAAGGTCAGCACTGTCAAGACCGCTTGCTATTGGTCAAGGGTGCAAACTTGCTTTGTCCAAGTTAATTTAAGTTGAATTCCAGTGGGGGTTCCACTGAAAATGTTGTTGTATCTATGTTTTTTACTGCTATATTTTTCCATTTTAAATACTGGTGCTTGACACTGTAGTCCAGTGGTCCCAGTTTTTCTTCTCCCCATATAAACAGGTGAGATGAATAACATTGATCGTTTCATTACAATGCAATGTTCTGCTGAAAAACCTTTGGTCCTGGCATTCAGATGGATGCCCCTTTATGGACTCCACCCACCTAAACATTGTTATAGACCAAGTACCCCCACTCATTGCAACAGTACCCATGATGGCAGTAGCCCTTCATCAAGGCAATGCACCATGCCACACTGCAAAAACTGCTCAGGCCTACGAAACACGACAAAGAGCTCAAGGCATCGACCTAGCTTTCAAATTATACAGATCCCAATCTGATCAGGCATCTGTGGGACAAACCGGTACCCCTTGGATCAGAGCCAAGTCTGATCTAAGGTGGAGCCTCTGACTTGTCGAGACAGGACTTCTGGGGGTGTCCTGTGTTGTCTGGCACCAAGGCGTTGTGGAGAGATCCATTGAGTCCTGTGGGTTGCGAGGTAAGGTACCAGCATGCCCAGTGGATGTTCGATCGGATTGGGACCTGGGGAATTTGGAGGCCAAGTTGAAGCCTTGAGTTTAGTCAGGCTGGCAGGCCATTCCTGGGCACTTTTTGTGGTGCGGCATGGTGCACTGTCCTGCCTGGGGGGGCACACTTCCATCAGGGAGTGCAGTTGCCAATAGGGGGGTGTACTAGGTCTGTAATGTTGTTTGGATGGGTGCAGCATGTCAAGTGGCATATACAGCCAAGGGTCCTCAGAAGAGCATTGCACTGTAACAAAATGATCAACGTTATTCACTTCACCTGTTAGTGGTATTAATGTTTTGGCTGATTGGTGTATATCCCCACAGTCCTATCAGATGAGCCTAAGAAAAAGAAACTCATGTTCCAAATGTGTTCATTTGAAATGATTTTTATCAGGACATTATTTAACACTATTCATCATATAAAAGTGAATACTGTTAGGGTATTTTTTCAAACCAATAGAACTATTAATTTTTTCAAAATGTTAAAACAGCATGATGTCACATTATTCTATAAAGAGTCGGTATGTAATGTATGCATTGTTGGTTGCAGTTCCTCAGTTGAGGGACACAGTCTGTGAACGCTCCCTCCTCTGTCTCTCTATCTGCCCAAACACTAAGGACATTTACCTGCTGCTCCAGAAAGGTTAAATTCATTAAAGACAAAGTAAAAGTAATTTTCTTCATCTCATTACAGTTACCTTAGTGTTAAAACTGGGGAAAGTGTTGAATCAGAGCCAGATGGGATACATAATTAAGCTTGAGACGTCTCCTACCTATGGCCATGAAGTCCTCTTGGTCCCAGGCCTGCAGCTGGGCCAAGGGCCCGCTGTACAGCAGCAGTCCATCAGCTACGTCCGTGATGAACTCTAGCGACACGTGGCTCTCAAAACAAGGCATCATGGGAGGAAACCAGGCATAGCCGTTGCCATGGAAACTGTGCTTGTTCTGCTGGCACTCAGGCCCCTCGAACTGAGCTGGGCATTGGCACCTTTGGGAGAAGAGGAAATGAAGAGCCAAAATCACATGAATTAGTGAGCGCAATAAATAGACGTCTGACATTTTTTGTGCCATTTCTTGACTATTTGGTTTTCTTGACAATTGGGTTATTTTATTTGGATCCAAAACTGTGAGAGCCTTCTGTAAGTTTAAAAGACTATTCTGATCCCAGTCTCCCTCCCCCTTTTTGAACCACTTACTGTATTTTGTTCTTTTAACTATTTTTTTCTGCACTCAGTCTCTGTAAGTCTAGTTGTTTTCTCCTCTCAGACAGCCTTCCCCGTCGGCTATCTCTCTCACTCCATCTGTTTCACCGATGCAGATGTTCTCATTAGTGGCAAAACCACAGGGAGAATCACTACATCACTAGGAAACTCTTTTCTATGTATTTCCATTTCCACACATTCAAGTACTTATTTATCCTATCGCTTGCTGTCAAAATTTCACCTCTCACCTCGTCTCTTCGGCAAAGTTTCGTCTCTTATTTCTCAATAGAAAACCGTTTCTCTTATTCTTCTTTGTTTCAATGCTTCCATACTTGTTGTAGGATCTTATTGCAAACATACCATATGATCTTTTCTGTACATGTGGCCCATTTATCTGACTCATTCAAAAACAGATTTTGGTTTTATACATAATATTTGATCTAAGACTGATTTTAAATAACCCAAACAAGCAGAAGCAGGATATTCCAATATGAGCAAGCTTAAAAAAAAAACGTGTGAAATATCAAATGTAAAGACTTGTTGCACCCGGTTGGTTTTAATGTAGGATTAAAAAGCAATTACAATAGTAAAGTAATATAGCTGATTGCATAGAATTGTCATTTCAACCAATGACTGTATTTAAAAATTGATGCTGTGACAGCTCTCCAAAAGTGAAGCCAAAACATGTTGATGGCCTCTTGGTTGCTGGCTGAAGTACAGGTCACGAACCCTTCCCCCTCTTAGAAAATGGGACATGGGTCAAATACATTTTTGCCAAAGATAATGATAAAGAAGATGCATCAAACTGATGTATGTTCAATAGTTCTGGCTTATGTTCAGGTATTGTTCTTATAAATTCAGATTTAATAATTTAGTCGGTGTTATAAAAATGGGGGTGTGACATTATGACTGACAGCTGTATGTCTCTCAATCAGTGAGCTTGTGATCAGTGGCGCTGCTTGTGATTGGGTCATACAGGTGTACAGGAGGGAACTTGAGACTGCAGCTCCACTTCCCAAACACTACTTTTTAGTATCTGGCTCAAAAAGCGCATGATGGCAGCGGCTGTATCCAGGATATTTTGGCCTCATTTTTATACAGTGGGAGGAAGTGGAGACACATTGTCCATCTTTTTATGCAGTCTATGGCCGAAACTGTTTCTCCGCCAAGAAGTCTTGTGGTGCCAGAAATAGCAGCACTAACTTCCCCTAATTTTTTAAATTAATTTTTCTTTTTCAATGTTCAAATGTTATGTTACTTGTGTTAATAATAATTGTCAATTTGTTGGTGTCAAAACATTAGAGACTCTCAAGGGCACTCCTGCTTGTTATATGTTGCCTTAAAATGTGCTAACTGCACTGCACACGATGAGCTCTGAGCTCCATCAAATCTGTTGGGTCTTTTTTTTTTTATTTCTAATAATAAGTCTAAACTCTAGGAGGTGTGACTGTACATGTGAAACATTAAGAAGGTGTATTCAATCTTACCATCTGCTGCCATATCTTGTTATTTACTTTAATGAATAGAGAGGTTGCATCCAGGCACTTATGCGCACAATAACGCCACTACAGCAAATACTGTGAGACATTCAATTTGAGCAGCAAACATTTGACAAAAGAACAAAAATCTCTCAGAGGAAACAGAGTTTTGACTTTAATTTACAGTGAAATACAAATGATTTGACAGATTTGATGGAGCTCAGGCCTCATCTCGAGGACAGCTCCGTCATTCCAAATGATTTAAGTGGATAAACATGGAATGTCAGTGTCCCAGCTTATCTGTCTGATGAGCAGAATGTCATTTATAATTATATCCTGAATGATCCTGCATAAGTGACAGGACAATTAATGATTATGAATCACTAACACTGCTGCTGTGCCACATGCACCAAATCTTCACTGCCCATTATTAATTTCCTGTTGCTTAATGATGGCTAAAGGTGTCACTGGCAGTGGTATAGGGGGTGTAACAAGAATTTTTGTTCCATAACTTTCAGGTATGGTAACTCTATTATGGTGAGCCTAGCAGCACAGCCAGGTCAAAGTCAAGTGCACCTTTGGTAATTGTGTGGCCAGGCTCCATTGGCATACTTGTGGAGTGTTTGGGTACAGGTTGGGATCAGAAAGAAGAGATTTTTAATGTGGGTGCATCAGAGGCTGTGACAATCATGGCTTATCACATTTACCACTCCCAACTCCTCCCATCATGATGCACTGACAGTCTGGGAATCCTGTAGAGAGTTTTCCTCAGAGGAATCTTACTGTTTTCTGAGACTTAGGATGGAAATTAAGTTTCACACTTTTTTCCTGGAGCTGTGTAAACTGTGCTGTGTGTTTTTTAGTGTGTCTGTCTCGCACATCCCTGCAGAAGAAAACTGTGTAGAATAATTAATCAAAATATATGTTTAATGCACACGTAAGCACAAGAGGGGGCCGTAGTTATTTTACAACAGTCTGATGCTGGTTGTACAAAAAGTAACCAGTGAGATCTGCTGTACAGAGTTGTGGCTCAACAGTGTGCAACATCACTCCAGTTAGAGACTGCAGATGGAAGAGATACTTGCTGCCTTCAGACGGCTGTAAAGACAGTCAGCGGTGTAAGGGAAAGGCCTTCAGTTTAGTATAAAGACACACCAGAGAACATGAGTGTTGATATTTAACCCTTTCCTGCACCTGTAAGCTATTATAGCAATAACTACCAAAAACAGCTCAAGCTGGGTTGGAGCACAGTCTCATAACAAGATGACATCAGCAGATGTCATTCACATTTTTTCTCTTGTTTAACTTCTTTTTTTAACCTGAAAGCAGGTGGCTCATGCCAGCAACAGAATAAAATCCAGAACATGAATCAGTCATTTTTTGCAGACAAATTATTAAATTGAGAGCACCTATTATTAAATCATGTGCACACTTTTTTTATTCTCTATGACACCTGTGAGGCTCTGCAGAATATGGCACATGTCCTATCAAAGTCTTTTTGAGTGATATTTGCTTAAATGTAGTAGGTCTATTAAATATAGCACAAACAGTTAAGAACTGATAACCCCACTAACCACTGCAAAATTCATGCACTGCAAGGTTTTTATTCAATTCTTTGTACTTAGGCAAGAAATTTGGATGTTTTAAGTGGAGAACTGAACCCACTACAATTGCATACCGACAGGGTCAAGGTTTTTTGTCCCGGGTCCTGTTTCTGCTATAGCTGTGCTGGAGTTTTCAAAATGTGTAACTGTCCAATGCCGAGTCCATAAGTAAACAGATGGCACCCTAAAACAGAGTGTATTTTCCTAATGTATTCATTCCTGAAATCGCTTTAGTTGAAGAAGCTGAGTTCTTTGTGATCTCCTCCGAACTACAGTACATGAAGAATCAGTCTAACTAACAACTAAATAGATATATCAATAAATAAATAAATCAAATAACACCTACACGTCGCAGCTGAAGAATTAGGTTATTCGTGCTGGAAATGGCATGTTATTATATATCATAATCCTGCACCTTTTATGAAGCCCCAAAAACATTACAGTATTAAAAAGAAGCACAATGAAAAGCATCCTGAATCTATTAAGAAGTTCTTGCTGTTTAAGTACATAAATCTAGAATTGCCACCCCACAGCTGTATGCCCTCAGGCAACAGTCAAGTTCCTCTTACAGTTCACATTCATGTCTGTGAAAACATGGATGCTTCACACAGATTTCCCCCCCGACAGCACAGGAGGTCTATACAATCAGCACAGTTTCAAGGTGGGCACCCAAGATTAGTGTCATCAATTAAGTATCTGCCTAAATGTTCCCCTCTCTGTTCCTGAGATATGACATTGAGTAATGGACAGAAAAGTGTTTTATACAGAGCATTATGATGTCACAGTGAAGCTGACCTTTGACCTTTTGAGCACTACTTTGCATCACTTCATTATTTTATCCTATTAGACATTTGTGCGAAGAGTTATGGCCAAAAATATATTTCGTGAGGTCACACTGACCTTGACCTTTGACCTTCGACCACAAAATTCTAATCAGTTTATTCTTCAGTCCAACTGGACATTTGTGTCAAATTTAAAGAAATTCCCTTAAGGTGTTCTGTATCAGACATATGCACTCAATGTACACTCAACACAATTAGCAACTACCTCCACGCACTCTGGCACTGTCCACCAATACAGTGTTTCTGGGAAGAAGTAACCACCACATTATCCTTATTCTGTGGCTGTAATATTCCATTATCCCCTTCTGTTTACATACTCTGTGATGTGGACATGCTCGACATATGTTTAATAAAAATCACAATAGCCCTACTTGTGGCCCTAACGATGGCCAAATCTATCCTGTTGCCAGTGAGCAAATGCCACAACCCAGGTATGAACATAAATACAAGCATGCAACTTGGGAAACGTATGTGGACTCTCTACTTCCTGAGACTCCTCAGGAAGGACCATCTCTCCCAGAAGCTGCTTGTGGCCTTCTACCACAACTCGCGCTTCAGAGGGTCATCACCACTGCCCAGAAAACCACTGGTTGCCCTCTCCCCACCCTGGAAGAACTTTATAGTTCCTGCTGTCTCAGCAGAGCACAAACTATTCTCAGGGACCTAACACACACAGGACACTCCCTGTTTGAACTGTTGCCCTCAGGCAGGAGATACAGCACAATTAAGACCAGAACAAACCAGTTCAAGAACAGTTTTTATCCCAGGGCAATAATCGCACTGAATGACAAATTGCACTAATGAATGCAAATGTATGTTTTTGTTTTTGTTGCTGCTGTTAAGGGGATGTACAATAGGGGAACGTCAAGTGATGTCCTATTATAGCTCTATTTTTTTTTTTTTTTAAATTATTGTTACTGTTTCTTAACATAGCTTTTTTGTTGTCTTTTACACTGCAGAGGATGCACTTTTCAATTTCGTTGTTATGAAAATGACAATGATAATAAAGTATCTATCTCCCTATCTCTCTACCTCTCTATCTATCTATCTATCTATGGGAATGTGTGTACAAATGAATAGAAAGAATTTATAATACTAAGCCAAACTCATCCTACCAAACTCGCCTGAAATGTATTATTTCTTTACGATTTTGTCTGTCCTTTCCCCACACACTGTCCCCTGTTGCTAATCTAAGCCCTTTTATGTTTTGTTAATCAGTAACTTCTGTAAATCTATTGTTGCCTTTCATTGTTTGTTTTTGTATGTCAATATTGTCAACATGTGTATTCACTACTTTACTACTAATAAAGGGATAAAAAAAATAAACAGTGCTCTTGAGATATCCTGTTCACAAGAATGAGACAGATGCACCACCGACCACCAAAATCCAAGTAGTTCATTGTTGAATCCTTGTGAACATTTGTGCCAAAATTTAAGACGTTCTCTCAAGTTGTTCTTGAGCTATAGCATTCATAAGAATAAGACAGACAACAGTAACCTTGACCTTTGACCACCAAAATCAGTTCATCATCGAGTCTAAGTGAATGCTTGTGCCAAATTTTAAGAAATTCTCTCAAGGTATTCTTAAGGTATTATATTCAAAAGAATAAGACAGATAAGGTCACAGTGACCTTGATCTCTGACCTATGACAACCAAAAGCTACTTTATCGATGAGTCCAAGTGGACATCTGTGTCTAATTTGAAGAAATCCCGTTGAGGCATTCTTGATATATTGTCTTCACAACCATGGGACAGACAGACAAACAACCTGAATTCATAATGCCTCTCGCCGTGGCTATCGCCAGCATGGAGGCATAAAAACTGATTGTGTTTAAAACTGCTGAACATTTTTCTACTTTCAAGATGAAATATTTAACTGTGCCGTCTGCAATCACCTGTCATCCAGGAGGAGAAGACAAATACACCACTGAGAAGCAGGACTAATCCTGGGAATTATCAGCAACAGTTTTTTTTTTATTTTTAAAGTGTTTTAAAATGGATTTCATCTTTAAGGCTCTATACAAACCGCAAATATTTTCCTCTTTTTTATGTGATATTCAATATCCCTCCTTTCATCCTCCTCTATTTCATGGCAGTGTAAAAACCTGAAGAGAAAGCCTTGCATTCCCTTTGCAAAATTAAAAATTCCCCCCACTCAATAAATCCCCCCCACTCAATCCACCTGTTGTTAGCCATTATGAAATTTACTAATTGCACATACTGCCTCCATCCCGACTTAACACACAAACACACAAACACACAGCTCAGAGAAACAAGGTATTTCTGCAGGGCAATTCCTCTGCTCCTAATATGTGAGTTTTTCATTGGTTTATGTTATTCACACTTCAACTGCTGCTTTCAGCTCTGTGGTTCCTGCAAAACCACACAAAGATGTGTGTTTGCAATATCATGCATGCACAGAGACACACACGCACACACATCTCATTGGTGCTCTGGCGACAGCTCATTTCTCATCCAAGTTGTTCCTTCGTTGTCTTTACTGATTTTCCTGCATCTGTTCTCTTATAGGAATGAAAAAAAAAAAAAACAGACACGCACACACACAGTTAGAAATTTCAAAGCTCACGTACAATACATGAGGCTTCTGCAAATTAAAAAGGGACATGTCGCTTCAGTGCCTAAAGACACAAAAATGCATGAACAACATGTTCAGGATGCTAATGTAACATGCAAACACAACAAAAGAGCGCGTAGAAATGAAGTGTGAAAAGACATATATGTGCTTGTGTGTCTGTGTGCTTTCGCTGTGAGTGTGTGTATGGGCGTGCAAGAGTCTCTGTTGTAGAGTGCAGTATTAAAAGTCTGCTGTCCCTCAGACTAAATGTTCAATTCTCCACATTTTATGTGTGAGGAAATATAAACTACAATGATGATGCTGCTATTGACTGTGAACTTCCTTTTCTTTTTCTTTTTTTCAAAAGAAGCTAAAACTGCTTTCTGACATATTTGTGGTACAAGTGTCTAAGCTTCAAACCTCTGGGTGGGCATTTCCTATGACAGCTGTTACTGAAATCTGAGAGCTTATGTTGCTATGTTCGCTTCATTCGCGATTCTGTCTCTCACGGCTAAAAAAGTTTGTGGTACTGATCACTTCACACAGCCTTAGAAATTATCAAAGCTGGGAAGACACACTTACATTCACCATTAGCTAGCTCTGATGCTTTACTTATTACTCTCACTTCTTATTTGCAGTCACAAACAGTCACTAACCAGCTGATTTTTGGTTTGTTGATTGCTTGCTGATCTACGCCTAAACCTATATACATTAATTCTAACACATAATTTCACTTTAAGCTGTGAGCAGCTGTGGCTCAGAGCCCTAAGCGGGTCGTCCACTAATCAGAAGATCGGTGGTTCGATTGCCGGCTCCTCCAGTCCGCATGTCGAAGATACTGAACCACCAAATTGCTGTTCCATCGGTGTCTGAGTGAATGTGAATGGTCACTGAGTAGCAGGTGGCACCATGTAGGCAGCCTTGGCCACCAGTGTGTGTATGGGTGAAGGTGACATGCAGTGTAAAAGCATTCTGAGTGGTCTGAAGACTGGAAAAGCACTATACAAGTGCAGTCCATTTACCACTTCACTTTTATGTTTATATATTTTATTGATAGTATAATATAGAACAGTATTTGGCAAATGACCAAAAGTTCACTGTCAAAACTGACTGACAAAACTCACAGCAACAGGTAGTCCTCTGACCTCAGCACTTAGCCGGCAGTGTTGGGCAGTAACACACTACTTAGTTAAGTGTTATAGTAATATACTTACTTTTTTTGTAACATGCAGTGTACGGGATTACAATTTAAATCCAGTAATTATACTTTATGAATCCCAGTAAATATTTGTTGCCTCCTTATTTGAGTTGATTAAAGGCACATTTAGGTGTATGAGCTGAGTAATGACTGACGTAACAAGAGATCTCACTAATAGCTTCTTTGCATACGATGTCATAAATTGGTGTGCTGTCCTGATCACAGAAATAAAATGATTTTAAAATTATGTTAGATGACTAATGAAACCCAATCGTCTACCTCCCATCTGGTTAACTTCCTGTGTGGAAGTTTTTTTAGTGCCTGCCCACTCACATATTGGACCAATCAAATACAAGACTTACAAAGTCAGTCTATACGAGAGGTTCTTGCCTCCTGGATAACATTGCACAAAACGTAATTTTCTTTTTAATAAATACAACTGACTGAATAAGTACATAAAACAAACGCCAAGGATACATATACTTTCCTTTTTCTTTTTTCTCACCAGAAAATAATTTGAATTTCAGTTAGACTGTAAAGGTCCTGAAAACCTATTTTCTCAATAAGCTTCTTACTGTGAATGATGGGGTCCTTCATAAATGCATAATTTTCTGCCAAGGCTGTAACAGTTGTGGCTTTTCACACGAGAGATTTCTGGGGTTTTTTGTCTTTGCTCTCACTGGTTTTAAGTGAGTGATGTCACATACTCCTTTGCACCAGTCATGATTAAATCTGAATCTGGTGACAGTTGCAGGGTTTTTTTTTGTAACCAGGCCACTGTAAATTCAAAAATTTTAAGTGTTAAAAATATTAAAAACTATACCTCGTGTTGTTTTTCTTACCTTTAAATTTGAATGATAATTATTTAGTCATGACTATTCAATGTTATGGATAAATACTTAGGTTGTCTGAGGCTGTAAATCTTTAGTCAGTTCACACAGACCTATAATCTATGTGGCTGTGTATGAGTGTGTATGATTGAAGGCACCAGGAAAACATCCCTGCCTGTATTTCCATTTTGGCAATGTCATCCTAATTCTCTGAATACGAGACAATCTGAGACATAGTTTTAGTCACAATGGCCAAGCCCTCCAATCCTCTTAAGGCAGCTTTGTTTTGCTCATTCGCTGTCTGCTGGGAATTGTGTTGTGTTAACGTCGGACCGAGAGCTATAATCCCACCCCAAACCCCCTCACTCCCCTAATCTCATTATTAATCCCAGCGCCTCGATTATTTGCATGTTCTTCCTTCAATCTTTGGCCATAATCTGTTTGTGAATGTTAGGATGTGTTTGGGTGGGGTCATATCTGAAAGCCCCTGGTACAGAAAACCATCTTACAGCAATTCTATCTTGTATTAACTCTTATTTTATCAACACGTATTATTTCATCTCCCTCCTCTTCTCATGTTCTCTTCTTTTCTACACTGCTCTTCTTTCACAACATTCTTTCACCATTTCCTCTTCTCATTCCCCATTGCTCTGTAGTATTATTTTCCTAATTTACAGAATTTCTCCCCTCCCTCCCCTCTATCCTCATTTTCTCCATCCCTGACATCCCATGTCTCGCTTCCTTTCCTCTTCTGAACCTGGAGAATCACACAGCAGATGTTACAGAGCTCAGGCACTGTAGTGTGATTGAAAATCTGACAATCATATGGCATCTGTGTGTCGGGGCTGAGATCTTTACCTGCTTTGCCTTGTTCTCCACTGTCATGTCTTTGGCTGATAATTTACAGAAAATCATTTTCTGCAGTTTCATTTTGGTCCACATTCACTTTTCACAAAAGATATGCAGCACGTGATGTTTTAGAGACAGCAGAAATTGCAATTTATCATTCACAAACACAGTTTTTACATTTTCATGAAAGCTTTGGGTTGTTTTTCCTCTCTCCAGTTTAGGGTAAGCACTTAGTATAATAAGACAAATAGGGAAAACTTTCTACTGTTCAAAACAGCAAGTTTCAAAGGTTTGGTAAGTTTCAATTAAAGCAGAATGTACTGTCTGTACAATAAACACATTTAATGAAATCTATGTGATCATGTTTCATCTAGCCACATCAATTATGAAATTAGAAATGTGAAATCTATTTTGTTT
This sequence comes from Cephalopholis sonnerati, assembly GCA_019142605.1. Classification (NCBI taxonomy): domain Eukaryota; kingdom Metazoa; phylum Chordata; class Actinopteri; order Perciformes; family Serranidae; genus Cephalopholis; species Cephalopholis sonnerati. The sequence continues at coordinate 9,478,801 of JAGQAX010000001.1, forward strand.
AATAAAATACAACCATAGATCAGACAAAGAATAAAACTGAAATAACAAGTAAAAAGTCTGTTAATGTTCAATAAGGTTGGGAGTTTTCACAAATCAAACGCAAACTGCATAAAATTGAGGATATTATAGCATAATTGAAAAAAAAAAAGCTAAATTACATCGAAGAATACTTCACCTGCAAGATGTCAATTTGTATATCAGTTACTTACGGCATGTAACATTGAAATTGGTAAGAAAACGTGGTTTGTCCCACATGCATTTGCAATGAATGGAGAAACTAAAAAAGGCAAAGATTCTTCATGATTTGAAGTACATGGGGACTGCGCTTAACAACAGCAAAACAAAATCAAAACATCTGTTAACTGACACTCACACACCTCGTGCAGTGTAATCTAAGGATGCAGGAATAGCGTTTCTCAACAAACTGAAAGGTAACGTGTTGAGTGACTGATATACAAATTGACATTTTGCAGGTGAAGTATTCCTTAAAAATATCTTAAGTGTACCTTAAGTGGTGGTAGGACACAACAAACCATCAAGATATGTGCTCCATCACCAGAGAGGTGTCTTAATATGCAAAACAATGCAACATTGTTTGCAGATTATATTAACAGGGTGAACGAGAGTGAAAAACTGTCCACATCTCTAATAACTGTGTATTTGTCTATTTGCGTGCATGTGTGTAATCCAGGGATTATCCAGTCATCCTGCTCTGGTCCAGCGGTGAGCCACATAACACGCAGGCTCCAGCCTGCCAGACTGAAATCCTGCACTTTTCACTCACTGCCTCTAATTAAATGAAGCTGAAGGGTAAAATTAACTTCTACAAGACACAGCAAGAAAGCTTAGTGGACATGTGTGCGATGAGACTTTATGTTCATCTGCTCTCACATATGTTCAGAGGGAGTATGCTCTGCATGTGTGTGGGGGTTGAACACGCTTGTCTGTGCTGGTGCGTCAGGATTAAAAACTGTTTGAACATCTTAAGCATAGAACACCTGTAGCAGCAGCTACTACTACATTTTTTTTTTCTGTGATGTTTAAATTCTGCCAAGGTCTGATGTATGTTATGCGCTTCACTGGTTCCCTGCCTGTGTATAGCAAATGGAGATGATCCTCTTTACATTATCACTTCAAAGCTGAAATCTATAATTTATTTAAGTTGCTATCATAATTTTATTGCATTTGCATGGTTGGTGTTGTTAGATGTTAAAGTCAAACTAATATTATACTCCCCAGTGTAACATGGGGGTTGGGGCCAGTGCCTGTGGAGTAGCAGCCCAGGCTGGAGGTTCCCATTAAAAAAAAAATAATAATAAAATAAAAAAAAATAAAGGTGTGCTCCAATTATCGGGGAATCACACTGTGTGGCCTCCCTGTGAAAGATTACTCCAGGGTACTAAAGAGGAGGCTCCAACCGATTATGGAACCTCAGATTCAAAAGGAGCAATGTGGATTTTGTCCTGGCCATGGAACAGTGGACCAGCTCTTTACCCCTGCAGAGCTGCTGGAGGGGTCACTGGAGTTAGCTCTTTCAGTCTACATGTGCTTTGTGGATTTAGAGGTGGACCCCCTGGGGAGTCCTGTGGGGAAAACCGTGGGTGTATGGGGTACAGGGGCCTTTGTTAAGAGCCATTCCATCCTTTTATAACCAGAGTGAGAGCTGTGCTGTTAAAAGTGGCAAAAAGTCAAACACATTTCCTGTGTGTTTTGGCCTCCACCAAGGATGTGGTGGAGAAGACAGTGTCCAGCTTGGGGAATTCAGAATTGCGTCTCTGCTCTTTGCAGATGATGTGGTTCTGATGGCTTTATTGGACCGTGACCTCCAGCATGCACTGTGGTGGTTTGCAGCCTAGTGTGAAGCCATCAGTATTGAGAGTCTGCAGCTCCAAGTCTGAGGCCATGGTTCTCTGCCGGAAAACAGAGGACTGCTCTCTCTCGGTTAGGAGTGAAATACTACCCCAAGTGAAGGAATACATGTGTCCCAGGGTCTTATTCACGAGTGAGGATAAAGTGAAGTGCTCTGTGGACACCCAGATCGGAGGGGCATCAGCTCTGCTGCAGGCGTTGTGCTGGTTCATTGTGTTGAAGAAAGAGCTGAGCTGGAAGGCAAAACTCATGATTTAGTCTCATGGATCTTATTGAAAGCGGCCAGTTGATGTGGTTCGGGCACCTGATCATGATGCCTCCGCCTCTCAGAGGTTTTCTGACATGAAGCTCAGGGGTAGATCTAGAACATGCTTGAGGAATTGTGTATGTCATCTGGCATGGGAGCATCTCACAATCCCACATGGGGAGCTGGAAAATGTTGCTTGGGACAGAGATGTCTGAAATGCCTTGCCTCGCCTGCTGCCCAAACAACCCAGGCCCCGATAGGGAGATGATGGCTAGATGGCTGGATGGATGGAAATGTGTTTTTATTCAGCTACAGTATACTCATCTGCTGTGTAACTGACATGGGCAGTGCTTTTTGAGAAGATAATCAGTACCCACAATAGAGAAAGTTATACTTAGTGCTACATTTGGTTTCATGACCAGCATCAGCACATATACCAGTGAGAATGAAGTTGTGTCCACATACAGACAATTACATAATTTAATTTTAAACTTACTGCACAAAGCAGGAGGTGTCACCACTTTATCACTGGCTCACAGTTACACTGACTTAGCCAGATAACAGCGGCAACACAACACAAAAACAGTCTTTTGACTGCAGCCTACATGGGCTTCAATATTTCCTTTCTATCTACAAGCATGGCATACAAGCACGTGTTGCTCTTGGCTTGCTGAATGAGCTAAGTAACAGACATCCACTGGGAGGGATGCTAACACAATTTGTCAGGCTGGACAGCCACAGGGCTTTAGCACATTTGGTAGTTTAAAAACTCACCAGCAAATGTAAAGAACGATCAGTTTGTCAAATGGTGTTGCCCTTATTCTATGCTACCTCCGCCTAAAAATTTCAGTATGGCCTTTGCTCAAATTTACCGTTACAAGCCAAAGTTTGCTAACACTGTGTGGCTGTGCCCATATTCAGCTCATGTTTGTAATCACAATGTTCATCACAATGATGTTTGATTGTAAAAACGGACGTCTCTAATTGTTGCAGTTGGACTCCAAGACAAGCATATTTACTGTAGCTGAACTTGCTGTATAAATAAAAGCTTGTATAAATTAGCCTAGCGGCTAGCAAAAGTTTTTCTCATATTATTACTGTAGCGATGCCCACATTTCACAACATGCCTTGCATTGGACTGAGTAGTTGGTCGTCAGTCAAGTTTGCTACTGAATGTTCCAAAATGCAAATGACAGTTTTTGTACAGTTTATAATGTGTCTGTCCCAAACATGGTGGTTTATGCTGGTTGTTGTCATTTTTGTGTTAGAGAGATAGATAGTGAGTTGGGTGTTACACTTCAAGATGCTAGCTGTATTTCCCCCTAGAGTTTTAATCATGAAATTTCCTGTATACTCTATATTAAACATTTTGACTCTGGGATTCAATTTTAGTTCCACTCAGTGGGTAAGTTCCCGCTTACTGACTCTATGTGGATTACGATGATGAGACAAAATAGCAGCCGGCCATCACTGGGACTAAAAAATATCAATGCATTACATTCATTACCTTGATTGCATTGCAATTTGTGCGTTAGCGGTGACAGCCATAATAAACTGCAATGGAATTTAGTACAAACATCCATGTTGCCAGTGTCTCAAAATCTACAGAATGGACTGCCACACACGTTTGTACAAATATTTATGATTCCGGGGCAAAGTATTCTTAGACTGATCCCCTGATTTTTCCTCTAGTGCCGCTAGGAGGTTGGCATTTGTGGTTTTGAGTAAACTGTCTTGATCTGATTCTAATGTCTTTACAGCTATTGGTTTGGTGATCCCTTGACCTTTTAGGTTACTGTTTTTTATTTGTCCTGTGCTTCGGTTTATGGCCAAGTACCAACAAAAGTTAGAGGTACTCCCATCATATTCAACCGTAGCTTTTGTTCACTACAAATCTGTGACTAGCTGTTCAAATGAATATGTCTTATTATTCATATTTACTAGCCTTGTCTGTTTGTATATATGGTAATTAGTTTTAGTTTGGTCCGCTAGCCACTCAGCTATATCCTAAAAAAAAGTGATGGAGCACCAGTTAACAGAGGCTGCAGTTATGCAAAAGCTGAAAATAAATAAATAAATAAATACACTATGGCTAACAAAACAACATCAAGGTTCGACTCTGGATGGTTTTGCCATCTGTGTTGTGGTTGAAATATCATTTTGTTTACCTCTAACGACTATAGAGTGTAACAATGTACAGACGATTTCAGCTTTATTCTTGAACCAGTGCCAGTGTGAAAAATGACTCTTTATTTCATCATAACATTCAAATTCTGGAGTAACAGTTGAGACAGTGATAAAAGCTTAGGTCCAGGCATTGGTGTTTCATTTAATTGGTTGCAAAGAGCCCTTCACTTCCACCATTAAAGATCCGAGCCTGAGGATACACAGAGCATCAGGCTGAATTACACAAAGTTAAATAGGGTCACCATGTCTTCTCTACCACTAGAAGCACCAAAGAGCTTATTTCATCATCATGTTTGTAGTTAAAAGGATTTGTTGAAACACTCTCACCCCACTTTTGGCCTTGTTTACAGAGTGATTTATGCTAATGAAGACACTCTTTTCAGTTCACTTGTTTGCTGGGAATTCGAAACAAGAACTGGCAGGATGTGACAGCTAACATGCAAGATTTTTCATCTAGTAGGAGGTTGTGAAAGGTTTGTTTCTATTTATAACGCGAAGAAGCACAGAAGCAAACAAGAGCTGTATATGTTGAGTTAGACTCCGCCAAGAATACTCTGAAAATCTCATTTTTCATCTGCAAGTCATACCCCATAACAGTAGAAAGGCCAGGCAGTTAAACCCTGTCAGGAACAGCAGCACTGATGTCTGCATCCACCAAGGCCTTGTAAACTAAATGCTATGAAACCAATGCTGAAATATCTGAGCCACTGGCAGTTAATGTTTACTTGAAGCATGTGCTTTTATATAAGAAAAGTGGGGAAAATACACTGCAGTTTTAACAATGAACAGTTGGATGGAGGACACGTGACTAGAAGTTGTAAAACCTTTGATTTAATGTAGCACAGTGGGAAGCAAGAAAGGCCAGGGTGGGTAAACTGTTCAATATTCCTTTAACAAAGCTGCTTTGTTTGCTGAAAGCTAACCTTTACCAAACTGTCCAGTCTGTGTTATTGTCAGAGATTGCAGTTGAGAATTAGGTTTCAGAGTTTATGGTCATTTCAGTGAACCTTTTAAGGCAAATCCTGAGAAGAAAGAGGATGGCAGAACTGAGATAACATGACTTGGTTTAACCAGTTCAAAATCCTTTGCATGTGCTCCTGTCTTTATTGATTCTACAATGAATTATACTGATTACCAAGTTTTAATATGAGGTGTATATTCATAATCCTTGTGAGGAAATTTTCCCTCTGAATTTGACTCGTAATAACTGGTAGAAAACAGAGGCTTTGTGAGCTTTGTCTCACTCTGACAAATATATTTCCAGCAATCCCTTTCTCCTTTTCCCATGTACATCGGCTTGACATTGTGGTATCATCCCTGTATCAATAACAGTGGCTTCTCTGTCAACATGTCAAAATCACAAAGAAAACTCTTGTTCCATTTCAAGATCATTCCTGTCCAGCCCCACTTGCTATTCATGCTAAAGTCTCCATAATTTTCATTTAGCTGTTTTTCTGGGCATGTGAGTGCCCATATGTATGTCCAATACATTTGTATTAAAGGATAAATGCAACAGCCATTCAAGTGTTGAATTGTTGCAGGAGGCAAGAGAAACACATTCAGACTTGGGCATCAGGAGGTTGGAGCTCATAAGAGGATTTTTTGTCAGAATGTCTCCAGCTGTCCCCATGTCATTTTTTCCCCAAATTCTATGAATCCAGAATGTAAAGGCAAGATATTTAGAAGGTGTGTAGGAAGAGTTTGATGGGAGGTAATGTGAATAGTAAATGTAAATCTTGACAGATCTGTATATCACCACATTAAGAGATTTAGCCTGAAATGAAATAGCTGAATATGAGTCTTGAAAGAAAAGCTAAAATGTTTTCAGCATCTGTCTCCTTTAAATGAAGCCTTGTGTTTTGTGGTTATATCCTGTAGCCAGTTCATTTTACACTTACAGTCCACACTCTCTGCCATCTTAGAAGTGCAACCCTGTCACCTCCCAATAACATTCATATTAGAGGTCCTCACGAAAAGCTGTGGCCCTGATCTAAAACTTAATCTGAAACTGGTGCAAAATGGTACTGAAATTAAAAAAAACAACACCCTGTTGAAAATCAACCAGAATATTAATAGACCACATTCAAAATGTGGTTGACCAGAACATACCTAAACAGAAAGGGAACAGTGACGCTGGCAGCAGCCGATGCCCCACGGATTGAAATGGAATGAGAGAAGTTTTTGTTTGAACTTATTATTATGATGTAAATGTTGGTTGCACAATGCAATGGCTACAGAATAATGACACCATCTGCATACAGATTCATTCCTTATAAGCCTCGCTTTCACTATGTAATTCCGTCTGGCATCTGGTAGGATCTCACAGGAAAATGAGGCTTGATTTATGACACACGATAAGTTTCTTTTCACGGTTGCTAGTTCTACGGCAGAATCAGGAATGTTGCGGTTCAGCCATGTCTTGGTCAGAAGCAGGACACAGCAGTTATTTGTGCCTCACAGTGATGTTACCCTCTGTCTTCGCTTGTTCTTATTGTTGGAAAAGGATTGTACACTTGTGAGAAGGATGGTCAGGAGAGGTAGTCTGTGCGTAGCCCTGTTCACTACACAATCAGACGTGATAATGAGTCCACTTGGACTTTCTCAGACTGAGATGGATTCCCAAGTCTGGTCTTGGTTACTAGAAAGCAATTCTGCTTGGTTGGGTTCTCCAATAACCTCTCTATTTATATGCAGCTCATTGGCATTAGCAATTTAAATCTGAGCTATTTTTCAGCTGCCACAGGCAGAAATAGTAGGGATAGCCAAGGATGCAATGTCTTGTGGGGTTGGGGGAGGGGAAGGCCACCCCACTTTTTTTAAAATCTCATTTGTGCCCCTCTCACCTTTGTTTCAGGTTAATGTTCTTAAATTATTTTCTTAATGTCGAGCTAGTCCACATGAGAGAAGAAAGATGTTAAGGAAGATGTTGATATTTTCATCTGAGTTGCCCTCAGTTATTGACATGCTGATCTGAAGTCTGCCTTAACTTGTTGGAGGTTGTTAAGCTGTATACAGCCTGAAAGAAATACTAGCATAGCATGACTTAAGAAATCTATTTGCGCATCATGTTTTCCCAAAACAGATTTTGCTGATAATTGTACAATATAGGAATACAATAAAAAGTAATGGTACTGACTGCAGATATGCGGTGCCTCAACAGCAGTGTTCTCACTTGGCCAAACAAATCAAACTAAAGGTGAGTAAACATTAGAATTTAAACCCATGGCCTCAAACATGCTAGATTCAACTACTTTAGTTGTTGCCTCATACTGTAGCCAACACTGCCAACACCTTCCTCATTGAAATGTGAAATTGTTTCACAATGTTCAGCTGTAGCAGCTGTTAACAACTGTACCAAGGTTCAAAAATTCCCTTCAGCATGAATAAAAATATTAATTGCAACTTCATTTTAATTCACCTCATCTTCAGTTGCAACACACCAGTGAGAAACAACATACTCTGCTCTTAATGAGCAAAATAAGTGTGAAAAGACCTGGGAGTGCAAATTAAGAGCTCAGCAGTTATGGGATTATTAGAACATTTGCTGCCATAGTATTAAATAAAAGTTTCCTTTAGTGGCACCAGGCAGGTCGTTTGTTTTGATGTGTTCATTCCCTTCACATTTTTTAATCACAGACATCATTTGAGAGAGAGTTTGCCGTTTGCCTCGAAACTCAATGCAGACACACTCACACCGTTACACACAAACTCCACAGGCACTTTGCCTTCATCTCTCCCTCACAGTCTCAAAAGCATATGCTTTGAGGTTATGCTCACTCCTTTAATTTCCTTCTAATTCCTCCCTTCACTTCTATCGTCTCCCCTGCTTTCCTTCGTCAAATATTATACCAGTCTTCATTCACCATGGACAGACATTACTGAAAGCTGGAAATTAATGACTTCTTGAGTTTAGGCTCAAAGGCATTACATGTGATAAGAGCTCATTGTCTTGGTGTGATATTTCTCTGATACATACCTCTAAGGCTGAGGTTCCTTCGAGTTAGGACATTAACAGCTGAAGCCAAACTGTGAAACCCCACATTGTACAGCTTTGGAAGTCTGGAGGCCAGGTAGTAAACCTCAAAACCTCAAAGACAGGCCCATCATCTCGGTGTTTACTTCCTTTTTTTAAACGGCACGAGTTCCTGGGGATTTAGGATTGATGTAAGATAAGCCTGGCAGTACAGTGGCTTACAACCACACCTATGTATTACCAATACGAACACATCACAAGTCCTGAGATTATTAATTATTTAATGTCTTTCTGATTAGTTTACCATACTCTTTAATGTGGCATTTGATTTAAAGCTTCTCTAATAGCAAAACTTTAATGTCTTTTATTATGGGAAAACCTACTAATATTAATGGAAATTGCCTTAAAGTGCAGTATGTGTACCCAGCACTGATGCGTCAACTGGTATGTTACCATAAAAATTTAGATAGCTTTTCTCCTGAGGGCAAGCACATTTCTAAGAGTTTTGATCTATCTTTATATTTGTAAAAAATATTTTAGACTGAATTATACCACATAAAAATTTTACCAGGACTGTTACACAGAGCTTTTAAGAAATTTTGACAAGGCAACAGTGGATGTATGCTTTTTTTTTTAAATAAATAAAAGAAAGAAAAAAAACATGTGACATGTAAACATTAAATTACAGTCACAGGTCTTGACAAGTGTTGATCACATAGTATCCAAAGTGTCAAATTATTTTACAAATGTGCTAATTACCTGATAACACTAATGACAGACTGCAATTTACTAAGCCAGAAGGGGTTATCAAGGGCTGTCTGTGCAATGAATGAAATTACCAATGTAGCCCCCTTGCTGACATTCTAAATGTAATAAAGTTACACCTTTGTGCTGCATGTGTGAAACAGAGCTGCTTGTTTACTTGTGGTAAGGGGTTATGTGTTTGTTTGTGTGTGAGGTGAATCAATAGTGCATCACTACTCTACTTTGTAGTTGTAGTCTGTCAAGTGGCAGTGAGACGGTGCCTGGATGCAAGTGTGAGATGAGTTTATAAAAATGTTGCGCAAGGATGATACAGACATTTCATACACTAGATGCTATAACGCAGACCTGCAGATGTGCATTTGACCCTTTGGACCATTAATGTGAGTCTGCCATTAGTCTGTTTGTCACTGTTAAGAAAACACAATCTCCAGTGTAGTTCATACACTTCACTGATAAACCAACCACTCACCCACTAGCTCGCTATACGCTTTAGTTAACACTAAGTTTGAGTTGTCCCACCACCTATGACTAGCTGAATTTTTGTGTCCGAGCTCTCAAATGTTCTACTACAGCTAGCAATGTTTTGAACTTCTCTAACTACTGTATAACACAGAATTTATTACTTAATGTCAACTGTTAGTTGTGCGCTACATATCTAGCTTGGATCTCAGTAAGAAAGGGGAAACAATATAGTTATGACACTAAGTTTAAACTTTTTTTTAATTGATAATTCACATGTCCATACTATCTGCGTAAAAAACAATAATAAATAAATAGCCTGAATATATATAAGACAATGTCTGCTTTTCTCCAGGACTGTTATCATTCAAAAGTTAATGGAAAATGATTTTTTAAACTTACCCTAACACAGAATTTGAATAGTCTCAAAATACAATGAACTTAATTGATACTTTGATAGTCATGCTACAATTTTGTGGCCTGTGCTACAAAACCTTTAACCTCTGTAGCACCTGTGCTATTTGCAAAGGAAGATAATATACAGCCCTGTTATCTCAGCAGTTCATATCATGAGACCTTGAACTTGTTCTTTCCTCAGGTAGGTCAGGTCTGCATCAGTACAGAGACCTCACAACAACAAACTCGTGTTTTTTGTAGCAGCTGATGGACATAAATTTCCAGGTAATTTGTTGTACCCCTGCTCTGGTGAACACTGGGCTACTGGAAACTAAAGTGAATGTAAAAACGGGCTCATCTTGAGCTTTGAAAAAATCATGCTACATTTACAGGGAACTGTAAGTCAGAAGTGTACCATTATTTACTGCTCATACTATTGTCTTAGCTGCGTACTTCTTCAATCACTCATGTAATTATCAGCACTGATCCATCCAGAAGTAACAGATAACGCATTTGCAATAGTTTATCCATCATGTTACTAATTGGAATAGATTTTATCCTTAACGGTGCAGATGATGATGTAATGATGTAAGAGCATCCAAGATACAAAAAATATATGTTAACATTTCATGTCAGTTTTCTGTTTGCATGTTGTTTTACATAAAATCTTATCTTATCTGTCTTATAAGATGTCATAATAGCTGTCTTTTGTCTCACGTGAAATGAGAAGGATAGTACACTTATATTTTATAAATTCGGACATTCCATTGGAATAGAGTGCTGAGTAATGCTGCACGAAGTGATGGTACTAGGATTTTCAGCAGTGTGATAATTTTCCTGTTACACTTGTACTATGCCGATTAGGTTAATTAGGGGACATGGTTGAACTCTGGCATTTGAAAATGCCTTATTTGTCTAACACAGACAATGCTAATGTAAGGTGATTTATCGGTGTATTATATGTAATGTAAATAACTCAAAAGTACTGCAATCTGTGTAGAACACTTTTTCAGAAGTGAGACCCAACGGACCCATTGACTTTATGCCCTCCTAATGAAGCTTCAGGAGAAAGACAAAGGTTAAAATAATTATCTCACATTGTAAGCTCCATAGCCAGGAAACAATAAAGAACATAGAGACAAAAGCAAAAAGAGAAAGCATAATATAGAGAGAATAGCCTATTAAATCTGTTTCCTACATGGCTTCAACTTTAATCTTAAAAGGAGGGGGTACAATCGTGCCCAAAACCCCCCTTTGTGCACTCTGTGATCTTTGCAACACCAGCTCATTACTCCTATTGTCCCAGCTCAGTCTGTCTCACTCTGCTGACCTCCTAAACCACAGTTACACTTTGGAATCCAGTGAGAAATGAAAGCTATAATTATTTCAGTGATTTTTAAGAAAACAAATATAAATCTGAATAAAACGATGACATATTGCACGTCATACATCTATTTTTTCTGTTAAGGACTGAAGAAGTCAGACTGATTAAGCAACTCTTAGGTGTGAAACAAACTTGATACATTCTGTAATGTGTTAATACAAATCCATGCTGGAAAGAAAGTGTCAACGTCAATGCTCAATAAAATCAAACCAATGTGATACCACTACATTTACATGTAAACAGTTTCATAATATTGCATCACTGAGTTCATTTATACATACTTTTACTTTTTAGCATTTTCTGCAATTTCACTCCAGTAAATGACAAGGGAACCTGAATAGCATTGATGCCCTAGGTTATTGTCATTTTTGGTGTGATAAAGTCAGAGTGAAAGTAGGATTGAAAAAACAACAGTTTCTGTCTGCACTAGTTCTTACATGCTCTGCTACCTCAGGGCATGCAGATATCAACATTTTGTAATTGGTGACTACCATAATGTAACTAGAATAACAAGACTAATTTGTTGTATGCCATCAGAAAAAAGTGATGGCTTTCTACCTCTCCACTAAGCTCTGCCCCTAAGGCTCTAATTTGGGTATGGCGTTCATGTTCAACTCACCTGTAGCCATGCTGAGTGTCCACACACACACCACCATTGAAGCAGGGGTTTCTAGGATATGCAGTGCAGGGCTGATGGGACTGCTCTCTGCCTGGGCAGGAGCACACAGCTGTAGATTCCACTGTCACTGATACAAGACTCATAGTCCCACAATCCACGACTGTAGGTGTGTCCCGCACATTCAAAACATTGGTGCAGCCGCCGGCTCCGGCACACTCTGAGCTAGGACACTCGTCTACCCGAACTTGGAATACGCTGACCTGCAGGAATGACTGAAGCTGGATAGAGAGAGACAGAGAGAAAGAAACCAGATATTGGCGACAGTCATGGTATGATACTTATAACACAAGGTAAAACTTTAGTAGTACTTTAAGAGGTCCAATCACTGCATGGCATAAATATACTCATGTTTAAGTGACCCGTACAATAGAGATTATAAACTGTACAGCAGTGTGTATCCTCCTTTGCACAGGCTCTTATATCTAACAGTGGGGGGTGCTAATGCCAAAAATCGTCCACCAGATTCCCACCGACAAACGCTACCAACTGTGTTGGTCGCCTCTTAGAGGAGAAGGGTCACAGTGGACACCGCACCCAAATACCGTCACATACCATGCGCCCCCGGTGAATTGCCGGTTTTAATCAGCAACTTTGTTGAAAATAATAACTAATAATTAAGAATAATGACTGATAATAACTTGAAATAATTACTTAATATCTCACAAAATTGAGAAACTTTATCAAGTTACAATTTAAGAAAGTTTAAGCACACTGGTGAAAATGGGTCTCCATATGGAAGGAAAATACTTTAGGTGTAGGTCCAATATGGATGCAACAGACATGTTAAAACCAGATGGTAGGGGGGGCTCTCGATATGTTCGACTGCATCCCAATAATCTGTGAACATGCCTTGATTAAAAATCATCCATCCATCCATCCATCCATCCAGCCATCCAGCCAGCCGGCTATTACTGTAACAGCAATGTATGCATAGGTAATAATGTCTGGCTAATCTACTTTACACAAACCAATAATCACATGTGCATACCCACCAACACAGAGATAAACGATAGAATGCGAACGTGGAAGTGCTTATTCAAAGAGAGAATGTATTACAGTACAGCAGGCAGTTTGGGTCTAAGAACTCAAGCTGTTTTTCTGCACTAGTTCCTGAAAAAGTGGGCTAAACGGCGATGAGGCAGAAAGGGAACTATGACTCTCTAGGTTGAGCAGTTTGATAAAGCACTGGAAGGGAAAATGGAAATGAAATTGAATATGTGCTGTAGTGTTGTGGAGTAGGTGTGTTGCAGTGTGTGTGTGTGTGTGTGTGTGTGTGTGTGTGTGTGTGTGTGTGTGTGTTGCTGTTTGTGCATTCAGATGTGCCATCCTTGGCTGGTTAGAGTGACACTGGCCAAAGAGATTTCTACAGTTTACATACACATGCATGTACTCATGTAGCGTAGGCATGCAAGCATAGACGCACATACCCACACTCTCACACACAAATACACATACACATACAGAGCCACTCAATGTGAATCGTGTTGAACCGAAAGAGGGTGACTTCATGCTCAATGTTCTGGACTGATTGGACCTCATTCAGTGTGACTGGATTGCGCTCACTAACCATGCAATTCACATCTATTCCACTTATTCCACCAAATGCCCTGTGCTGCAGTGGCTGTATTTTTGATACAGGCTGTGTTTTACGGATCATCGTTATTGCTGACTGATGTCTCATATCAGTTGAGCTTCAAATACTGTACATTTGCCATTATGCGTAGTGGTAGTTTTTCCATTTATAACGACCTGCTTTCATTGAACCTACCTGCATCATTACTGCATTCCCTTGATAGTCAAGTTGAATACAAATGCATCTATTCATTGGTTTCCTTTGGCTTTAATGCATCCAAGAGGATGTACAGCCTTGTGCATATTAAATTAAATATGGAGGGGGTTGTGTGGGCATGTAATGATGGAATGGGGCCTACTGTTTATCATATACACTATCTATAAACCCTCTTCCCTATGTTCTTTGTGTCACTGGGCAATATATGGCAGTTTGTTTTCTGCTTAAATTATCAACAAAACAAGCTGTGGAGATGGTGCTGATTGACACTGGATTGTTTTGCAGGACAGTGTCGCAACTGCCAGAAGTGATTACACTCAAAGTTAGTTTTAGGGATGGCAAAACAGTGTCCTTGTGTAAAATCTCTGTGCTGCAAACCAGTCCAATTTATGAATAAAGATGGTATAAAGGTGTGTCTGCAGTGCACTTAACTGTAGAGACAAAAATGAAAAAAAAAAAAAAAAAATCAGAAAACTAAGATAAAAACATGCTCCACAGCAATGTATAATTAAGTTATGACATACGGTGTCTTGCACTTGAATGAAGGAGAAAATTTTGTGCAAGGCTATTTCATTTTTCCCAAAAAAAAAAAAAAAAATACAAATTGGATTTTTTGTGTGTATGGAACATCAGTGTTTGGCCTTTAAAAAAAACCTTTATCATCTATCTTTGTCATTCACAACAAATCCTATGAAAGGACCAAAACCCAAAACGAATTTGTCTTGCTAACAAGTCTTGTAAGTTCAATGTTACCCACACATAAAAGAGACATGCAATTGCATTTGACGACATACTCCTCCATCAAAATGGATAAAGCCAGTAAAGTAAGCAGCTTAAAGTCATTTTTGCTTTTTTTATTTTTTTGGGTTTTGTTGAAATAATGAAAAAAGACACTTATGCTAACCTTTAACATAAAGAATTCACATTACAGTTTTATACAAATGCATCAATATGTTTTAACTTGCACATCCGATCACAAAAATCAAAAGGCAGTATGTTACTTTGATAAAACAAGAGAGCATCAGGATATACACTGCTAGTGTGAAGGCCAGCAGAAATGGCATGGTTGGGGATAGATCTGAATGCAGTATCTTAGAAAAAGCATAAGCATGTCATAGTCATGACTGTATTAGAGAACCCTAAACAGTGCCACCGCACAGCCCTTCTTCCACTTTTATCCAGTTGCCACTTGCAGTATTGTAGTGAAAAACTCTCCCGTGGTCCAAAAAGCATATTCCCCATAGACCACCATTATAAAACTGTTGACAGGATACCTCAAACTGCAAAGAAGGTCAATTATGATGATCCATGGTGGTTTTAAATTTGTTTTTAAATCATGAATACATATTAGCATTTGAATCTATTGTAACTGATCAATTTTTTTAAAAAGATGGATTAAGTCAATAGGTTCTCTCCTCAATGTGGGTCAAGTTCTGTGTAGCCTCCTTACAAGCACAGTTAATTGATCCTTCAAATCCTTGACATAGAAAGCCAGTGAGACACACTCATGCAGTTTAGAAATGTCCACAGTTGGAGAAGAAGGTGGAGAAGTGAAGATGAGTGGTGGTGGTGGTGGTGGGGAGAGAATGCAGGGAGTACAGACAGGAGTGAGACATGTAGGGGTTAAGGGGGATTGTGGTAGTCAGCATCATGCTGATTTACTGGTAGTTAAAAAGCAGTAGGTGGCCAGCTCACAGAGTCACCTGAAAATAACTTTTGATTTTTGTTTGCGAGACTCACACTCAATCATACAGTGGTGGAAAAAAGTTTTCGGACACCCTTAAAATTTTACACAATCTCAAATATTATCATGAAATATTTGTGGAAAAATCTTTTTTTGTGTATCAAAAGGTGTGGCTGCATTAGACAGACACAAACAAATACAAATGATTTTTTTTTGTTTATTGTTTACAAGAAAAACTAACAAAACCAAATTCTTGACAGTTTCAATATGTCAGTTCTCAACATTGTCAGTGTCAAAGTCAACAAACAACAGAGAATGTGTTCAAAACTGAACAAAAAATAAATAAACCATCACATCATCAAATTAATATTTAGTAGTCCTGCCATTAGCACGCAGTAGAGCTCCAATCCTGGCTGGCATGTTCCCCATGAGCCTTTCACACTGTTGAGGGGTAATCTTGTCCCATTCTTCTTGAATTACTGCTTTTAATTCTTCTAAATTCTTTGGTTTATGCTTTGAAACAGACCTTTTGATAATCCACCACAGATTTTCAATGGGGCTCATGTCCGGGGATTGAGCTGGCCACACTAAGACCTGGATACTGTGCTCCTGCAGCCAAGTTCTACTGGCCCTGGATGTGTGGCAAGGGGCATTATCTTGTTGAAACATCCAGTTTTGACCTCGACGGAACAGTGTACATGCAGAAGGGAGAATGTGGGTTTGGAGAATGGCACAATACTTGGCAGAGTTCAATGTGCCATCACAGACAGTGAGATGACCAACACCAGCAGCACTCATGCATCCCCAAACCATGATACTGCCTCCACCATGCTTGACAGTGGGTACTGTACATGCTGGAGATAATGCTTCGCCTGGCCTTCTGCATACCCTCACATTAGCAGGAGGAAGATAAAGCTGGAAACTGGACTCATCTGACCACACAATCTTCTTCCAATTCCTGGCTGTCCAGTTCTTGTGTGCTTGGGCCCAACGACGCCGGGCTAACCTCTGTCTCTCATTGATCAGGGGCTTCTTGACAGCCTTGTAGGACCTTAAGCTATGATCTAAAAGTCGGCCACGTACAGTGCGGGTGGAACACTGGACACCAGTTTGGTTTGACCACTGCTGCTGAAGCTCCTGTGATGTCATTCGGCGGTTTTCCCTGCACATGTGGATCAGGATGCGGTCATTACTTGTTGAAGAAACCCTTGGACACCCAGATCTTGGTTTGTCTTCCAGGCTGTTGGTTTGTCTGTATTTCTGCAGAGTGTATCCAACTGCTGAAGGACTGCATCTGCACTTCCTGGCTATCTGGCGGCAGCTGTACCCTTCCTGGCTGAGAATCTGTATCTTCAGGCGTGTTTCCTGCGTTAGGTTCCATGTTTTAGCCATTTTTGTCTCTGAAGAACTTTCAAATGTGCTGGCTTTATATAGACACGAAGCACGGCAACAAAAATTGTGTCTTTTAATAAAAAGCATGACCTTCATTAGTGGATCACTGGTACCAAAATGACCCAATACTCAAAATTTCTTATGTATTTTTATGGAACCAATCAATTTTAAGTTTTGGCTTTTTTAGGATTTGTTTAGTAATTTGGCTGTGACTGCACTAAAAGAAATTGCACTTGAAGACCTAGGAGTGATTCTTAATGCAATATTTCACAAATGCATGGGGTGTCCGAAAACTTTTTTCCACCACTGTATACATGGAACAATAACGAAACTGGACTTTTTAATGACACCCAAAAGAGGCTTTTATTGATTCTAGTGATCATTTGTTGTGTGTTTGGTATTCCAGTGAGACATTTTAGATTATTGACAGAAGAACATATTGGCTTTCCCCTCATTCTTTATTTCTTATTCATGGCTAATGGCCACAACTTTTTCCTCCGCTTCTTTTCAGGTTGGGACGTGCTCCACATTTTAGCGTATCTCCATAGTAAGAATGATTATATTTTGAAATATATATTTCCTTGCTCAATAGTCCATCTAAATGACTTTCTCTGGAAAACACTTTATCCCACTCTGGGGTCTCTTAACCCCCAACGCCTATGTGGTTGAAAATGATTCAACATGGCCCATCTTTTGTTCATAGTCTCCCAAATGTTGAGGAAATGTACAGAGAGCCATACATTGGATCTTTCAAAGGCAGAGCAGTGTGTATAGCAAGCAACAAAGGATCAGAGGGACGTATTGTTCCTTGGACTATTGTTCCAATGCACTGAGAAGCTTTCACAATCCTCTCCCACTGCCCTTAGGGCCACATTAACAAGATGAACCTTGGTATCTGGGAGCCATACCAATGATTTTTAAAAAGTCGAAAACCAATGTAGTGTCATTAAAAGTCAAGTGGAGCGCGCTGGATTGAAAACACTGAGGGATAACTTCCATTATTGAGGGAGAGCAGGGAGAAATAGAGAGACATAGGGAATAAAGATTTTTTTTAAATCTCCTACTTCTGAGGCATTACTGAAGAATTGAGAACATTAATAATAAGCGCTGCCTCATCTTCGGCACCCCTCCCCCCTCATTCCACCCCTCCTCCTTCCCCTTCCTCCTCTATCTCTCCAGCTCTCGTTCATCCTCTCCATCGCCACGCTTCACATCTCATTCTGATCAATGTCTTCTCCGGAGAACCTGGCTGAATTCAGATGAAACGCTCGGCGCTCTCCTCACAAATCACACCTGAAAGCCTGGGCTACCTTACACATCTTTCTCTCTGCTTCTCTCTGTGGCCATGCTGTTCTCATCCTCTAAACTTAATCATGCACTTGCATGCTTTTCTCCACATCTCTAATCTTTTGCCTCCTTTCTTCCTCGACAATGGTCACATAAAACAAAGAGAGTGCACCCGGGAAAGAGGCTAAGAGAGAGGCAAAGGGTCAAGTGTGGTGATTGACCAGTTGACCACCATGGCCATGACTTAACTCTGGACCTGCACTGTTCCCCCCCTAACAGACATACACATGCAAATACACACTGGCTCATCATATCCTCTGAGGACACCAGGTCAGCTCTCTCTCTTTCTCTCCATGCTGCTGAAATGCATACAATTCAACTTTCTATGGTTTTCTCTCTCTCAGACACACACACACACACACACCCACCCACACAAACACACAGGTCTCCTACTCCCATTCAGACTTTTGAAACGTGAAATGAGGTCTGACTGAAGCCAGCGGCCAGAGAGCGGCAGTGTGATGAAATGAAACGTTTGTTTTTTCTGTGTAATGATATGTTTTTTTATACTTTCAATTTTGCTTAGCGTGCCCCCTTTAGTGGGTGAAGCGTAATTTATTACCACAATTTATGACAAAATATAGGAAGATCTAATTTTACACACCTTTCCTATTTGACAGACATGTTCTGATGGAGGTTTTTCTTTCCTTCCGGTGACTGCAACAGCCAAAGTATTACAGGCATAATCCACACTGTGCATTTCTGTTAGAGTCAAATTGGGTTGGATTTAAAAGGATGTTCCACACTCATGGACTATGAATAAAGTAGAAATAACAGGTTTTTTTTCCTGGGTTGGCCCAGAAAAAACTGTCCAAGACAATGGCCTAAATCAGGCCTCATTTCCCCGTGTCCTAAATAACAGAAATGGTTCGACTGCTTACTCTAGGTGGAGGATGATCTGTGGAGACCAGTATATATTACTGACACTAAAAAGAAGTCAAAAATGTTCACCGCAGGCGGTCCGCTCAGACAAACTATACAAGCTGTGTTTCTGGCAATATGAGTCGGTCTTTTAGGAAGAAGGGAAGAGAGATTTGGCATATGAATCAGCCATCAATTAGAAATACCATTTAAGGCTTAAGGTTTTTAGACAAGGTAGCAGTGGGATTATATCTCCTTCTTTTTTTTCATAAACCACATTAGTAGTAGTAATGTCTCGGAAAAAACAAGAAGACTTTCTTGATTTTAGGATGGAGACATCTGCCTAGTGTAATCTGACATTGTACGTTTGGGTTTTTTTTTTTCCACTATAATGTATTTAAAGTAACAAAACTATTTAAAGGCAAGTTAACATGGTCCAGGGTTTACAAAAAAAATTTTTTAATCAATGAATCAAACCTTTTCTGTAACCTTTCTTTAATATTTTAACTGATGTCAGTTACTTAATTTAAGTAGTTTAAAACAGGTAGGCCTGTATAGTGGTATAGCTAAACATTATCAAACAAGCATTTCCCAAACAAAACTGCTATCCCTTGTAAACTTTACTCCCTCTTCAGACATTCCCACTGCCAGCTAGCTGGATGTACCAATAGACCAGACCAGCACATTCAAGTACTTCGCAAAACAATCATGGCTGTACCCCTTTTTGGGGAATAGCTAACCACAGATCCTATACACAATACCTTAATAAAATAAGGTTGATTGCTGTCATGTCCCATCAGGCTTCTAAATGGATCAATGACCCAACTGATGGTATATTGTAGATATTCAGATCACAATGCCTGGTGATTCAATCAAATGTGTATATTTGATTAAACCACTGGGTATCATTAGTGTTGTCTGTAAATAACCAACCTGTTAATAGCAGACTGTTTGATCTACAGGCTGAGATTTGTTTGATGACAAGTCTAATGCAGCTATTCTGTAGGCTATGACTGTACTGCAGCAGCCTCCTACTCGAGCAGATATCCATCAGCAGTAACTGTCACAAGCAAAATTTAGCTATTTTCTACACCAACAGTAAATATTCAATATCTTATGTGTCTTAGTATGAAAGCCACCTGTTTACCTGCTACACAACAGCTTTTTGGCATTTCCCTGCATCTCCCTTGATGTAACTATATGTTTCTTCAAAAGGGGGCACAGACATAGTAATGATGCAATGCCAGTCTGGCCTATGTATATCACGTAATACTAGTGGCATTTCAACCATGACACAGCGCAGCACTAGATTTTAAATTAGTAACACAAGGAACACATTTTGTGTGACCTTAGACATGTTTGGGGATTTTTGTGAACTCATTTTAAGCAACAGCCAAAGCAATGTACATTTAAAACTTTTCCCAAACATTCTGTTGGATTACAAACACCACAGTCCTGTGCACTTCAAACCCAGTAACACACTGAGACAGAGGCTTGTCCACCCTAAGGACAAAACACCCAGGCATAAGCAGAGTAATGTAGTGTATGCAGTTCAGTGCAGCCAGGAATGCACAGATTTGTACATTGGTGAAACTAAACAACCACTCCACAAACGCATGGCACAGCACAGGAGAGCCAGTTTGTCAGGTCAAGACTTAGCTGCCCTCTTACATCTTAAGGAGAGGGGACACTCTTTCGAGGACAGCAATGTTCACATCTTGGCTAGAGAAGAAAGATGGTTTGAAGGAGGTGTGAGAGAAGCCATCTACGTCAAACTGGAACGACCATCATTAAACAAAGGAGGTGACCTACGACACCACTTATCAACTAACTACAATGCAGTCCTGGGATCCCTCCCCAGACAACTTCACACCCATTCACACCTGGTACCACCTGACCCTAACAACACACATGATGACCAGGTGGGTCAACGGTTCACATGTGACCCCAACAACTCTGTAAATGTTCCCACACAGACAGAGTTTAAGGCCTGCAACTCCATACCAGTCATTTAGAACTGAAGAAGCTTCTTGGATGAGAGGCAAAATGTAAGAAATGCAAGCAAGTCCAGTTGCCTACGATTTAACACTTATGATAACCATGACCTGGATGACTGAGAATCTTCACCGACATTCTGTTGAATCTGTACAATTTTACCTGGAAAACAGTTTCTCTAGTTTCATAACTGTCCCAAGAATTTAATGACCATGGGAACCCTGATGGTCATATTCCATCATCACATTCATACAGTATACAGCTAGTTTGATTTGATTTAAGTAATCACTGCAGGCCTTCATTATCCACCCAGTCCCCCTATTTTCAATGTTACTGTTTAACATAATGACTGTGTATCTCTTGGCTGCATGAGTTAACAAGGCCATCAGTTTTTATTCAAAACTCAGAAAAACATCAATTCTAAGAGATTTTTCTGTATTTAAAATTTAGTTTTTAACCACAACAGGTCGTGCCTTGTACTTCAGCGGGGAGCATTCCTAATAGCTGTCTGGTCAACTATATACCCTGCTGCCCTATTAGCAATGGGAGTTCTCTTTGTTAACATCATAAAGGATTCTACTGAGCCATGTTGAACAGATAATCACAACCACAAAATCTAAGAGGTTATATTTCAAAGCATTTTGAATTTGACACCATAGAAAAAGACAGAAGAAAACACTTTGTCTACTTTTTCCATACAGGAGACAAAATTATCCTTTTGTTTGCATGTGCAAAATCTGCTATTAAAATGGTACACTAAAACACATCATATCATGTCCAAAAAGGACACATTAAACCACTTTTAGATAAAAACAATACACAGTAGAAGCTACATTCAAAGAAGCACCAGGGACTTGATGGTGAGGGCTGCATCAAGGTTGAATAAATAGATATAAAGTGCTGTGTTCTGAGGTACCAAGCTAGTTTCAAAGAGTGGCTGTCCTTACTGATTAAGATATTTTATGGCAACAGGGACAAACGTTTTTCTATAGATGTTTTTCTTTGTGCAGGGGACTCTCTGACTTCGCCCTGAGGGCATTAGCTGAAAGTGATGGCTGTGGTCGTCTAAGATTTCGCCTCCAAAGCGTGGGACTGCTTTGCTGTGGTGACAGGACAGTGGGGTTTGTTTGCAGTCCCTATTTGCAAGAAAAATTGCATGTATAGAAAAAGCCTTGATAATGGGTGTTAAATGCATTTACAAATACAGCTACAAACATAACCACTACAACAAAATGAAGTGACAGCAGTCTGAGCTCATCATTCACAGTCTCAAACTGCTGATTGCTTATATCCAACTGTTCTTTCATAAGCCCTTGGTTGGTACAACAAAAAGCTGCCTAATTTTGCAGAATAACAGATTAGTTGAAACAATCCATTGAAGTAGTTATCTGGATGTTCATGTGACCTATGTTAACGGATCCTGATTTGTTAAGAATTAAGTAATCTAACTAAAACCCTAAATATGCAAGAGAAACATTGAAATATTGTGTCTTTTTCTGGCTTGAATTGGACAATAGAAGATACAATGACAAAACATATAACAAAGCCATACAATATGAGTACAGTGATACATTTCTATTGTTTGACTCTGTCCTCCAGCACAGTGGCTTTGAAATAAAATAGCTATGAGGTTAAAGTGATGACTCTCAGCTTTAATTGGACAGTTTTTACATTCACACCAGAAGAATTGTGTAGGAAACGTAGCCCTGTTTATGCACTGCCCCACAATTTGAAGAGAGAGAAAATAATTGGGAAACTTAACATTAAGTTACATAAAGTCATTTCATATTTGTTTTTAAATCTTCTGCAGTAAATTACTGAAATATTTGACATTTACAAAGCACTGACATCAGCACAAACTACAAAACTGATGTCAAGAGAGTCAGAACATACTGCTGTTTGGTCCTTAAAGCATCTTGGTTCATTGTCCCGGTGTGTTCAAAGCGAGTGCCAGTTGATCCTAAGTAGCATAGGTACGCCCCGCAAATTATTGTAAAAAGGCACACACAGTAACAGAAGTAGAAATTGTTGAAGTAGGAAAAACAGAAGTACGTAATAGTAGAAGTAGAAAAAGAAGAAAGGTTGAGAGAATTAAGTCAAGAAATGGCCAAGCGAAAGTCTAAAAAGGGTGTTCCAAAAATAAAAAAAAAAACAGAGTTAAACTGAGAAATAACTTCTTGTCTCGCCTGCCTATACCTGTCAAATTTTCTAGCATGACAATCATTAATGATTAAATTCCATGGTGCCCATTGACATAACTGATGGGAACTGAAATGCTTGTGCGATATTTATTTTAAAGGATCATAATGCTTTGTAAAATAAAAATGATAATTAAAAAAAAATGTAACTGATGTAAAAAATACTTAACATTTATTTTATACGACTAAATAATCGAAGACACAATAACCAAGAGTGCTGTTGTATGTGAAAAGATTCTGTTCTTACCTAAGAACAAATCTTTAGGTTACAATGAGTGACTGAGGTATCTCACCATAGGGTACGTCCCTCTGCATAGTCCAGTATTGTTTTGACCCCAGGTCATTATTTTTGTTCAAATGTGTTTGTATTGGTCTGCAGTGATTTGTCACATGTCCTCTCTCCTCCCCTCAGAGTGTGTGCATGGGGTTGAGTGTGATTGGATGTTACAAGGCAGGTGGTGTTTGCTGATTTGGCTTTTCAAAGAGATTGCTGTCAATACATTGGTCCATTGCATGGCAGAAGATTTTTAAAACACCAGCTGATAGATGCTCTTCTCTCCTTTCACCTCGGCCTTTTCCGACAAAGCCAGTGCTTAGACTATGAATGTAGATTTGTTTGTTAATACCTGCAGGCGAAAAAATATGACTGTGTTAACTAGTATGTGTAACTTGACAACTTTGTTATTTTGAAAAGCTTTCTAAACAGTTTAGAGTAGGTGAATTGAGTTTTTGTTTCGTCACTGACTTTTCTAGAGTTATCACTTGTTTTTCTTGTATTCTTTGGTTTGACCACTGTAAATAGATCACTTTTAAGCTGTTTAGTAGGAGTGAGAAGCCCTTTTTGTTTGGCATTGCCATGTTCTTTTCTATTGCTTTGAATGGTAGAAGTTGAGGTTAGAAACTTGTCTTTCGTTCACATTTGTTTGTTGTTAGGGAAGTTCAGGGTCCATGAATATATTTTTGTTTGTTGTTTTGGGCACTCTGCTCACTTCTGAAATACTATGTAACTGGTCTTCCTTGGGAGTGGGATGAGTGGGGAGTTACAGCATTATATGTCTAGGTTCCCTCTAGACCGGGGACATAACAATATCTTTACGCCAGCCCTATAGGCTGGCAGTCGTGATGACTGCATTAAGAGGAGGAACACTTTCTCCCTGCAAAAAGGGATGATGCAGTCTCACCAGCTCATTCAAAATAAGCACACCTCTTCCTCGCATCATGCAAGGAAGGCAATCTGGTGATAAACCTCATTCATGTTATCAGAGTACCAGGGTTACCTTTGTTAGCTGAAGTTCTTTTTTTAAACATTTGCTCGGTATCTCACTACAGGGATATACTAGCTCCCATACTGCTAGACAAGCTTATCTGCAGGACTGACTGCTGATAATTAGGCTGAAGAACTACGACTCTCAGAGGAGCCCACACTTAGTATGGTGTGCGTCAAAGGGAGCGCAGTGACATCCAATGCATAAAATTGTGCAAAGGTAAAAAATGAAGCCCAAATGGTCAACATGCATATATCTTGGATAAATACACCTCTAAACAGGACCCAGGATGTTGCCACCCCCCTCGTAGACTGAGCACCTGGTCCAGCTGGGGCCTGAAGCCCCTTGCTGCAGAAGGCCAAAGAAATGACCCCTACTATCCAATGAGAAAGCCACTGTTTTGTGATAGGCCTCCCAGTATGAAGTTTAACCCATGACACAAACAGCCGATCTGTCTTCCTAAACCCCTTTGTTTTGTTCACATAGATGTGTAATGCACGCGCTGGGCACAAAGTAGGGAACTGCTCCTGTTCCGAAGGGGAGAAAGGAGGAGGGGCAAAAGGCTGCTAGGTCAAGGGAGAGAAAAATTAGATTAGGGTTGTATGGTATGTGGGCCTTATTAGGCAGCAGCACCACATGTGAATCTTCTGTGGCAAACTTAAGAAAGTCAGGGTGCACTGCAAATGCATGAATATCACTGGCAAGCTTAGCAGATGCCAGTCTCAACAAAAGAGCAGTCTTAAGGGAGAGAGCACTTTTAGATCTACCCAATCTAAAGGCTTAAAGGCAGGGTGAGACAGCGCATCCAAAACAAGTGACAAATCCCACAAAGGGGCAAGCTGTTGGACACTGGTCACAGACAACAAATACCCTTCATAAAAGGGTTGATAAGGGGATGCTGACACATAGTCTTACCATTTAAACCTACATGGCATGCTACAATAGCAGTCAAGTAAACCTTAACTGTGGACAAGGCTTTGCACTTATACGGCAAGTCTTGTAGAAAGCTTAGAATTATTGGCACCAAGAACTGAAAAGGCACCTCTTGTGACTTTAAACACCAGTCCCAAAACACATGCCCTTTGCAGTCATTTAGTGACCTGGTAGAAAAAGGCTCTAGAATTCTGAATGCTCAATGCTCCAAGCCCAGAATGTTAGCCACTCTGGGTAAGAATGAAATATCTCCCCTCAGCCTGCAATTGCAGGTCTCTGCGTTAAGGGAGAGGCCGGAGGAGTTGGGTTACTGAGTTGGGTGATCTCCACCAACCAATGCTTCCCATTGAGGGGCTATCAGGATGAGTAATAAGCCCCTTTCATGCACTCTGGCCAGCGTGGGTGGGATTAGGGCCAGAGGGGGAAATTCATAAGTCAGAACCTTTGGCCCACTCATGTGTTACCACGTCCAGCCCCATCAGTGCATCCTGGTCTCAGGAAAAAGAACATGGAGCATGGGGTGTTCTCCCTCGAGGCATACAGATCCATGTTGTTGGGGACGCTGTAAAGTGTTCAAATCTGATTGGTCACGTCTGGGTGAAGTTTCCATTCTCCATAAAGAGGATTGCCCCTGGAAAGTAGATCTCTCCCCACAGTTTTGTCCTCCTGGGATGTGAGTAGCTCTCAGTGACAGGAGATGCACACTGCTCCACAAAATGAGTCTGTGAGCCAGTGTGGAAACATAAGCGCCTGGCAATCAAGTGGTTAGCTTAATCTGTGAACAGTAAAGTTAATAGTTTAGTTAGCAGTCATGTTGAGAGATATTGGTTTCTGGGTGAAAAGTGGGATGGGGTTTTTAATGAGCTGGTGACGCTGCATCAGCCCCTATTGTAGGGAGAGGATGTTCCTCCTCTTGATGCAGTCATTATTAACTGGCAGTGGTGGATAGATCCAACAACCACCCATTTCAACCGGGAGGCCGCTGTTTGCTTCCCATAAGATTGTAAATCCTTGTTGTTCAAGTTTGTTTTGAAAGAGACTGTTTGCAAACTGTTCATGTCCTGTAGAAAGGTTATGTTGTGTGTCATATCTCTACATGGACAATCCTTGACCAAAGGTTGATATGTGATGAGGTCAGAGTGAGAATGTGTTGCATAGTGATGTATCAAGCGAATATTTGAAACAGAGCCCATATAGGAAAACACTGGTGAATGTCAGAATTTTTGAGAAAACTGAAAGGTGTCTTGTAAGAAAAAAATTGACAGTGAATGAGGCCCACTGTACTGCTACTTCCCTTCAAAATTAAAGGACTATGTAAAAACATTACTACAAAAAGAGCTATTATAATTTATGAATGGTTCATCGGTGTGATCATACCCTTGGGTGAGTTCATGCCTGCTGGGTGTAGGGTGGTTGAATTAAACTCTAGACTATTTAGAGCAGATCAAGTTCATTTAGACTGGTGAGAATAGCTCAACAAAAATCTGGTGGAGAATAACCAGCTGTTTGTTGGTTAAGAAAGCTGTTCTCACAATGCTTCCATACCCAGAGGGGGATCATTCACACTCAGCGCTGGCACTTCTAAAAAACATTGTAGTGGGCATTTTGCACCTGCCTTTGATCTACTTAAGGTCTCAAGAAGTGTTCCACTAACTCTGTTTTCCTCATTCTTCACATGCATATTCCTGCCAACGTCCAAGTATGCCTGCACCAGAGTAGACTTTGTGATTTCTTTTCTTCTCAAAACTGACTTACAGAGTGCTGTCTGCATCATGTCATTTTCAATTAGGCTTTAGTTGACAAATGTAAATGACTTGCAACTGTCAGATAATAAACGGCAGTCCGAATAGCATATTATTTAAGGGTACTACCATAAAAGTTGGAATTTTCCAGGATTTGGGACTATCAAATATCAATAAGCTTGTTTTACATTGTCAGATGCAACACATCAGCAGTATTTCACGTTAATCTTTCTCTGGTTGTCTGATTTGAAAAATAATACAAAAGTTTGCCATTATGCTTTCTAGGTGTTTGATAATATTTAGACCACCAATACAGACTTGGAGTGTATTAAAAAAGTGCCACTAAAAACATTAACAATGGCTCTATTTTATTCAAGTGTCCCAAAAAAGCAATGACTGTGAGCCAGCATGCAAAACACCAGGACTCTAAAAGACTGTGACATGTGAAAATCAATGTCTGTTGCAACATTGGTCTAAATTAGTACATTTCCATAGCCATAGGTTTATGTTGATTAATACTGTTGGATGTGGTGTTGCTGCACTATGTGTTGTGTGCACAATCAATTATAATATACTTGATAGATAGACAGACAGACAGACAGACAGACAGATAGATAGATAGATAGATAGATAGATAGATAGATAGATAGTACAGGCCAAAACTTTGGACACACCTTCTCATTCAACACGTTTTCTTTATTTTCATGACTATTTAAATTGTAGATTCTCACTGAAGGCATCAAAACTATGAATGAACACATGTAGAGTTGTGTACTTAACAAAAAAAGGTGAAATAACTGAAAACATGTTTTATATTCTAGTTTCTTCAAAATAGCCACCCTTTGCTCTGATTACTGCTTTGCACACTCTTGGCATTCTCTCCATGAGCTTCAAGAGGTAGTCACCTGAAATGGTTTTCCAACAGTCTTGAAGGAGTTCCCAGAGGTGTTTAGCACTTGTTGGCCCCTTTGCCTTCACTCTGCGGTCCAGCTCACCCCAAACCATCTCGATTGGGTTCAGGTCCGGTGACTGTGGAGGCCAGGTCATCTGCCGCAGCACTCCATCACTCTCCTTCTTGGTCAAATAGCCCTTACACAGCCTGGAGGTGTGTTTGGGGTCAATGTCCTGTTGAAAAATAAATGATCGTCCAACTAAACGCAAACCGGATGGGATGGCATGTCACTGCAGGATGCTGTGGTAGCCATGATGGTTCAGTGTGCCTTTAATTTTGAATAAATCCCCAACAGTGTCACCAGCAAAACACCCCCACACCATCACACCTCCTCCTCCATGCTTCACAGTGGGAACCAGGCATGTGGAATCCATCCGTTCACCTTTTCTGCGTCTCACAAAGACACGGTGGTTGGAACCAAAGATCTCAAATTTGGACTCATCAGACCAAAGCACAGATTTCCTCTGGTCTAATGTCCATTCCTTGTGTTTCTTGGCCCAAACAAGGACTCTTCTGCTTGTTGCCTCTCCTTAGCAGTGGTTTCCTAGCAGCTATTTGACCAAGGCCTGATTCGCGCAGTCTCCTCTTAACAGTTGTACTAGACATGGGTCTGCTGCTAGAACTCTGTGTGGCATTCATCTGGTCTCTGATCTGAGCTGCTGTTAACTTGCGATTTCTGAGGCTGGTGACTCGGATGAACTTATCCTCAGAAGCAGAGGTGACTCTTGGTCTTCCTTTCCTGGGTCGGTCCTCATGTGTGCCAGTTTCGTTGTAGCGCTTGATGGTTTTTGCGACTCCACTTGGGGACACACTTAAAGTTTTTGCAATTTTCCGGACTGACTGACCTTCATTTCTTAAAGTAATGATGGCCACTCGTTTTTCTTTAGTTAGCTAATTGGTTCTTGCCATAACATGAATTTTAACAGTTGTCCAATAGGGCTGTCGGCTGTGTATTAACCTGACTTCTGCACAACACAACTGATGGTCCCAACCCCATTGATAAAGCAAGAAATTTCACTAATTAACCCTGATAAGGCACACCTGTGAAGTGAAAACCATTTCAGGTGACTACCTCTTGAAGCTCATGGAGAGAATGCCAAGAGTGTGCAAAGCAGTAATCAGAGCAAAGGGTGGCTATTTTGAAGAAACTAGAATATAAAACATGCTTTCAGTTATTTCACCTTTTTTTGTTAAGTACATAACTCCACATGTGTTCATTCATAGTTTTGATGCTTTCAGTGAGAATCTACAATGTAAATAGTCATGAAAATAAAGAAAACGCATTGAATGAGAAGGTGTGTCCAAAGTTTTGGCCTGTACTGTAGATATAATAAAAGAACATACTTTTCTGACTTACTTTTATTATTGTACCTTATTTGTAAATTTGTTATGGCTTTGGCAATATTGTTAATCTACAGTCATGCCAATAAAGCGTATTAAATTGAAACTGAAATTGAAAAAATTGAAATATAAATGACACATATGCATTGCAATAAATAATCTACACTGTGGATGATAACCTCGGACAATATTTCACACCACCTTCGAGTATTGCCATTAAAACTTGGCTCTCCAAAGTGGTGGACATTTGTTCTGACCCATGTTTTTGGTGGACGGTGAACTGAGCGCATCCATTTGCAACAAAGAACGTCAGTTTTGTTCACTCTCATGACAATTAACCACACACGCATACTGGGTTTTATGATGTTTTAAGATTTATGGGGAAACAGTCTTCAATACAACACTGGCATGGCTGGTGCAACTGAGAATTCAGACAATGCAGCTACTGGTCACATTACTGGTAAAGCCACATATGAATACTTAAAGGAATTTTATTAGCAAATCAGTACGGATACCTATGAAAAAGAAAATCACATTTTTATTACAAATTGTGCCTGCTGGACGTGGAAAAAAAAAACAAGTCCACCAACGTCAAACAACATAGTTGAGTGGAAGCATGTGACTAGTCTCTGGAAATATCTGTAAATGAATGATGATCACAACCTTTTATTTTATTTTAAAAAGGAAAAGAAAAAAGACGACATTGATAATATTTTGTTCAATTTCATTCTACTTATTTTTTTTGGGAATGTTCACTTCAAAATTCAAGGTGTGAAGTGTGAATGTAAACAAGTTCATTCTATTCTGTGTACACAGAAATCTGAGCTTGCTCTTGTGAAGTGCAAACTTTCACAACACTGGTGGTGGACAGCATGTCATATGATGTTTTTGGTGTATCCATGCTTTTAGACATACAGTACTTTGTTGGCCACCAAGATCCAAAAGAATGACATGGTGTAAGTAGTGCTTCAGATATATTCTGTCAAAACTCATTTGATATGGGGGCATCCCAGCCGTTCACCTGGTAAAGCATGTACCCCATGTACTGAGGCTGAGTCCTTAGCATCGACCCAGGTTTCATTCTGACCTGGGGCCCTTTCCTGCATATCCTCCCCTGTCTCTACCCCTGTTCAAAAGGCCCAAAAACATAACCTACAAAGCAAGAAAGACAGCAAGAAAGAAAAATGCAGTACATTTGACAATCATTATAGCATAGCATGTATAGGCCAAGTCTGGTAGCATGTACTCTTCTCTTCTACAAAAAAATAAAAATAAAAAGAGGTGGAACTGGGGTTGGTTGAATGAAGGGAGCAAAGCTCTCATGAAAATCAACAGCAGGAACAGCAGCCTGAATGGTGGCCTATAAACTGTGTAATTTCAAATGCTTAATAACAACACATTTGTTTATTTATTCATTGTTGCAACTATAAATGTGTGCTGCTGAACTGCTGCAATCAGCTGAAACTGCCTGGAGTCCTTACTGACTTCAATAGCTCATATAGAAACTGTATAAGTAACAGGTGAGGCAATCAATGAAGGGGAAGGAACAAGTCACACAATGTTAGTGAGTAAATTCCACTCAGCATGGCAGATCTCTCGGCTAACAAGGACGGAGGAAATGAGAGAACCTGGACAAAACCCATGAAAATGTAAAGAAAATGCACAGTGTGATATTCCAACCTGGTACTGAATGTCAATCAAGCTGCTCTACCTCAACTGATATCATCATTATCCCAGAAAAAGGTGCCAAGCTCACACACTGCACAAAAAAATGTCAGTCAAAATTTAAAAGCATCCTTTACAGAGCAGTTATGGAAAGAAATGAAGTTGATGAGTCTGGAGGTGAAGAGTTGAAGGTTTTTGTCTTTTACCATGTGCATTACTTGATCTTAAATGAGACATGATGCAGATGAAAATGGCCTAAGTCCATGCATTTCTTGGAGACTTTTGATGCTCACTTGGCTGTGGTATCTTGTTTTCCTGCCATGTACAACTCTTAGCAAAGTGATGGAAAATGGAGACAGTTGTCAGAACAAACGAGCATCGGAATATGGAAAAATACATACTTTTGAAGTTTTGTGATTGTTTTTTATTTTTTGGTTTTATTTTTTTTTGTTTTGTTTCCATTGGCCTGTTAGGGCTGCAATAGAGAACTGTTTTCAGGCAAGAGAGATCAAAGAGGAAACCCAGGTGGGAGCCAAGAACATTGTTGCTGCACTGCCCACCATAACAAGCTAACAACGCCATTAAAGCAGCTGAGAATGGTTTCCATCTGTATGGTGAATGAGATAAACAGATGCTTTGTTGTCCATCTAGAAGACATATATGTAGACAAGCATATGCATTTGTATGAAAACAGTTGGCATGCTTTTTCTGAGAAATAACCCAAGGTGAGAATCAACAAAAAATGCTCTGAGTTTACGAATGACAGCTATTGTTCACAGTATTTACAGATGTCAGGAGTTGTTCTAGAATGAATTTCTTGTACAGGGTGAGTCCAATATATTTGACACACTGCTCTTTCTTAACAGTTTTATATCTGATGCCACTGGGTTTGTGTACTAAGTTGTGTGCAGAGACAATGTCCCACATTTTGACTGACATATTTGATTTGTCGGAATTTAACGTAGGTTTCAACCACAACACAGCCAGAGGCAAAACGGCTGCCTGCAACCAACAAGTGTCCCATCTGGGATTTCTCTGTGGCTGGACTTATTCAGTGCCTTTGTAGTGCACTTGCTCTCTGGTGTGCAGTTGGTTAGATTATGTTCTGTAGACTATGTGTGTGTCAATCAATCAAGCTCCACCATGGGAATACAGTCAGCAGCAGATCAGCCAACAGAACAACCAGATTGTAAGGGATTTATTGCGTCTACCTTAAGCATTGATATGGATAAAAGGCTAAAGAAAACAGTGACCTACCTTTTGTTTGTGTGCGGCCAGATAACCATGGATTTTCTCAGGCTGGAGGAAGGAGGGGCCACCGTGCACAGCAAAGCGAACATCCAGCATTCGCTCCTTCACATCCATTAGGCTAAAGATGTTGACATCTTCAGGTGGAACGGAAAGCATCTCAGACAGGAAGTCCACCAGCAGCTCGTAGCGGCTCCGATGCTTCCCTCTCAGTTCAATGAACTCTTTTGCTGTGATGTCTAAGAAACACACACACACACACACACACACACACACACGATTGGAATCATAGACTGTATAGAAGTGGCCTCATTATTTCCATCCCTGCTCAAGGATAAATCCAATTATTTTCGAACTGGGCCCAAGTGCTAAACTAAAAAATAGTCTGGAACACTCAGACTGGAGCTGTGATGATAAATTATTGAAAATGGCTCACTTTGTCAGACAAAATCTTTTGTTTGGTAGGTCATTTTGTGTCTCTTCTGTATGTCTGTTTTCCTGCGTGTGTGCGTTGTGTGTGTGTGTGTGTGTGTGTGTGTGTGTGTGTGTGTGTGTGTGTGTTTTTACATGTGAAGGATGTGATTGGAAGATGGATTTCAATACCTAACTGTGCCAGTTAAAGGTAATTACACTCTTGACAATTAGTGGTTCAATTTCTCATCATACTCTGCAGCAGGCCCTTAAGGAAAAAGGAAATCTTGCTCTTGCTGTTTTATTTCCCTAAAACAGTCCTGCACCTGTGACTTAGCTTGTTAGTTATGTCCATAAAAACAGGTACAAAAACAAGATAAGCTATAAGGTTAATCTATTGACCACTGACCTTTGTCAAGATTAAGAACAGGTCTGATTTGTCATAGCTTAGACCAGACTAAAGACCACCACAAAAGAGTCTGGAGCCTATCAATAGAACCTAAGGCCAATTTTACCCTGGAGCTACCCCCTCAGAGACGTGGGTCTCTGGTCTGGGTCCTGTGTTTACAGCAGTACCAATGCTCACACATAAATACAAGCAGTTAACTGGTGTGAATTTCAAATATGGGGACCACCATGATAATTTCAGACCTGTTTGATGGTTATGACAGTCTGGACTTGAGTAGACAAGAGTCAACCAGCAATAAAAACAAGAGGAAGACAGAGAAGTAGGAGAAGAGGGGGGAGGGGGAGGAGGAGGAAGAGGACAGGTTCCAGTTTTAAGCCTATGGAGAATTCCCTTATAAGTATACTATGCATCAATTATTGGCTTCAAATTGTAAACTACTGTACCCCAGAAGAAGTGAATGTGAAAGCCAAACCCAGATTCACTCTGCTTGGTGTTTCGCCTCACTATATTTGTGATTTTTTGGTGCTGTGTCCGCGATTTTTGTAGCTCCCTCTTGGATGCTTGCTGCTTATGGTCTTATGGTTTATAAGGTCTCAACCTAACCTGCCCTTTGCACCCATAAACATCCTGAGCACAGAGAAAAAGAGAGGAAAATATGAAAATACAGGCAGAGGGCAAGGTTTCTGCTAATAAACACATGGCCACACACTTCTTGTGGGTCATAAATGATGGCTGAGGGGAATTACTTTTGTACAAGTCTATTCATTGATTTTTTTTAAAGAAAACCCTGCATAGTATATGTGATGAAATGCTTAAGCACCTTTATCACACAGGACCAGGGCTCTCTTAAGAATAAGATCCCCTTGTCTTAGTGAATTACCTGTTGAAATAAGGGTAAAAAAAATCCTTTCCTATGTGCACCTATGCCACTATTATTTGCTTTTACACTAATGCCTGTATCAGTGACAGGCTAAACATACACTCACGTTTGAAAATGTACACTGCAATCGTCTTTGGAAGCTGTAATTGTTATTAGCCATGACAACTACATGAGGGTTGCTTCTGTTGTGCCTTGTGAGTCTGGGTGTGTGTCATAATGGCAAACTGTGAACCTGGTGACACCTATTTGAGCGGAAACTACCATAGAAGCCATCTGAGTATTTTGCCAGGTGTTTATATGTCTGTCTGTGGGCAGAATTTGTCAACCTTATTGTGTTGTAACTGAGCAAGATGCAGTCAGGAAACTTAACAGGAGTCTGAGATCACAATTAAGGTCGAGTTTAAAGGTGGGTGTGAGTCCAAGCAAGGGCACTGGAGGTATATGGGTAGAAAGAAGGAAAGGGGCCACTAGCCCCCCTTCCACTTTACGCCCCTGGTCGACATTTGTTTTAAATCACAGATTGCTGTATTGCTGCTGGAGTGATCCCATCATGAGACCATCTCAAGTTCCTCCCCTCTATGGCTGTCTAGAAGAGGTCCCTTCCTGATTTCATTCTAATGTACGAGATGGGGGAGAAAATACACAGCCCTCATTCTCTGTAAAAATGCTTTCCAAAGTTCAGCTAAAGCTAATATGAGGCCTCAGCCATCTCGGTTACCCAAATCAAGTGGGAATCTTCAACAGTTATTGTCTTGTTAGTATGAAATTTCCAAGGACAACAGATCTGCCCTAATCTCTTACATTAAAACCACATCACAAAGGGATCTCTTATGGGCCAGCATGGACAGGAAGAGTAAGTGCTGTGACCAAAAGTTGTTTTATTACACATGTGGGCATGTGGGTGTTGTTTTAAGACAGACTTGAAAAAATATGAGCCTAACCTCCAGCTTAAGGACTGATTCCAAGGACTACCACGAACTGCCCTGCGTCATAAAAATGTCTTCATAATCAGCATTCTGAGACTCAGACTGGTTCTCATAGAGACAGATGTACAAGAGAACACACACACACACACACACACACACACACACGTATATATATATAAAAAGGGTTGGGCAGGGTGATTAGGTTTGTGAGTGTGTAGAGGGAGACAGAGCCTAGGCATTAAGAGACAAAACAGGGGGCTCAGAATGGGCTCAGCGGATACAGCGTGAGGGATCGAGGCTAATGTCAGCTCCCATCAGTCAGTCCAGCGGGAGAAACAAGGACACAGGCAGACAGAGAGACAGTCAGGAGGGATGGGGGCTGGGGGGAGAGGGTAGTAACTCCTAACGCAGAGTGGCAGCCTTTGCACCTGGCTTTGATCCAACCTCACAATTCACCACTGCTTTCTCCTTCCCAGAGGCTTCATTGGAGTCGAGGCGGTGGTGCACAGACTCTCTCCTGCCCGTAGGTTTGTGATCTCACACAAATAGGTGCAAAAAGGGATAAATATGCTACTCATGTAGCAGTGCTTTTGTGAGAGAGACTGAGACAAAGCAGCAAGGGAGAACAAACACTATGATGGTCTTTGTGCGGTTTGTTGAGCTTCTTCTTGAAAGTCTCAGCATGACAGAAACACAGTGGAGCCATTTTTAAAGGTGCTCTTTGGACCAAGCCAAGTAATACTTCAGGACTTTTGAAGTTATGAAAACCACCATGAAATGTGTTTGATCGGAACCAAACATTTAACAACAGGCTTCCACGAAAAAGATAAAGATGATAAGCCGAAGTTACTGTATTTTCTCTCCACTAAAAGACAACTTTTGTCCCTTCCCATAAAATTGAATTACATTAATACTTGTTAAGTAACAAGTAGATAATCTAAAGGTAGAGAAATAAACTGATCTAAAGGCAAAAAAAATAGTAAAAAAAAAAATACTGCAAAAAAGTAAGGACTAAATTATCTTAGTAATAATATGGCATGTCTTTTGAAGTTTCTGTACTCTGCCTTTCTCAACTTTCTATCACATTACAGACAACACAGGTCAATCATGAGGTTGATAAAAAACACATTGATAATTAGCATAATTACTGTGTGCAGCACTATGCAGGTGGCACTCTGCTGAAACATAAATATCTCCTACCTTAACTGTATTCAATGTAGGTTGTTTTCTATAAAACGATTACTAGAATTCATGATTTACTTTCGTTTCTAATATAATGCTGAAAGAGAATCAACAAATGTTAAAGATTTAAAGGTTCCAAGGGTAAAAATATATTTGTATACAGAACTGCAACTGAATGAAATACACTTTCAGTATCTCTGAAACTCACTGAAGCAGAGAGAAACTTTAAGCAGGCTGAGAAGAAATGCCTGTCAAAAGGAAACATAATTTCTGTATCTGCCCTGGGATTTGAATACACTCCAAAATTGAATAGGTTCTTTTTTGTCCTACACCCTTCCACCAAGTTTCATGAAAATCTGGCCAGTGGTTCTTCTGTAATCCTGCTGACAGACAAATAAACTGAACTGAAACATAACCTCCATGGCAGAGGTATTAAACCTGTGGACTTAATGTAATTAAGTCCTTGAGAGTTTGTAGGTATATGTGATAACTGCTTTCACGTATTACACCTATTTTATAACTGTCAAATAACTCTATCAATGTTTTTAAACCAATTTCTTTTCAGGAGCCCACTCAGTTAGATAGATAGCTGACTTCAATCACTGTCAAGCAAATACACCAACAGATCCAGGGAGTTTTAATTGACCACAAAGACTGCAGTCAGTTTGACAGCAATGTAAATTGAAAATCTTTTGAGTTCTGGACTGTTGGTCAGACAAAGCAAGCAATTCAAGGATGTCACCTTGTGCTCTGGGAAACTGTGATGAGTGTTGTCTTTTGACATGTAATACAATCTTTTTTTTTTTTTTTTTTTTCAATTAAAGTAAAGGGGTATGCCAGTGATGTAGTAGTGTGCTTCAACAATGTTGGAGAACTTAAACACTAGAAATAGTCAAAATGGAACAGAGGTTGTAATATTGTGACTTCTATATCCTGTTTACACTGGTATTAACATGCATCTTGACTGAGCCGATCATAAGTGGACGGCTCTGTCTGTCTGTTCATGTCTTCCATGAGAATGCGTCTCCAGTGACCACTCTTAATTGGATCTCACTTCCCCACTCTATATGCAAATAAACATTTACATTATTATTAAGATTGCCATCTTTAGGAGACTACTGCTTTGGGAGTATGAGTTTTGTGCCAGAGACAGTTGGTGAGAGTCCGCTGCATTGCAGCAGCGATTGTTGCAGCAGCTGTCCAGGTGGCTGGTCTCAGACGATCTTGGAGGTGAAAATGCTGGATGTGGAGGTCCTGGGCTGGTGTGGTTACACCTGGTCTGTGGTTGTAAGGCCGGTTGGATGTACTGCCAAATTGTCTGAAACACCTTCGGAGACGGCTTATGGTAGAGAAATGAACATTCAATTCACGGGCAACAGCTCAGGTGGACATTCCTGCAGTCAGCATGCCAATTGCACACTACCTCAAAACTTGCGACATCTGTGGCATTGTGCTGTGTGATAAAACTGAACACTGTAGAGTGGCCTTTTATTGTGGCCAGCCTAAAGCATACCTGTGCAATATTCATGCTGTCTAATCACCATCTCGATATGCCACACCTGTGAGGTGGGATGGATTATCTCGGCAAAGGAGAAGTGCTCACTAACACAGATTTAGACAGATTTGTGAACAATATTTGAGAGAAATTGTCTTTTGTGTATATAAAAATATGTTTTAGATCTTTGAGTTCAGCTCATAAAAAATGGGAGCAAAAACAAAAGTGTTGCGTTTATATTTTTGTTCAGTGTAAATCTCTATCCACCTTATTCCTAGCCCCCGTGACTCCTTGCGCGAATTATGTGCGTGACTTCCAGCGCTGAACCGAATCCGGATATTTATAATGTTAACAGTTTGTTTACAGTACTCTATTCTTCTTTCCAAGAGAAATTGGGAAATAAAACGTGGAACACACCATCTGTTATACCTCAAATGGGATTATATGATCATACCTCTGCCATCTCTGACAGCCATCTCATAGCATTGTTTTTCTTTTCCTTTTCAACCGAGTACGCTAGCAATTAGCTTGCCTTGCTCCATTCCAGTATTGTTAACTTTAACCTGGCCCGAGCTAGCTTAAGGTAAACATCTGCTCCTTCTGAATGATTTATGATTACTGATGACTTATTAAGAGATACGAACACATTCGGCAAACATTTAACATAATTCCGTATTAACTGTAGCTCCATGTAAAGTGAATAAATGTGATGTTTCCCAGCTTATCCTCTGCTTGTCTGCGTTAATGACAAAGTTTACACATTTTTTTAACTTCTAATTTATTAAAAACTTCTGAGCGAAACATGATGCAGACTTCAGTAATAGTAAGATAGAGCAGTAGTAAAAGAAATAACTTATGGCTTTCATTTTTTATACGATATTAAGGAAGTGCAGTAAATCAGTAACACATTGTCAGCCCTAATGACTAAATACATATTTCAAGGCATGTTGCTGAGTTTATTTTCTAATGAGCAGGTTTCTGATGTGGGTTGAGAATTAAGTCAGACGGGGAAAGACAGGGATATCATGTACTGACGTTGAGTGACGGACCTGTCAGTCTACGTGTCATTCTCTTCTGTAAATTCTGATTTAATACTTTTTCTCAATGTCTGGTGAAACTCTTGTTGGTTTTATTTCTCATATCAATAGTACCTTTGGCAACAGGAACAATCCCATGTTGTTCTGGTCACATGTTCAACACACAGTTGTAAGAGACAAAAATTCAGCTTAGACTGGTTGTTAGTCGTTACAGACACGGACAGCGCAACAGGTACCAGAGAATGTTTAGTTAATTAGTTAAATATTTGTTAAAAAAATGTAAAAGTGTTTGCTAAACTGACGGCAAATTGCTTTCAAAAAGAACCAGTGTTGGTAGTTAGCCACCAAGAGTAGCCACTGGGACTAACCACAGACAGTCTATGGGACTAACTAGCTTACTGCTACTTCCGCTATCTCGCAGAAAGTTGCACACATAATCGTTTCTACAGTAGCGCCCTCAGGAGTAGGGTGGATAAAACCCTGGATTCCATATTTCCCATAATACAACCTGATATCAGCTTTTGTTACCTGCAGTAACACGTGCAGTTCGATACATTGGCTCTCTGTTATAAATGTGTGTTATTTGGGCCTAAGCAAAGATAACCCGGTGACAGGAGTTTTTACAAGCTGAGTAGTAGTCTGACCAGTAAACCGACTGATGTGTAGAACTGGTGCACTGCCCCTCTGATTGGTAATGAAAATAGTCACTGCTTGCAGCCATACTCCAATGCAGAAAGTGGATGTGGCACTTTTATTGGCATGCTGGTGTGCAGTATGAGATCTTAACATCTTCCTCCGTCCACAGAGAAGAGAGGAGAAAGACAAGGAAATCAGATTTTGTAGCATTTCTGATATTTTTCATGCTTTTATTTTAGCTACTCTTTTAATGGAACATACCAGGCTCATAAACTGACAAACAAGGACAGTCAGAGGGGCAATATGAGTGATGACTAAAGGGTCAGATCAGTAAGGAAGAGGAAGGAAGTTTTAGGCATCTCCCATATAATCACTGCAGCGGCAAACTAAGATACATTCTCTATTTCTGTGTATTGATCCTACAATGCACATACCCCAGAGAGCAGACTGATGTCTGAAGAGGGCTCCTGTGTTAAAGGGCAATCTCTTGGCAGAACAGTTTATGATGTCCTTCTCCCTTCATCATGTAACACAAACCACATCAGTATGAAGTATATGTACTCATCGTGTACTTGTAATTGTGCTTTCTCCCTGAGCACTATGCATTTCACTCTAAGCTACTATTTTGTGGACATTTCAAGGACTTTTTGTTTACCACATTTTTACCTTTCCATCAATACTGAGAGAGAAAGAGAGAGAGTGGGAGAGGGAGGGAGCCTTAATCTCAGCAAGGCAGACTTAACTAGTGCTTTCTTTGTGCGTCCTCATTGCATTCCACATTTGTTCTTGAAATGGGATTTAGAATGTCAAGGAGGGTGTAAGTAATGCTATAAGTAGAATATTTTCATAATCCCCGAGACTGAGAATCAATGAGACTGTTTACTCCAAAGCTCCACATGGAAAAATAAAATCCTGGAAATGGCTTCTGTTACATATCCTCCACACACACACACACACACACACACACACACACACACACACACACACACACACACACACACACACACACACACACACACACAGACACACCACAGTTTTGGTAGCTTGCCTACACCTCAGGATGATCTCAAAGTCATTAATCCTTGATATTACATTTTGCTTTGAAACCTCAAACTTACATTTTTGGAGAGTTTGTTTCTTGCTGAACTGCAGGTTAAAAGTGATTTTGACACTGTATTCACAGCAGTGGCCGAAACCAGTGCTCTCTAGCTCTCCATTTAAGTCCCTCCGTTACAGCCAGGGCATATTAAATCAATACACTCTGTCACTAACAACCCTTTGATGACAGTGTTACCATGTAAAAATCTTCAATGAAGTGACCACCCATTAGGGAAAAGGTGTTGACAAATGTAACCTTATTATTCTAAAGTAAGTGGACAAAAAATTGTTTTAGTTGCAAAAACAAATAAAATTGAGGGCAGTTTCTTTCATTTTGATTTCCATTATTCATCTTAAACACACATTTGCTCGTGTACATTTTGCGAATGGATTCAATTCCCTTGCACAAATATTGAAACGTGGGCGCCAGCTGTTCCACCGCACCATCTCCGGGTTTGGTGCACATTAATTTACCTCAGCTCCGTTTTCAGAATGAGAAGCAAATCCTTTTATCTACTTATATGAGGCTTGACTCTCCCTTCCATCCTCTCCTTTCCTTCTTTCTCTCCCTCTGCTCTCCTCCCATCTTTGGAGTGCACCCTCTGGCCTCCCCCTCTGCTTCTATTTCAATATCTCTGAAATCATAAAAATCCTTCAGCCATGTCCCATTTCTCTAAAGCGAATTTAATTCTGAGCAGACAGCCGATGTGCTGTACATCAGGTAATGATGGATGCTGCTCAACATGTGAGGAGAATGTGCTGGCTGAGCAAAACCTCTCTACTAATTATTTTGCCAGCATAAGTAATGGAAACAGGCTTTTCTGTCTGTGCGCCAACGACAACTGAGATCCCATGAGTCAGGGGAGAGGGATTAATAATGGGTGTAATCTTTTGCTAAGGAAACATCTTTAACTGAGAGTGTGACAGTCCTGTGAAACACTGCAAACAACTAGAGCAAACACTAATCAGCACTCATTAATTTTCTATGACTGGAGACAAGTACGCAAATAATGACCACATTCTCCAACACTCCCTTGTCAGCACTATTAAAGGGATAGTTTGGATCTTCTGAGGTGGGGTTGTATGAGGTATTTATCCAAAGTCAGTGTTTTACCTGCAGTAGATGGCGACTAGGACAACCCCAGTTCAGAGAAGCAGGCAGAAGTACCAACACAGAAGTAAAACAATGCACTGCTGTGGACATGGGGCAGCAGTAAAACATATTTAACCAGTACGAAAATCAGTACCACTTTAAATGTAAGTTTTGTTGAAAACATTTTCACTGTTTTACCTTAAACTCAGACAGCCCTTTCTGATGGGAAAGCCATTTTCAGCTTGAGTTTCCCATCTATGCTTTTGTTGAAGCCACCAGACTGTATTGACAAAATTGTCATTTTAGAGGTAGTTTAAAGAGGTAGTTTGGATTCATCACGGTCACACAATAACACAGACAAACTAACTGACTAGAGGCAGTGGTAGATCAGTAGCTCCTTTGGTCAGCGATGTTAAATTACTTTTTTGGTCAACGAATTTTGGCTTTGTAGAAAGTGATATCACGGCTTCAGTTTCCATTCAGTTCTATGGTAGTACTCCTGCCTGCCTCTCCAAACTGGTGGTGGGGTGACTGCCGTCTACTGCATGTAACACACTGACTATGGATCAGTACAACCCAACTTCAAAAGCTCTGAACTATCCCTTCAAATTGAGCACAGGTTTCTTTTTTAGGCAACATTGACTTTTATCAGCTAATTACAAATTCGTATTGTCATGGGTCCTACCTGTCACTGTAGCAGCATGACGGGGTCAAGCACTTTTGCATGAATGTCAAAACAAAAGGGATACAGAGGAGCGGCAGATGAAAGTCAAGGACAGTTTTTTGTGGACCTTGGAGTATCAGGATTTACAGTGTCAGCCTTAATGAGGAGAAAGGTCAGTCTCAGAGTAAGTTATTGCACTCCTGTGTAATGTTCAGAACTATGACTTAATTGCCCTTTACAGCATTCTGCATACATATCTGGTTGAAAGGGTGACTGAAACAATGTACAGACATTAATAGAAAATTGGTGAACTGTATTAACACTAAAGACTATGATGAAAATATGACCCCTATTTGCTGCTCTGACAAAACCTGATGTGCTGTGTATTATAAATATATTAGAATACTGCCAATAAATCAGACATAAAGTTATTTGACCAAACATCTTAATTCTAGTGCCGTTGTCTAGCTTTTAACTACATCTCGAGGTCTGTTTCTTAGTTAAAATTATAACACCTCAGTTACCTCAATTAAAATTAAGTATGGAACTATTATCCTAACAATATTATGACACTATAACATTCGAATGATATCATCTACAAGCTGGAGTGGTGTATAGCATCACACTATTGAAGAATCTGCATCTGTGAAACAACAAGGACTCTGGACAACAGACTGCATGAAAACAGTCAGCATCAGCTGTCTGTGAACTCCAGACCAAACCCATACTCTGCGTTGACTTGGAAGGGACCAAAGATCAAGGAGGACATTCACAAGTGACACCACAGACCATTTTTGACTAGACACAGAGACAGGAGTGTGTGTGTGTGTTTGTGTGTTTCTGTAGAGTCAATCTTACCTGCCAGGCGGAGAGACCCTGAGTTGTAGATGGCCTCGTCTCGCAGCTCCCTTACGTGCACCGTGACAGAAGAGACGGCGTCTGGCCAAACTCCATCAGACACACGGACCTGGAATTGATAGATGCCAGGTGGGGCA
The DNA here is from genome assembly GCA_019142605.1 of Cephalopholis sonnerati. Classification (NCBI taxonomy): domain Eukaryota; kingdom Metazoa; phylum Chordata; class Actinopteri; order Perciformes; family Serranidae; genus Cephalopholis; species Cephalopholis sonnerati. Next base: position 9,521,998 of record JAGQAX010000001.1, read on the forward strand.
TTCTCCTTGATGATCAGGAAGCCTGTTCGCTTGTTCAGGATAAAGTAACTGAGGAAAAGAAAAAGCACACAACAGCAGCAGCAGTTAAAAAAAATGTACATTTAAACTCCAACATTTTAGAGCCATTGTTGCAATCCATGCAAGCCAAGCAGGCATAAATAACTTTAACCTCTAACCCTTATGGATCAATACACAGAAAATTTGCAGCCAAAGGCCAACCTGGTGAGCGCACAAAAACAAGTCACTCACCCTTGCATCCACTTTTATGCAGTGACTTAAATAACAACCTTCCACACTACGGTTTCTTTAAGAAGTATTTACTACTAATAAGCAACACTGAAGCATTCTGGGACAACTGAGGTCATTCAAGTTGCCACCTCATGCAGCTATCTCCTGGCTACCGCAGATCCCCAGAAGGCTTGCTCACAAAGCTTGACCAGGGCGCAAGATTGGCTGGTGTGTTTGCAACATCCAATTTCACCACAGGCGAACAGTGCAACTGCTGCGTTGCCCAGCCTGAGTTATTTTCTTATGGCTCAGAGCCTGAGAGGGTCAAGCTGCTGAATCCATAGGACTGACTGCTGGCGTGGTACCGATTAGTCATTAGGCTATTACAGGCATTTCAGCGAGTCTGCAGAGATCAGTAGTCTCAGTTATTTGCCCATCAGGGGTCGGCATGGTAAGTGGCTGAGTGGAAATAAATGCTCAGTATGACTGCATGCTTATTGTCTGTTGGGCCAGAGTCAGCTGGACCCAAAACTATACAGTAAGTCATGGTTGGCTCCTCTCATGTAGCAACTCATATTACCCATAGACTTTGCTGTGGGTATTCAATGTTGATGTCCCAGCAGGGCACGCAGGCCTCTAACAATTTAACATGAGACTAGAATTACCCTCTGGCAGGTGTATGCTTCACACACATCGTCTCCCTGGCAGCACAGAAGATCTATACAACCACAAGAGTTTCAAGGTGGACACCCAAGATTAGAGTTACCAATTCAGTCTCTGACCAAATGTCTCCCCCTCTGTTCCTGAGATATGATGTTGAGTAATGGCAAGAAAAGTGTTTTGCAGAACATTACAATGTTTCAGTGAATCTGACCTTTGACCTTTTGGATAAAAAACAATAACCACTTCATCATTTTTTCTGTTAGACATTTGTGTGAAATTTGTCATGATCAACAGATGAATTTTTGAATTATGGCCAAAAGAGTGTTTTTTGAGGTCACAAAAGTCTGGTTAGTTTACTACTGAGTTAAACTGTGACTTTTGTGCCAAAGTTGAGGAAATTTCCTCAAGGCCTCACATGCACAAGACTGAGATAGATGAAAGGTCACAGTGACAGTGACCTTTGAACACTAATTAGTTAATTCCTAACTAAAAGTGGATGTTTGTGACAACTCTGAAGAAATTACCTCGAGCCTTTTTGAAAAATCGAGTTAACGAGAATAGGATGGATGGATGTCAGATAGACACCTAAAAACATAATGCATGCAGCTACGGCTGTGACTGGCGTGGAGGCATATAAATGATTTTTTAACATGGATCCTTTTTATCAGGCTCATGTGGTTGGGCTCACCCTTGGTTGTGTCCAATGTGAAAAATACTAGGATCTGCTAGGTGAGAGGTAAAACTCATAGACCTGCTTGGGGGCTATACCTGTTTTCATAGACCGATTATTACATCACAATCATTATTAAATACCAGCCCAGTATCACTGAGAATTACATCCATATCACACGTTTTCACACTTCCAGATTTGACAACATTCAGTGCCAACAGAGGAAGTAGTGTGCCCTTAAAGTAGTGAAGTGAAAAGTCAGGGTGGTGGATAGCCTGTAGCAAGTTTGACATTTATGCAAAACATTGGAGTCTGCACCACTTTATATACCTGCAACTGACGTTCATATTTTTATTAACCCTAACCATGATTTTTTCCTAACTTCAACCGAGTGTTTAAGGTGCCCAACCGTCTGCCTTTAACAATTTTGTGCCTGCCATGCTCCTATATTGCAGAAAGCCAGAATTTAGAAAACATCAGCATTTGGCATAAAATAACTTTGTAATTAGGGACATCCTATTTAAAATGTTTTGGCCCTGATCCCATTCAGACTCGATAATTGGAAATCTGCCGATACCAGGTCCGATCTGATGCTTATATGCTACTTAGATATGTACAGTTTCTTACACACTTAAATCACAGCAGTAACCTCCCTAAATCTTACAAACCCTCTTTTTGACAAGTTACTTTATCCACATACTAGAGGCCCGGGTTCAAAAATAGTAATTTTGAAAGTTTAAATAATTGATTTGAGACTGAAAGTTCGATATTCAGACTCCTAAAATTGATGTGATCTGCTAGATAGAAAACACATCAGTCTGTTGGAGCTGTTGCAACTACAGAAACCTCCAGTCCACTAGCAGTTGTACAGAAGTGAATCAGCTTGGGACACCTTTAGTTGTCATTGAAAGAAATTTTGGGATTTTTTTGGAAATGTTCTTGTCTGGCAACTGGATTGCTAAATGCAGTTCATCATTATCTGCTTCCAAACACAGTGCCTGCTGGCCACCACACACTTTCTACACTTTCTGAAAACAAATCAGCAGCATATACACATCAGAAAACTTTGCTATTTTTTTTTAAAAAATCATCAGAAAACTTCCATTGCAAATACTTTAGCATACAACAAAACAGCCTTGGCAAAATGGTTGCAAGCCCTGAAAGGTGAGCAAATATGTTGATTGGGGACTGGGATCTGGGTTTTTCCTTGGAACATAAAGTATGCGCTGCATTATGTTACATGATTGAAAAGAATCACTGATATCAATTATAGAGTGACGCAGATGTGTCTGTATGAGCTATGTGATATAAAAGGCTCATTGTACAAGTAAGGCTCAACATCCTGTCCCAGTCCGGTTGCCCGCAGGACCAGTTCCGACTGTCCAAGATAAAGACAGACCAATACAAATTCTAATTGATCCCCCTCAGCCTTTTGTTCTACTCAGTGTTTCATTCTGTCTTTTAGTGTTTACTCTGTTTTCTGCTGTAAACCAATTGCCCCCTGGGACAATAATAGAAAGTGAGCAGAGACGATGCATTAGGGAGAGAAAGGCACAGGGGAAAATGAGACTGACTAATAGGCACAAAGACATGCGAGGAAGCAATTTCACTTGGTCCTTGTCTCCGTGCTCCCCTTGTACAGTAAATGAGCTCATTCAAGTTTAATTATAGAGGAAATCCAAGGCAGAACCTTGGCAAATCAAATAATAAACCACTTGTAGAGACAAGGGCCACATTAAGTCATTTTAAAGCATATGCTGTGGTGGGGAGATTATGTCTTAGGTCTAGCACTTAATTTCAGGTTTCACTGAAAGACGATTTACTTCTCTACTAAAACTACCAATACTTTCCCACTTGGTACTTCCCAATTTGCTGAAGCCTGCATTTATTGCCATTATGTCAACTACTAACATTACTGGCCACATCAATTCCAGTCAGAGTGGGACACTTGCAATTAAACTATTCTAAAAGATGCATTGATGATCAGAATACTAATTTCATTTCTGCTTATTTAACTCAGCTAACTTTAACTTTTTAATCCAAAACACCAAAAACTGACTAACCTAAGTACACTCTCAGTTTGAACAAACTCAATTGTGGCTGATTTGAAGCACTGAAATGAAAATATATCAAGCCAGATGAGCTTTGATGGTCTCTGTTTTGTGAAATGCCAGTAAAGCAGTGATAACACAATGTGTTCTGAACTCGACTTAGGTTTGAAACACCAAGAGATGAGAGCTGTCATGAAATGTTAATGCCTCATAGTACACCCAGTCCTCTATACAGGCTGAACTTTGACTTTGACAAAGAAGGGAAGAAAGTTTGTCATTTTGAGTTGAGCTCAGTTTCGAAGATGAAGACTAAGGTGTCGTGGGGTGATGGGGTGTCACTGTATGTGATTTTTTGGTACTTCAGTGTGTGTGCATGTGTGCGAGTGTGTAAAAGTGAAAAATGCGTCTGCCCCTTTTGGCATCTTGAGGGGGGCAATTTCAGAAACAGGCCACAGCCTCCACATCCTATAGCGGGTAACGAGACACAGTAGCAAAAAAGGAAAAACAAGGAAAAAGGAAAAATTAGGAATCAACCCGAGGAGAAGTGGGAATTGGACAGGATTGTGGGTTAATGGATGAAAAAGGTGCTAAAAAGATAGAAAATAATTGAAGAAGACACTACAGAATTATCCAGTTGATTTACTGAGAGCGATGTAGCACATCAGGGATGCAGCTTGGGAGTCGATTACTGAACACATTGCCAACACAAAATTAGGCCTGATGTCATCAAATTGCACAAAATGTATACATAAAAGATGGAAATCATATATTGTGATACATTAGCTACAAATGCAAAAACGGCCTTTCAAGGGAGCCAGAAAAAAAAAATCAGTGAATAGCAGTAGGGTAGTGTATAGTGCCTGGCTGTTGGGCCTTTTTTTTCACTGCCAAAAAACATAAATATCATTATGTAATATTGTTATATCATATCCTAATATTGTTTGAAATAGTACAACCTTGCACTAAGTAGAAATACTAAAGTACAGGCACCTGGAAACTGTACCTAAGTAGAATATTTGAGCATATGTACTTAGTTACTTTCAACTCCTGTCAATATAAGTACATTTAACTAATTTTCCAACTCTAGTCAACGAATAATGAATGAAAGCTGTTTTAAGTATTCTCTTTCCACTCAATACTATAATTACTAACAACTACCAATATGTTAAAAATCATAATTCACAATCTTTCTGACATTAACATTTCAATTTTTTAATGCTTAAGATTTGTACTTTCAATGTAAATGAGGTGCCAGAGTGGATTTCAAAAGCATTAAATAGAGCTTGTTCAAAAAACAAAAATGAAAAAAAAACAAAACAAAAACGCTAAGCCCACAATGTCCTCAAACCCAGAAAATGCCCTTAAATAGTACTAAAATGCAGAAGTTTAAATTCTGCAAACTTTGAAGGACTTCTCAAGTACACGAGTCTCCAGAACTGACCACAGTCCAAAGACATCTGGCCTAATGTCTAAATCAATCACAACAAAAAATATGATGTGCAGCAAGATTGGCTGGGAAATGTAACGTGGTTCAGGGTGTAAACACAATGTGTGACACAGTGATCCCTATCCCTACTTCTTGACAAAGTGCAGATCATCCTAAGTAGTGAAGGTCCATCATTCATCCTGAAGCAACAAAGACTCCAGGCCATCAAAAACTTTTGGCCAGAGTAATCTGTATATCTGAGATGGTAATGATTGCTTTTGGACAGTCTGAAGCATGAGCCTTCATGAGCGCAAACAAATAAAACATAAGGATACTTTATTGACTGCTATTACTGTGCTTCCTGTTTTCATAACCACCTACTGTGCTGAGTCTGGGAAATGAGCAAAAACAACTTCTATTTTTATAAAAAGTACACCTTGACTGTAGTTGTTGGTTCTGCTAGAATACATTCAAGCTCTAACATAACAGAATATACTGAATATACATATTCACTGACAAATTTAATAGACTTACTTCAAATTGTTCTTGACACAGTTTTCATTAGAAAATACTAAAACAAAATATAATTTGGGCAACTATGGCAATTTAGTGTTCTCATGTTTGTGTGGATAGCCTGATAAAATTGCTTGTTTCATTTTAAAATTTTGCACAGTGCGGCTTTTTTCCATTGTCATAGGTTACTGTGTGGAGAATGCAGCATAAATGGTTCATGGAGAGTCACAATATTTACCTTGGCACATGTCCTTCAAAGACATACGTCTTGTTGTCCCAGTCATCAGGGTCAGGAGAGTAGACCTTTCCAAGCACCGTAGTTGGCATACGTCCTGAAAATAGAACACACACCAGTTTATGATTTTCTGTTTTAAATGACCATTGAATCTGTGCATATGTGTTTTTGGAGCACAGATATTACTCTGCACTGGCCCTCCATTTTTCAGAACAATGCTCAGGGCAAGAACAGGTCTTGCTTTACAGCATGTGCATCTCCATGTACCTGAATTTAAGTGTGTGCTGCGCATTATGTCTATAATACCGTGAACCTTAAAACCATACCAATAGGTATCTCACAAACAGACAAATAGAACCAACAAGGATGAAAATAATTTAAAGAATGAACGGCTTGAATGTCCATGTCTCAGGCTTTATTCATAACTACCTTCCAGCCGAAGGAAATGCTTATAAGAAAATGCTGTTCAGAGGCACAAAGATTATAATCATGTAGAAAGAATGGTTGGTACTTTTACTCTCTCCTTAAACTCCTCACTCTCTGAAGCATGTGGGAATTATTGTGAGTGTACCCTTGAAAACTTAAAAGCAGACCTTGACATATTGAATTTAAGCATGTTTTTAAGCATTCATGGCTGTCAATGGCAAAACCTGAAAATGCTATTCTATTTTTCCCACAACTTTAGGTGTAAGAATGTGAACAAAAGCATTGTATTGTGACAAACACATAAGCAACAAGGTCTTTTATTATTGTGAGAAGGGATGCAAGTACTTGTTCATCTTGTAGAAATTGGATCGAATCCCTGTCTGAGGAACTGGTTGACAAAACAAGTTGTTTTGAACGTAATGTAACTTTGCTAAAATTATGTGCAGGCGTTCTGTGACACATTTTCTGAGATTCTCTGTAGTCCGAGCCCAGACACTCTGGTTTTTGTTTGATAATCCTTAAAGGAGACATGTAATAGACTCAAGGAGAATAAACATTGTAGCTGTGATTAACTGCATGTCAAATCGAGCAATGGCTTGCCTTTGTGACCCTTAGAATAGCACCATGGGAGTCACTCTGACTAACAACCAATCATGCAGACAGTGATAATGTGGTGACAGCGGGTGGATTGAGGTAGAGGTGAAAAACACTATAAAAATGGTGTGCGGCAGTGTTCGTTAATTACTGCACACTGATTTCGCATTAATTGGCTGGCAGTGTCAGTTTCACTTACAGAGAGAGAAAAACTACCTTTGAGATCAAAGTTCAAAATGTGCTAAAAAGTAGATGAAGACAAGTAAGAAGAGTGTACCTAAGAGCTTCATTATTATCTTTTTCTGTTTCTTTGAACACTGCATCCTAAAGACAGTGACGGCACTCTCACCTCTGTGACTATTGATGAATATTTTCTTCTCCCCCGCCACATGTGCGTGATCATTTTGGTCACCGATGGTCACAGTAAGGGTGCTGGTCACTGTTTTGGCTGGATGGCCACTGTCGCTCATGATAATGGGAATGAGGAATTCTTTTTGCCGCTCACGGTCAAACGTCCTCAGAGCTGTTAGTGTTGCCGTGCCATTTAGGTTGTCCTGGAGGTAGAAATCATTGCTGTGGCGAAACTCTGAGGGGACATTGAAGCGAAAGGGTGGGCCATTCTCTGGAGAGTCCCGATCCACAGCTCGGAGGAGCGTTGATGTTTGGTTCAACCTTACTACCTAAACAAGAACAGAGAGCATGAGGGGTTGTGGCACGCTAACGTGTTTTTTTTAATCCATACCTACAATGAGCTGTTATCCTCCTTTGATTCTTGCCGACTTCCTTCTTTTTTTTTTTTTTAAACCAAATCTTATCTTTACATCAATATGTGGCATGTAGAGATGAAACCAATTGCAATTTTCTCAGCCAATTCCAATTTCCATTTTTTTTTCCCAAGTTTTTACCTGTTTATTCAAATTTTGTCTGATTCCGATCTTCTGTCTATCTAAAAACTATTACTGACAGCATACACAAATGTTTTTGTAACTTTTCTTTTATGAAAAATACATTGTATATTAATATAAAATACTGACTATTAAATAACTTTTACACTTTCTCCAAAGCTGCACCAGGTTACAAGACCTTCTCTCCTTCTACCAACTCATGATGAAAAAGTGCTCCAGGTTACTGGACAGAGCTTTTGTACATATAAAATCCAAATAAAATTAATTTTACTTTCCTGAAATAGAACGGGTGCAACAGATGTATACATACTCAAACACATTATTTACATACCAGAAAAGAAAATTTAGAGAACATGTTATTCTACATTGTGTATGTAGGCTTAATATAGAGTGTCAACTATTTATTATCCATCAGAACTGATGTACTTTTTATCCATTTAGTTGTACATGTGATTATCAATCAGTATATGTTACCAAGAATATAAAGGTGCGTGTACAGTATTAACTCCTCCTGCCTGCCTCACACTGTGGACAAGGCACAAGAGGACCCAGTCACTGCGATTACTCTGAGCAGGATGCATGGGAATGAATTACAACTATTTTCCTGACTATTTGAATAAGTCAATAAATTTGTTGCTAGCTGCTTTTTAGAAAAAAGATCACTAAGGGGGTCTGAGAAAGTCGCTAACGAGGGAGTGTGACAAAGCATCTGTATTTGATAACCTGGGAATGAGAACGGTTTGCAGTGGCTGTGTCAATAGCTGGTTAGTGTCTTTGACTCTGACGTGAACCATTGTGTGGCACATGCATATAAATTTGATTGGCACAGGATCGGGTATATCTGAGACCGACCAGCCAGTTACCAGTTACGCCCAATCAAGCTGAAAATCATCCAATTCCAGTCACCAGCTAATTGATCAGTGCATCTTTAGTTGCATGTTAACTTGAAGTCAAACCTACCTGTGGTCCAGCCACATTCTCAAAGACTATTGGGGAGTAAGCCGCCTCAAACTCTGGTCCATTGTCATTCACATCTAACAGTGGCAGCTGGACTGTGGCACTGCCTGTTAGAGGTGGAATTCCATGATCGGTTGCTATGACAACCAAGTAATGCTGTGATATCCTTTCCCGATCCAGAGGCCGGGCCACAGAAAGTACTCCAGACTGGTCAATGGTGAAGAGCCCTTCCGGATCTGAGTCCTCTGATAGGCTATAGGTGATGTCACGGTTCTGGCCTGAATCTGAGTCACTGGCCACCAAACGTGCCACACTGGTTCCCACGCTGATGTCCTCAGGAAGTGGAGCCAGAGACAGAAGGTGTGGAATGAAGACAGGAGCATGATCGTTAAAGTCCTCCACCTCCACCACACAGTGCAGAAGGCTGGAGAAATCCAGGTCTTCAACCTAAAATAGGAACCTTATATAGTCTCACATGTCATACAAGTGCAGCAGTGGCAAGATTTACATTTAAAGACATCCATCTTATCAGCCAAATACATACATATATACAAATGTGATAGTAATTAACCATGGTTTTTGTCTGAACAGATTTCTGATACTCTGCAAAGTCAACAGTTGTAATTTTCTCCCAAGAGCTACTGAAAATGAGAAAAAAGTCAAATACAACTTATCTAAACAGTAGTGACCACCCTTCTATTTCATTATTTCTTGGTTATAAAGCAATATCACGCCATGCATACATCTGTGTGCATGAGTGTGCTGCAGTTACTTTTTATATCACTATAGAATTTCTTGTTATTTTCCAACAGCCACCTCTCACTGCCACCAATGTGAAAAGTTGCCTTGTGGCGCTTTAGAGTTCTTGTCTGTAGCTGACATATGACACCTTCTGTGTCTTCTGTGACTGACTTTATAGTTCTCTGCACCTTGAAATTCTTTGTCTTACGTTTTGACGGAGGCACTGACAGCTTGATTTAAGGGATTTATGAGCACTGAGGAAAAACAAATAACTTTGAGATCAATCCTCATGAAATTTCCCAAAACATGTTTTCATTTTTTTCCCATCAGTTTCAGCAATTCTCAAAACTTTCCAGGAACAGACTGTATGTGAATGTACCCAAACTTAAAGTGCATACTAAAATCCATTTCCTATTTTCAGGTACCACGGTACTGTTCATCATCTGACTTCTGTCAATCTTGAATCAGACTCTGTTTCTCTACATCCTCTTTACACATGCCGCACACCCATCACTAAAGGTTGCTTCCACATAAGTGAAATTTAACTCCATGAATTAGAGACAGAAGTTGAATCAAAATAATCTTCAATAGTGCAAGACTGTGTGGTTGAACAGAGCTTTAGGAACAGCTTACACATACCTTCAGTGTGAGGTTGAACCTCTGCTCACTGTGTCGTTCATAGTCCAGACGTTTCTTAAGCCTCAGAGTGCCACGCTGCTCCTGCTTATGACTAACCATGTAGAATTTCTGCTCTTGGTCTCCAGCCACAACACTAAAGGTCAGCTGGGCATTTTCTCCAGTATCTCTGTCCTCTGCAGCAAGCTCCAGGACCTTAGAACAAACAATAACATCATGTAAATAAGGCTGTCTCTCATTGGGATAGTGGCGCCTTACATTTTTGATACATGAATTTAAATCTCTGTGAGCTGATGGTGTATTTTTGCAGAGTAGCAGATTCTGAAACAGTGCAGACAGCGCAGAAGTTGTTATGGCTAATGTGTTAACAAATAATGCCCTCAGTACACAACCAGCAGACACCGAGCACTGATGTTTAGCTGGATTCACAAAGATATATTAGACTGGTGTGTAGTGTTGGAACAGTCTTCATTTTTCTCTCAGGCTAATGAAAGTTAGACAGTTTCACAAAAATTAAGACTTATTTTAGGCCTAAAAAATTAGCTACCTTAACCCCAGGCAAACTAATTAAGAGCCATGTCTCCATAGCAACAACTGGTGACACCCACTTACCAGTGGCAATGACAAAAAATGTGAAAAACGTGACTCATAAATAGGGTTAGTTTTTTTTCGTTTTGTTTGTTTTTTGATAAATGGTGCCTAACTTGAGGGCTAACCCCTCTCACTTTAATTATTTGGCTTGAGTCTTGAGGAGTTGGAGTATTTGTTTCACTGAAAAACAGCCTAACTGTACACACATTGCACTGGTGCGTTTAACTTTAAAGTCTCTGCTCTGGTAACCACAGCCTTACTGTCACGCATCACTGTCACACACACGCTCTCTCTCTCTTAACCACACACTCACTATGCACACAATCTGGCACCGAAATGATTCACCAAAATTTGTGTTATGATTCAGTCCAGTAGGTACCAGTCATATAGGAACTGGCACCATATTGGCAGGGGTTTTGGTGCCCAGTCCTAATCATAAACTGTGCTTCGTTAACAAGGTTGTGAACTGAGTCAGTAATGAGACAGGAAAAGAGTTTTTACAGAGCACTGTGAGGACATCGTTGGCAACTTTTGTTTGCCCAAAGACACCATCTTAAGCCTGGCTAATGAGTTATCAGTAGTCCTGAATACTGTCACATTAGGAAGCCACAGGGTGTCTGCGTTGTGTGGCCCACTTGTTCACAGTAGCAGTGGTCCTGCCAACAGTTTTGCAAACTTGTCGTCTAATGGTGGTCTATGGAAAAAATGCTTCTTGGCCCAAAGGGAATTTTATTTGACTTGTTTGTTTTTTTACAGTTTCACAGTGTTCAGATATGTTCAGTTTGAAAAAAGCCTAAATTTAACCAGAATTCACAGCAAATTAGGCATACTTAAGACAGTCAAGAGAAAAACAAATTTGTGCAATGAGTGAATTTAGACGTCTATCTAAAGTCTGACTATTAGTTTGATCTAAGCTGCAGTCAAAGTGTGTCTTTGTGAAACCAGCCTGTTTTTCTTCTACAAAAAACTCTGCGTATCTATAGCTTGATTTAAACACCAGTAACTAGTCTTTATTTACTCTGCCACATACAGTATATGTGTGACAGCGAAAGCTCAAACAATAAGCTAAAAATGAATAAAGCTGCACACAGCTGCAGAATAAGGCGCTTACATTATGATAAAAAAAAAGTAAAAAATATGGTAAATGGTAAATGGACCTGCATTTGTATTGCGCCTTTCTAGTCATCTCACCACTCAAAGCGCTTTTTAGACTATGAGTCACATTCACACAGTCACACACACATTCATACACTAGTGGCCGAGGCTACCATACAAGGTGCCACCTGCTACTCAGTTTTTAACACACTCACACACCAATGGAAGCATCATCGGGAGCAATTTGGGGTTCAGTATCTTGCTCAAGGACATTTCAACATGCGGACTGGAGGAGCCGGGGATCGAACCGCTGATCTTCCAATAAAATAAAATATCCCATTAATGTGTATTCAGATTTGTGAGGATACAATAAACCCTGTAATTAATCTGATGCAGTCTTCCTTTTGTTTAAGTCAAACGATTTAAAGGATTGTAGCTGTTTTTTGTTTCTTTTTGTTCTTTTTATTATTTTTTTTACAGTAGTTAAACTTCTTTTTTAAAAACGTTTTTTAGACAAGCGCCCTCAGTTCATTATTAATTCCAGATTTCAGCTGTTGCCATAGTTCTTATTTTTAAAATCTTGCAAGATATTCTGTATTCAAGAAATCCCATGAGCTACATTTAAAATCAGAAGTTTGTGTCCCAACTGAAATATTCTACCGAGAAGTGTTACACCTGCTGTAAACAGGAAGGTTTCCTGGGTTCAAGGCAGACTGCTGAGTTGACCTCCGTTGAGGTTTTCTGTATTACTCTGTTGTGTGTTGTCTTTCTGGTAGATAGTGGACGCTAAAGTATATCATCTTCCATCACCAAATGTTTACATTTCCAGCAGTAATTTAAAATAAATTAAAGATTATGGTTGCTGTGGCTAATAGCTATATAAAATTGTGCTTCATTAATGTGACAGCCTCCTCTGACCCACCTCTGCATTGGGCTCTGCACTCTCAGAGATCCTTGCCAGGCAGGAGTGGTCAGTGAATCTTGGAGCATGATCGTTCACATCCTTGATTTGGATGGTAGCAGTACCAGTTCCTGTCATCCCTCCCCCGTCTCTGGCCTCCACAACCAGGAGGTAGGACTCAACCTGCTCTCTATCCAGACCACCCATGGCTACAGTGATGGTCCCTGTGGTGGGGTTGATAGTGAACATTTCTGAGAAGGTAGGAACGCCTCCTACCTCGATGTTAGTGGCATCTAGACTACCCATAATCCTGTAGGAGAGCACAGCGTTCTGGCCAACAGCTGAGTCATCCAGGTCAGTGGCTGTCATCTCCATCACAGACGTCCCCACGACTGAGTTCTCTGCCACGTCTCCGTGGCAACTGGGGGCACAGGTAAAGACAGGTGCATTGTCATTGATGTCCCACACATTGATGATGACGTCGGTGAAGCCCGTCAGACCTTCTCCTCCCTCGTCTGTGGCCAGAACGACAAAACGCCACACAGCACGTTCCTCGCGGTCCAGGGTCCGCTGGGCATAGATCTTGCCTGTGACCTCATCAATTATGAATTCACTCTCTGCACCCTGGCCATGGAGAGAGTAACGCAGGGCCTCCTGGTCAGCATCCTTATCTGGGTCAGATGCTGTTACCTACAACATCAAAGGCACAGTAAGACAGAGAGGATGATGAGAGTGTAATCACTTTTTTTACACTATTTAATTATTGAAATGCTGCTGACTTGGAGTGATATCTTGACTGGAAGCACTTCACAACTGCTCAGCGTAGTTATGAACTCTCCGGTAGGTAAACCTGGCAGAGATCCAACCTCCTCAACCCCAACCCCCACCTCTCCTGCCTCTCTTCCTCTGTCTGCTTCTTCTCACTCATCCTCAACACATCAACAGCAATTACACCCTGGGCAGACCAAAGATGTTTCACTTTAGCACGATAATTGCAGTGTGATGTAGAGCCAAAATTAACTTGTTCTCATCAGACTCGTTCTGATGTCTAAGTGCTGTTTTAAAAGAGTTGGATGTGCACTTACATATGTAAAGAGAGAAGAGAGCACCAGGCTTACAGTGAATAACTTCAAGGGGTTAAAATGGTATTTTGTCAAGTAAAAGAGACTTGGGTAATAATGGTGGGAAAATAGTCAAAGTGAGTTATTCATTTAGCTAAACTAGATGAATTTATGTTTACAGATGTTTAAATGTCTGTTCTATTCACCAGATTCACCACCATGATTACTTATAAAATACATAGCTTCAGCTTCTAAAGCTGCATAGTAATAACTGGATAAAAACTAGAATCAAGCGGTTAATTTCGAACAACCTTTCCTTAAATCCAGCACTTCACTGATTCAGTAAGCTTTAGCACTACAATTCCAAGTGCTATCCACTTAACGGTGGTGAAACACTATGGCTTTGTGATGTAAATGTCTTGCTTTATCTTATTTTTTGTTTTGGCTTTGCTGACAGACAGCCAGCTGGCTAGCTGTGTTGACATCAAAAGTTCCTACCGCTGACTCTGTGGTGTGGTTCACTGTTTCATTGGCCACTCTGTACTGTGCATCACCTGGGTCGGTCTAAGGCTAGCTAGCGACGCTGCTCTTTCGGCACTTACTCCTCGTAATGTGATCCTAGCGGTGGAAGACGTTGCTGGGGAAACATGGTGGCCAGCCTCTAGTCTGCCCCCAGGTAGCCCCGGTGAATAAGCGGCTTCATTTTGGGCTTCAAAACCCCTTTGGCATTGTCAACTATGGTAGCACAGTGGCTCAAAATTACTTCCTTACTTATGACCCACCAGAGATGTGAGCTGGGGATTTTTTTTCAGCAGAGACTCTGCCCTCTGCCTGCATGTTCTTATTTTCTGCTCATTTTGCTGTGGTCAGGATGTTCCTGGGTACAGTGCGCAGGTGAGGTCTGGACTTTATAAAAACATACCAGAGGCCTATACTACGAAGCAGGATTTGAAGTTAGCAAGGTAACCTCTGGGTTAACTTTGGGTTTTTTTTCAGTACTACAAAGCTGGTTCTCTTTTTATCGGGATAAATCCCTGTGGCAACTTATGCAGAACAGCTAACCTGCTCCGGAGCAGGTTAACTTCAGAGTATTGGATCACAGCCTGTTAACACCCTGACATCTGACCAATCAGATCACTGAAGAAATAAATTTATCCATAAGCAAAAGTCTGTAGTATATAGTGTATATTGTTATAGGTCAGTAAAATCATTTCATTGTTCCAGGGCTCTTTTTCCACTGGTTTTGAAACAGAGCTTCTAACACACAGAGAGGTCGTTTACAACACTAAACACATGATTTTACCACTATTTGAACTTGTGCAAAGTTTACTTTAGTCTGCAGTGACTGCTGACAGTGCTGCTACTTTTACACTCTGATTCCATCACTGCAGCTCATGACAACATGAGACACCTACATGATGACAACTAGGATAAAACAGATAATAATGTATTAGTAAAATAATCCTCACTCTATTACTTGGCTTCCATTATCACAAATGAAACGTTTCAGTCAGATAGACCTCATCAGTCATTAATGAGGCTACTTTTCCACCCTTACTCCAGTAGCAGAAACAGTCTGGCATTACTTTAAAGTGTTTTATGTGACATATTCAGAGTAGTGATATCATCACCCAACTAAACAGCAAAAACACTCTACTTATGCCACATAGGCCCAGTTATACCTGCACATAATTTAAGTTCGGCTGATGGTTGTTTCTACATTTTTTGTTGTAAGATTACAGAGTATAGTTTACATCTCACGCCACTGACATTTTACCGTCTTGCAGTCGCAGACACTTTCAGTACCCTTTCATGTTATATCAAATGAAGCAGCCTACTTCATTCATGGTTCTGGTGATGTCTCTCATAATTAACACCAACTGAAATGCTAAATTCTTTATGAAGGAATGGGACCTTGATTCCTGACAGAGATACACAAAAGCAACCTCTTATTTCTAGCTGGCGACTGTCGATTGACACATACATGCATGATATTGTGTTAAAAGACTGATGCTGAAGCTTGTATTGCAGTGTTCATCTTGTAAGTACTAGTGTTACAAGAATGATAAGGAAAAAAGAAAAGATCAGACTCATCTTGCAATGTAACGGAACACTGGTTGCTCAGCTTGCATATTTTCTGACAAACAAGACAGGTTAGATTCATGCTCCGGTGAATGGTCAATTGCATGTGATAAAACAGACAAAATGCTAAGTAAACAGAAGATTGTACAAACTCTTATAAGCTCTTTCTTACAGCTTAATAATGATTGGACTGTACCTGCAACACAAATACTGGTGAGCCATCCAGCTCCTCTGTTACGCTGCCGTAGTACTCGTTAACGGTAAACACTGGAGCCTCATCATTCTTGTTAACAACGTTTACCGTCACGGTTGTGTAATCCTCCCATTTCCCATCTGAAGCCAGGACATGAAGCTTGTACCTGAGCAAAAAATTTCAGCTTTGTCAGGGGCTTTCACAAAATACACAACACTTCAGATCCAAATGAGCTCTGTGAAAAAACACTTGACATATTCTTAAACACAAACTATTGAGGTGTACTTGATTGAGTTATTTATTTATTTATTTTATTTTGAGTTAAAAGTTATAACATACATGATGTCAGACGAAGAAATTAAGTATTGATACAACAAGGGAAATAACACTATATATTTGAGGTAAAATCCTTCAACAAGTATTTACCTGAGTCTAAAAGCAAACATTTGAGTCTCAAAGGATTCTTCCCCTACCTTTTGTTCTGTTCATAGTCCAGAGGCTGGGCGATAAAGATTGTGCCCACCTCTGGTTCCACATCAAACACACCTCCCGAGTTCCCTGATGTGATCTGGTAGCGCAGCTTAGCGTTGCCACCTGCAGAACAGGACAAGATGGAAACTTAATGATGAATGACAGCTTGTATAAATGAACCTTAGTTACAGAGAAAGCAGAGTATGGTTAGGAAGTGGGGGGAAAAAAGGCCGTATCTCTTGTATTTGTACCATAAAAGAGCTTCGGTGGAGAAGTTCCCCCCTAGTCTACTGCTGTCTGTTTCTGCCAATCCACCAATCTGTCTCCCTTAACTGAGATAGATAGCATCAGCGCACTTTAGGAGGCAGACTGAAATCAGATATCGAGTGTTTGGTGTCATCTGATTGTTATGAGTCTTTAAACAACAAGCAGCCTCTGCCCTTACAAAGGTGATTACTATACACTCTGCATTAGAGGAGCATCTTCGTGAAAGGAAATCTATGAACAACTGAAATTGTAGAGCCATGAACAGAAAAACTTAAGTCTATACCTTTGTACTGCATTAGATGTTTATACCTTAAGTTTTGCAGAAAAAATAATCTCACTAAAGTGCTTTGTTTGGTAATGTTACACAAATAGAAACCAACAAATAAAAAAGTCATGTTAAACTGATATCTTTGCCAACAACACAGTTAGTCATCTGCTTACTAATTAGCATCCATGCTCTCAAACCACATCTCTTCAATTTGAGTTAAGTAGCGGTTTCGGACCAGACACATCCCAAACACACTTTTAAGAGCTGATACATTTTACAGTCAAGTTTCTATAGAAATACAAAAAACAATAACTTTAAAACTGGTGAAGTCCAATTTCATTGGCAAGACATGTTCAAAACATATAACAGAAACAGAAACAGAAAGAATGTTTTTCCATTTGATACAATTATTTTTAGGAAACAATAAAACATAATAAGGACTTTCATGTTCTCAAATTACCATCTCATGGTTGTATGCTTCCACCAACCAGTCAAGTTGTAGTTTACAATCATGTCTGTCCAGACTCATATGAAGCCATGACAGTAGACAATGCTTCAGCTGTAGATGTTGCTGCAGAGAAGCATAGTGTAAAAGATGGATGCTTCACACACACCTTCAACCTGGAAGTACACAAGATCTATTCAATTACTACAGTTCCACGGTGGACACCCAAGATTAGTGTCACCCATTCAGTAGGTGACAAAAATGTCTCCTCCTCTGCACCTGAGTTATGGCACTGAATAATTACCAGACACGTTTTTTTGCAGATTATCATGATGTCATAGTGAAGTTGACCTTTGACCTTTTGGATATGAAGAGGAAGAGAACCTGAAAACATACTGCCTCTGGCCACAGCTGTCACTAGTACAGGGGCATTAAAAGATCATTTGACTCCATATATCACAAAGTTCTAATAATATAAATTACTCACATTAACTAATGAACTCAGTTTTTAAGTGATTTTAATTATTTGTCTTAGTACAATATGTCTATTTTCATAGCAAAGTTAAGTATTAAAATCATTACAAATCATTGTAAAGTAGAGTGAAAATCAGTTTCATCCCAAAAGGAAAATAAAAACTGAACAATAAATGAACACTGCTTTGGTAAAGAGGGCTAAAATGTATCAAAAATACTTGATCCAAATGTCCTATTTTCTTCTGCTAAGGCTGTATCTACAGGTTCTGAAATTTGCCATTCAAAATTTAAGCAATTTTGGCTTTTGTCATAAAAGTCGATAATAATAGCATTCAAAATGTGTTTTTCAGGGTGGAAGATCATTTAAAAGCAAGAAAACTTGAGCAAAGCATTGAGATGAAAGTCACATCTATTCAAGGTCTTTAAGAGAGGAAAAAAAAGAAACATAATACAGATCAGCCTCCAACTAATACAAACAAAAATATATACAGCACACTTTCAGGGGAGATTTAGGTACCTGCAAGGTCCTGTGTGTTGAAGCATGTAAACACTGCAATTACAGCTACTGTTTGGCTGTGTGCACAAGTTTACTTTTGAATAGTTTCATCACCATATTTATCTAGAAAACAACACTAAGGTCTCTTTAGAGTTGAAGATAAATCACGTCTATGTGTCTCTGTGTTGAATAGTCATGAATATCTCTTATGTTACAAGTGATTAAGATCCAGCAGGGCTTGTATTGCAGGTACAAGTGCCATATCTAATGTCTACTTGTTAGCAGAGGAATGCGGTGGAATTCAGATTTATAGTGTTTATATTGACACAGAGGTATGCAGAGATTCACATAAGTACCATTCATATGGCTTCTTGCACAATATATGAGCCAGGATCAATGCTAACGAAGCTGTTAAGCCTGACACATGGCATTATGCACAAATAAACTTAGAATCTAATCAGATTGTGGGACTTAAAGCAGTTAAGTGGTGCTGCGCTGTGCTGTCTCCCAAAAGTCAGTAAAATTACAAGAATGCTTTATCACAACAGGAATGAGGTGATTTTTATTGAATAATTAATAATCCATTGTTCACAGCAATTTAAAATCATATTGCTATGAAGTTCCCCCTCCCACTGTCTCGTAAGTTCTTCCCCCACCTCACTTAATATCTTTTTTTAAAGATGTGCAAAGCATGTTTAATAAAGTCTATTAGATGCTGATCAACAAAATATTCCCCCTCAATGCAATTACTGGTAAAGTAAGAGTCTGCATCTCAATCACCGTTGCATCTACCAACCCTCATGTTAATATGAAAGGGAAAGGAGAACCCTCTGAAGACGAGATGAGATTCACAGCTTATTAGCGAGATGAAAGTCAAGGAAGGGGAGAGGAGAATGCACTAATCCAGATCGTTTTGTACCGTCTGTCTGTTGGCATTTTAAATGAGACATTAGGGGATATATGTGATTGCATCCCTGATTTTTTCTAGTTGTCTCAATCTCTTAAGTATTTAGAGAAGTGCTGAGACCCAAAGGACAAAAGAAACAGCACAATGGGCAATACAGCGGTTAAAATAAACAAACAAATGGAGAGAAAATAATTGTTTTTTCCCAGTTGTACTAATTTTAAAACTCTTTTCATCTCCCTAGGTACTGCACTTTACTGAAGCTGGAGTATACAGACAAGAGAGTAGGGCGGGAATGACAGACAAAGACACAGACACAGAGCACTAACAGGTGTCACTAATACCAAAGGCATCAAACATTTCATGCACTTTATATAATGGAGTTTGGAGAAAGATATTTTTTAATTGCTCCAGTTTCAATCACTGTTGCTTACCCTGTGCTATTTAGAAAATAGATGTTAATGTAGCTTATAATAACATATATAAAACAGAAAAGTTAAATTACAATTAGGGCTCTGATCACGCCCAAAAATTCAGGCCCGACCCTAAATGGGCATGAATAGTTTCTGTCTGAGCCCAGCCATAGCCCGACCAGTGGCAGCTGTTTTGGGCCTGAACCCAATTACAAACCCAAATCTCTATTGTACTTTTTTTTTTTTTTTTAACATTTATTACAAGTTAAGAGTTGGCTTGTTTCCTCACACCACTTTTTCTTCCTCTCTTATCTAAATAGTCTGTTGTCTTGTGCACAATAGGTTTGGCAGAGCAGGCTGTGCCCATCGGTGAGTCTAGCGTGCACAGCAGTCCATGGCGAAACAGTGAGCGGATGATGATCACCGCTCTTTGCTGCATGTCACACACATCTCTCCCACTGCTGGGAGGCAGACACAAACACTGCCAACCAGGTCGCCTTGCAGCCACCCCCCCATTCTCTCTCGTGTCCGTCCCTTTTGCGCACATGTTCAGTCTCTTTCCCCTAGTTCTCCACTATTTTGCTCTGTTGTTCCATCACTTTCCTTTTCTCAGTTGCAGCACTCCCTCGACCCCTTTTCCTCTTGATTCAGTCTATTACAACTGCCATTTACGCCTAAGAGCAACCAGTTTCATTTAAAAAAAAAAAAAATCACTGGTAAATTGATGAGAACCCTGATTCAAGCCCAGAGGAATAGAGAGAATTTACCTTTTACAGTCTGAACTTGGTGATTTGGGCCTAACGCGGCTCCGCCACATTAACAGACCACATCTTGAGAAACAGAGGACACTGTCACCACATTGCTGACATGGATTACATACTTTGATGTGTAATGACACTTACATATGCAGCATTATGGGTGTAAATCATTAATTTCATCACAATATGATATAATATTGATTCTTTGGACAACAATACAATATTTGCCGATATTACAAAGTCTGTCATGATATACTTTTGATTCGATTAAATTCAGGAGCCTGCGATCAATATGAGATGATATAATATGCCCATTTAACACAGGCGGTTACAGGAGAAGCCGTCACCCCTTTTGTTTTTGCTTTTGGTCCTCCCCTTTAATAATACTACATGATGCTGTATTCTATATTGTTGGAAAGCGTGATTAATCACCTTTATAAGGACATATAACTTGTAAGGATCATCCTTCTGTGGAATGAGCAACTAAATGAGCTAAAAGTGTGGGTAGTGCCCCAAAACAAATCGCCAAAATCCCCTGCAATATTGTCCTGTTGGTATTTACTCTTGGTTTGATATGCTTGGTGGATTGGATGATTGCACTTTCCCACGGTAATATGAAAAAAAACAAGACATATTGGCCATTTTACACTGTCAGGGACCTTAGTAGCATTTGGAAGATCCATACGCAGCCACAACAGCTCGGCACCTCCTCCTCATGCTGGTCACCAGCCTGGTCACATTTTACTGTGGGATGGCATTCCATTCCTCAACCAGGAGTTGTTGAAGGTTAACCAGCCTGGCTGTGTTGGTCACTCCAGCACGTACAGCACGCCCAAGCTGATCCCGCAAGCGTTCAGTTGGGTTGAGTTCTGGACTCACGGCAGGTCATTCCATCCTCTTCACTCCCAAATTCTGGAGGTACTTTGTGATGATCCTGGATCTGTGGGGGTGGGCGTTGTCATCCTGGAGGATGGAGTTAGGTCCCACATTCTGGAGATATAGGATCGCCACTGGCTCCAGAATCTCATTCCGATATCTCACTGCATTGAGATTGCCTCCAATGATGACAAGTTCTGTTTTGCCCGTGAGAGAGATGCTGCCCCACACCATTACACTGCCCCCACTGAAAGATTTCATGCGATTTGTGCAGCAATCTGCATAGCATTCTCCTTGCCGTGTCCATACTATCATCCTGCCATTCAGCTTCTGCAGACAGAACCTCGATTCATCACTGAACATAACTTTGCCTCACATTCTTAGGTTCCACTGGCGCAAACAGGCCTGACGGTGAAGGGCAGTCATTGCAAGCTTCCTGGCAGCCTTGTAAGCACGAATACTGGCTATATGCAGTCTGTTCTTCACCGTACGATCAGAAATCTATCTGTAAATCTCTGGAAGAAATCCTATGGTTCCTCAGTAAAGCAAGGGTGAGGAACCGTTCCTCTTGGGGTGTTGTCTTCCTAGGCCGCCCACTTCATGGCCTGTCTCTGACTTCACCTCTCTCACAGAACTTGGTCCTAAGTTTGGAAATGGTACCAGGGCTGACACCAAATAATGCTGCCACCCTGTGTACTGGAACACCAGCTTCCAGTTGCCCTGTTGCCCGGGCCTTATCCTGAAGGGACAAACATGGCATGTCGATGCTTAGAGCACACACAAACTCAACAAAGTTGCAGGACCCATGCACACAAGTGCTTTCAATTGGGTGCCAATCAGGTGCCAGTCATACACCTGTGACTGCCACACACCTGGCAGCACCTGAAGCTCAAAACAAGAGTGAATACTAACAGAAGAATGTTGCAGGGAATTTGGGCATTTTTTGGGGCGCTACCCAATTGTTTAGCTGTGCTGTTCATTCCACAGAAGCATGATCCTTACAAGTTGTACATTGTTGTAAAGGTGACTAGTCAAGCTCTCTAACAATAGAAAATACAATATTTTGTGTTATTAAAGGGTGATATAATCAAACCAAATAACATTTCCGAACTTTTTTTGAGAAGTTTATTACTTTTTCTTACTCACTGTGGGTTTTAAGTCACTGCATCTCCTGACAGAATAGCCTGCATGTATGTTTTTTCAGCCAAACATTGTTGAAACAGAGCAGCTAATGTGGCTGGAGTACGACATTAGCAGAGTGAGATGCCCAACCAGGCAAGTACATCATGTTTCCTGAATATTTTATCTAATAACAGCACTGTGTATACACATCATGTGCTCTGTCTGTTGACCTGTATATTCGCTGTTTGACAGTGACAAAGTTTTAAATTAACACTAAATCCAAAAGATGATGATGTGGATTGATGTTCTCACTTTTTGTAGATAATATTGAATTGTTGATTATTGAATTAATACATCTATCAAGATCGATGGATCATTACACCCCTATGGAGCACAGCAGAGCACAAGGAATAACCTTCTTACAGCAAACACAAACAATATAATGCTTACTTTTACAGATTTATAATGTCATACTGACAACTAATAATGCAAACACGAAATCAATTTGTAACTGGTCTTTAGAGCAGTGGCTTCCAAAGGGCAGAACAAGATTTTCTTCCAGTTTTCATTGCCCATTTTAATAACATTCCATCACATAAAAAATAAAGGCTACGTGGTGCATATGTACTAGTTTATTTGCAAAGTGAGAACTGATTGGAACATACTGAGCAAACCAATCAACAGCTGCTAAGTGGGACATGCTGTCATATGGCAGGAGTGGACTTCTCGACACGTTTTTTGGACACAAGCACTGAATCCATTGAAACTTCTGTGAGTCTAAGTTGACAGCTGCTGTCCTCTACCTCCTCCACCTCTCAAGCCTACAGAAGGTGAGAATTAGCTACTGAAAAGAGCGTTCTTTTAAAGGCCTCTGATATGCAGCATGATAGCACATTCTATGGTAATTTATGGAGATGCATTACTGACATGGTTACATATTTTGATTGCAAAGGCCTTGCTAATCTTTAGTTACACTAGAGTCAATAATAAACACCAAGATAAGAAATACACTGTGTTTAGGAAAGCATTTATAAAAACTTCCATGAGCTGGTAACAGCACTGGTTATGTCAATCAGAAGTACAGTGAGGTGAGCGAAAATTTAAAGATTTATGGATTGAAAATGAGAGATATATTGACTGGCTCTGCCTTTCAAACAGGATTCTCAACAGCTTGCTTACAGGAAGAATTCATTTGGACTTTTTTGCTAAGCAAAAACCAGCAGCAGTAAATATGTGAACAACATTCACAGGCTCTAACTGGGTGAAATTCAGTTGGTTTGAATGATGATGACAGCCCAAAGTGTGGGTACCCTTTTCAATCCAACTCCGACTTTCAATTTCTCTCCTTTGTTTTACACAGAGGTATTGCTTCGCAGTCGGGAGAAGTACAATTTTCACGGGCGAACCATAACAGGCACATAATGGGCCCCAGATGTCTACCATTTGTTCCAACTTAAAAAGGTACAAAGTAGTGTCTGATGGTGGAAGGTAAAAATTTGTACCAATTCAGCCTGAACTAAAGTCAGCCTTGGCAGCACACTGACTAAAGCACCTGAATGGTAGAACAAGCACTCGTCCACCACCACAGTCACACAAGTTCAATCCC
This sequence comes from Cephalopholis sonnerati, assembly GCA_019142605.1. NCBI lineage: Eukaryota > Metazoa > Chordata > Actinopteri > Perciformes > Serranidae > Cephalopholis > Cephalopholis sonnerati. Next base: position 9,546,066 of record JAGQAX010000001.1, read on the forward strand.
AGCAGTGGAGTTTTCAGCTTGGACCCTTGAACACAATTTTCAAAATGAGCCATGAGCAATTATGAGCCCAAGCAGTTTATAGTTAGAACTTATTCTTTCATCTTTCAAGCGCACACACACACACACACACACACACACACACACACACACACACACACACACACACACACACACACACACGTATATTATCCCCTGGCTGGAAAGTGTGATGTAAATCAAACTTGCCGTCATGTGTTTTTTTTCCTGTCAGAGTAATATATTTTCTCACAGTATCATCTGAAGCTGAATCATCACTTCAACTTTCCTTTGCATCAGAATTTTGGGTCTGCTTTGGAATTCAATTGTGTTATTTTCTTTTTAAAGCAAAAAAAGGAGTAAGTGAGTACAGGAGTGAATGGCTGGACAATGACTAACACAATCAATCATCACTGGACACAGGCAGAGAGCTTATAGATGCTATAAACTATTGAGAGCTTTTCTGATGTTAGTCCCTCTCTTCTTCATACGCATGCACACACACCAGCCCACTATTTTTCTCTCTCCCAGGGAATTAAAGTCATATATAAAATCAGGGCGTATTTGCAAGTCCAATTTTAGTCGCATCATCTCTAAAAATAGTCAAACAACGTACCGAAATATTCACATTCTCTATCCCTGGTTGTTGCTTGTGATGATCTTACTAATACAAGTACATAATATGGGAATAATAAACCACACGCCATGTAAAATCCAGCAGGCTAAAATTTAATATGTTAATACCAGGTATTAATTGGTTTGTTCAGTCCACGTTCTAAGAGAGACAATAGAGATTTCTGAACATGTATCTAAAAATCTGAAAACTTCAACTCAGTCTTATCAGCTTTGAACTGAATGACTTAAGTAATTTAAGACATTGCAACAAACACAGCAATGCACCCACAATGGCAAAGGATATAAGACTGCTCGCTAGTAAATATAGATGCCAACAATGCTGGATTTAAAATATTAACAAAAAAAAGAGACAGAACTGGTATTTAACTAGGGCTGGACAATATTGCAAAAAATATTACCACGACAATTTTTCCATATTAATCAATATCATTTAGCATAATTTATAATTTGATAATACTGCCAGTTTTAAGAATATTCTGATAATGACTAAAGCCCGAAGAAAGCAGACAGTTCATTAAACTTTAGAATATAGTTTATAAACATATAACATATATGACATTTAACTATGCAAACATGGCTTGGTTAGGAATACATTTAGAAAATATCTAGTCATAAAAGAATATGTTAATTAACATCTGAATATGAGCATTTCACTTTGCAATAATGCTTTATTTGCCTTAACAAATGAAGTTAGCTTGCTTTGTAACTTATTAAAATAATGGTGTGATTGGTGGGATGCTTCCCTTTCAGGAAAAGAATATTTTGCAGACCTTAATTGTCTTAATCAGCATTTTGTCACTTTTGAGATATTCAAACCAGTTCCATATATTTTATGTCATGTTACCTTTTATGTCAATAATTTCCTCAGCTTTGGATGATAAGACGAATTCCCCTTCAGCACTCTGGCAAATGAGCTCCATGGCGGTATAAAAACAAACCAGGTGTGGATTTCACAGTAATTTTATCGCGATCTCCCATCAAGGTCATTTGGTAGCCCAGTCCTACTATCAACATGTTTCCTACACCTCAGAGACACACAATGCGTTTTGGTGAGTAACACTGATTACAAATCGAAACACTGTTTACAACAAACCTCCACAGGGCACCTTTAAGGCGGCTGTATTTTCAGTCCAGCCACTCAAGAAACGCAGCGCTTTCCAGCTAAAAGACTCTGATTGAACCCACTCGACACTACCTGTCCAGCAGACAAAGTAAGTGAATATCTGGTGTACTGGTGTGAACATCTAGACCAAAACATTTTTCTTAGGAGTTGCTGAAGGTAAAAGGAGAGTGAACATTGGACTCACATTCATCATGTAGAAAGAAACATGACTCCAAGTAAATGCTAACGTTGGTCTCTGTTGGCTGGAGTGTAAGTGCGCAACTCTTTGCCAACATTTTGGCTATAACAACTGCACTTATCCAGTTAACTCTGTTCTGATGGCTAAATAAAGAGCCATCAGCCCTACTTCCCCAAGTCTTCTCTGCTCTGATATAGTGGAACATTTTTTGTTGACTCTCATTCAGCTGTGTATTGATGTCTGTTGCAGGCACCCCTCTGTTACGCAACCTCTAGTCACTTACAATGAGCAATGGTCTTCTGATTTTGTTGTTGATCTATAACTACCAGACCTTTTCTGACCAGAGTTCTATCCAGTTACTAGATGCCTTTTGATAGCGTAAGCTAGTGCAAGGCTTCGAGACTCTTTTCATTCCTCAGAGAAATAATGGGCTTGTCTTTCCTGTCATGAGCTAACATTTGCCTCAGGCTATGACAGCCGAGTGTCTCGCCATGTTCCGCCACAAACCTAAATTGTTGTATTTAAAGATCTTGGCAAGCTCCCATATCCTAACGAGGCCTTTTAATTAGTGCTTTATTAAAGGCCAGTGCACTGGAAATGTCAACCAGTTAGGCCTATGTAACTAGTCTAGGGTGTTTAAAGGGACAGTTCACCACAAAAGCTGAGTGTCATCTAGTTGCCTGCCATCTATGGCTGATCTTTTCTCAGCAACACACATCAAAACAATCTAGATTAATATATTGCACTACAGGTTAGAGGAAACTATGCATTTTCAATTTTGGGGTAAACGGTTATCTTGACAATTCCAAATGGAAATATATCCTACTTACTAAATTATATCTAAAGTCAAAATCTTAAATCTTAGTTGGGTTGTTCCTAGCTCTGTCCAGACCTAGATTTACCGCCTTGCAGTTGTATGCCTACACGAACTACTTGAGTTACACTCACAGTTTACATCCATGTCTGTGAAAAAATATGGACACACATCTTCCCCCCCAGCAGCAAAGAAGAGCTATAGAATCAGCACAGGTTGAAGGACACCCAAGATTAGTGTCACCAATTCAGTCTCTGACCTAATCTCTCCCCCTTTGCTCCTAAGATATGCCATTGAGTAATGGCCAGAGAAGTGATTTTGCAGAACATTATGTCATGGTGAAGTTGACCTTTGACCTTTTGAATATAAACTGTCATCATTTTTTTATGTCATCATTTTATCCAATTAGACATTTGTCAAGCGGACATTTGTGCCAAATTTGAGGAAATTCCCTAAAGGTGTTCTTGAGAAATTTTGTTCCGGAGAATGAGAGAGACAGGGTCACATCGACCTTTGACCTTTAACCACTATGAGTTCATTGTTGAGTCCAAGTAGACATTTGTGCCAGATCTGAAGAAATTCTGTGTTCTGTGCTGTAGAGATAACAGCAGCAGTCTGGAATGAACTTACAGAAAATAAGATAGCTGAAGCAGTTGACAAATCTGAACACCACATTTTCAACATGGCCTGAAAACCATTTGGTAACATTAAAGAGCTGCCTGTTTGCTATTGAAAACAAGTTGGAAAACTTGTGAAAAACAGTAGCTGTGTCACAAGATTACAAGGACATGTACCAACTGCATTTGGCTTCTCAACATCTACAGGGGTACAACATGTTATCAGTAAGAAATCTTTGACTACAGTGAAAAAAGCCCAAAGTGTGAAAGTACAGATTTTATTGCTTGAGGGCTTATTTCTTAGCCATACATTGAAAGGTTATATTGAGTGGGTTCTTGTACAGTGGCTGATTCAGACTCACATATTGCTGCGGTTTTCATGACTTCATGACATGTTTTGTAGTGCAAACTTTTTTCCCCTCAAAGTAAAATGGGGTCAGACAAAAGGAGTAAGTGAGAAGTGAAAGTTTTTCTTGAGTAAGAGAAGAAAAAACAACAACACTTTCTTAGTGTTTTGAATAAATGTGCTTGGTTATGGACTTACAGTACCAGCCCCATCATCAGTCCTACACTTTACATTCTGTATCTCCATCACCCCATTCCAACAAACACACGCACCTTATCAAACATGCATATTCCTTTATCCATGCCACCCACCTTCGTCCCCATCGTTGGCACTGACAGTGAGAATGGCGAAGCCTACGTCAGCATCCTCATCCACATCAACTTCATAGGATGCCTGTGCAAATGCTGGCTTGTTATCGTTCACGTCACTGATAAAAACACGAACATATGCTGTGTCTGAAAATAAAAAGATAAGAAAGAGTGAGAGATACAGAGAGAGGAAGAGAGAGAGACAGAGAAAGAGGAGAAAGGCGATTATAAACATGAGGTTGTTCTTATTCTGTCAACGTGAACATGAACATCTGTCTATCTCTCTTTGGATAGCAACAATTTAGTCACTTTTCACCAGCATGCACGCTCACATACACACACACATACACAGATGCAGATAGGAAAGTAGACATTTCTTCACGCACACAGACAGAAACAAAAATAACATCCAATTTTTTTTTCTTCCATCCACCGTTGTCTTCCACTTTTCTATTACATCTGTCATCTGTCTCCACTATTTCTGTCTATTTTACCATTAAATCCGGCTGTTTCTTTTTCCTTCAGCATCCGACCGCAGGCTGTAGCCGAGTACAAAGCACCCTGGGGGCATCAGTGTAAGGCTCGGTAGTTGAGCAACCCAACATACTAAGCTTCCTTTGATATCTGTATCAAAACGAGCATAATTTGCAATACACGCTTCAAGATGAGATAAATTATTCAAGCCAGGGTGGAAGAGATGGTATACAGTTCATGGCACAGATAGCAAACTAATGCAACCCTTGCAGCTATAACAAAGCAAGTCGCAGATGCCGGGGCTTTGCACGTGTTCAGAATCTGTCAGAGACAGAGGGAGAGAAAGGTAGGGAGGGATGGAGGAAGATCACAGAAAGTGAATGAGCAGATGTAGCCGCCATCCTCTTATCCTCCCTCTCGTCTGCTAATGCTGCCTGCTCATCCATGTTTTCACGCTTTCACAGACATGTATGTGTAAAAATCACACCCCCAACCCCGCCCCACACACTAGCTTGTAAGTCGCAGGAGAGCTTGTTAACTGCCTGTGAAAGCAGTGTTTATCAAGGTTATTTATTGTGACCACTTGACAACATTCTGCTCTAGTCTGCAACTTGGTGCTTGGCATGTGTGTACGTCTGGATGTCTAGATGTGCAAAGTTATACACAGCACACATAATCATGTCATCCCATTTTGTCTGTCTCATTTTCTCTAATATATATGTATATATATATTTGTTTATTTTTTAAGATAAAATATGAGGGTTTGAATCTCTAGGCTTTTGAGTAATGTTTTTGGCCAATGTTTGTGCATTAACAAAACCTAGTATACGGCTGGACTGTGTATATAACAGTAAAGGGCTTTTAATTTGAAACTATGGCCTTTACTTTGAAACAGATAGTCGGCCCCTCTGTTACAGTCCACACGCACACACACACACACACACACACACACACACACACACACACAAAAAAACATCATGGGGAATACATCTTAAAATTAAGAATACAGCATTTTCTGGTGTTTTCTCTGGTTTCTCTGGAGCTGTACCCACTGATCATGTAACACAACCCTCCTTTCTTCAGCTTTGGTTGTGCAAGTGGCCTACACCGTTGTGAGCATTTATACTTCTGCAGTGGCCTGTGTTATACCTCCAAAACGCTGGCTAGCGGTGAGGATTCTATGCCACTGTGCCGAGCTTCTGTCAAGTGCAGTAAAGTTCGATCGACTAACACACATAAACAAGCATAAAACATGGCTCAATAGCAACACCATTAATGAAAAATACAAAATTCAGCTCCATTAAAACTCATACAGCTCACAGACAAAACAGTTGGCTTTTATTTGGCACATGTTTATTTTATTTGGCAATAAAACGTGCTAATAATATTCACATAAGCCTATGACATTTTACTTTGCAAAAATGACGGACTTTTCCTTCACTCAAAGAAAGCCAGTAACAGTAGCAACCTTTACTTGGCACTATTTTAGGTTCACCATCACAACAATTGTCTATATATACACAACATGCCAACATTATTGGCATAAGCCCAACATTATTAGCCTATTGCATAAATTAACCTAGCAGCTAGTGGACTTTTACTCTACTCAAATAAAGTCAGGATAAATCACACACTAGACTCAGAGTAACATTTTGCTTTATTGTTGTTACATTTTTTGTTTCTTACCTGTGAAATAAAAGTAAATAAAAGCTTTGTTTCCACTGAAGAAATGGTTTTCAATATGAAATGACAAACAAAAGATCTGCGTTGCCATAGCTCTGTCAGTGCCTATTAATTTTAAAAAAGCAAAAGCCAATGGGAAAAACACCACTCACATCAACAATCACTCTGACCAGTGGTGTAACTTAAACACTTACTCATGGACAGACACACGGCTGGCCCAACAGTGCGTTGTGTTACATGCTTCCACTTTAATTAAAGGATTGTTAGAAGAAATATAGAGAAAGGCCCTTTCACAGCTCTTGAACAGAGCATAAGATAAAGTGGAAAAAATGACTTTTGAAAAAAGAAAATGGAATATATTTTATTAGCTATTTAGCCTAATAAAAATAAGTCAGTGATTTAAGTAAATATTTTTAACAGTGCAGCCAATTAAATTTCCAGGATCGATGACAGAGCTCTAAAACCTGGTGGAAACATTTTGTGGGTGAAGTTAGAACTCACCTCAGGTTTGCCCGTTATCATAGTTATGAGACTTTTATGTTTTTGAAAAAGATTCTTTAAGAAAGTATTCCAAATATGAAGCTTCAGTATCGAGCCATACAGGTGAAGTATCCTCACATAACCAAAGAGACATCAAATGTAGGTGAGCACTCAATAAATACTTTCTCATGGTAATAAAAGTGAGGAGAGCTGGCAGCCCTGCTATAGAAAACTGTGGGTGCTAAAATGACCTGGACACAGTCTCTTGGTGAGAACTGCAGCAAAGGGCTCATTATGGAAAATTCTGTTCAACCATAGGTAGTTTTGACCTAAGCCAAATGGTAAAATGCTTTCATTCATCCAATGTAGCCACGTGATCATCATCCTAATATGTCAGAAAACTTAAAATGATGTTACTGGGAGTTTACAACCATTGTTTTCTGGAGATTATGAGACTTGTAATAGCAAGTACTTCTGTGAAGTTGGAACTTTATTGTACAATAAACAGAAGCATGCAAGCTTTTAAATAGATGTCAAGTACACACAGACATTGTAAAAAAGGCTTCAATTAATTCAAATCAAAACATGTACTTAATGAATGACCTACAAAATAATAATGATAATAATGATGAGAACTGCCATGCAAGGCAAGGCCAGGTTGTTTGTATGGGGACTTGTTTCCAGCAATAAAGACAAATAAGTTGCTATAATTTCAACTTGGTAATATGCAGAAATTCAAATCAGATGTGTTGGTAACAAGTATTCTTTAAAAAATTTTAGACTGTGACCACTTAACAGCAAAAAGTAGTTCTTGCTTGGAGATCAGTAGCACCCCAAGGATTTTTCATAGGGAGATAGATAGGGTCTCTAAACAACTTGGGGTGGCACACCAAAACCACAACTGAACTCCAGGAATTTAATTATGTTATTAAGACAATAGGCTTAAAAATGTCAATATAGAAAGGAATGGAAAGGAATCGCATATGGTATACAGCTTTGATTTGCAGGAGTACATTCATTGCAAGGAATAAAACATTTTCTAAGAGCAAGCCTTCTCAAGTTAAAGGGAGACTTGTGGGTACCCATAGGGCACATTTTCATTAAGAAATCTTCAGGTCAGAGTTCAAGGGACCCCTGCCAAAATTTTGCCTAACTTTGGAGAGTTATTTAGCCCCCTGCCTGATAAGAAATATCCACATGGCCAGTACAAATGGATAGCTAAGGTTGCCTAGATTGATACATCCCACAGCCTCATCTGTTGGAGATCAGAGCTTTAAGAGGGGAATTGGATCATCAGTAACAAAAGGAAGCCGAATAGGAAGGGAAAAAACAGCCTCTGATTTAAGGAGCGTCAAGGGACAATCAGATTTATATAAATTCTATCATTTTAAAATGAATTATTAATGATCTTTGGATGAAAAAAAATCCCCCATTTCACTGGCAATTAAGGAAATAGTTTGGTATTCTGCTTTTTCTTTTACTGGGAAAGGCTACATGCCACCCTGGTAAGTAGCCATACTCATATAAATCAGATTTTAATTTACGTATTATTTGTTTGTTTCAGAGCAGAGAGCACGGAGTTTGCTTAAAATAGAGTTTTTAGGCCAGCAACTCCTTAAGATGTGAGATTTTTTTTCATCAGAGGTTTAACAGATGTGATGTACGAATCTGTGTTAAATATCTGTTAATTTTCCTGTCACCCATCCTTCTTCATGCCACCCCATTCAATATTTATGACACAGAAAAAAATAAAATAACTCTCAGCTTCACTGCAGTCTCTCAGTCTCTGCTCTGCTTAATATTTAACTTCTGTTTACATTGCCACAAATGTCGTAGTAAGCCAAACCTAGAGAGAAGATCTGTTAATAATCTATGATCATATTTATTAAAAATATATCCTGGTCTGTCTTGCTGTTTATTCAACACCTCTCTCCATCCACCCATCTGTCTGAACATCTGTTCATTTCTCTGCGTCTCTCTATTCTACCGTTGGAGCATGTATGCATTTCATCTGGCAGCAAATGAGAGAGAAATGGAGAGATGGCGCAAGAGAGGGAGACAGACTGAGAGAGAAAGATGGCCTTTGGTCATTCAGTAGGGAGAGATGAGCAGATGTGGGAAAGAGACAGAAAGAGGAAAACAGAGATTATTGCTGCCTTCAATGAAGATTTGGAGCCTTAAATGAAGTCTACAGAGCAGCTGTCGACAGCTCTCTCCCCTTTTGTACTCGTCCTCCTTTTCAGTCAGTATAACAGCAACCACCATCACTATATAAAGTGGATTACAACTCCAATATCAACAGAATCTAAATCATTTGTGCAATTACATAAATCTGTTCGCCTTTCTACATGAAAGCTGAAGATTCAATAGCCAGTATAATTAACTCTTGTTTAAAATAAACGTCAACTACAGATCATATCGTAGAAAACATCACAAAGGTAATAATCAAATTTGACAACTTTTAGGCTGGATGGTGATCTTTGTTTACATACATTATAATTAGGGTGAGTAGGGTGAGTATATTTCCTTCTGTGCAGTTGCATTGATAGCAACTGCATTCACTGTGTTTGAACTGCTGAATAAAAATGTCTCAACTTAAGCGACTGCTGTACTAATTGATGTTTTATAAAAGTATGCAGACAGCCCTTCCAGTTAGCGGCTCAATGCTAATAGGTGCTTAAAATCAATCACATAGCCATGCAATCTGAATTAAGAAGCATCCGCAGGAGATTGTGTAGATCTGAACAGTTCACTGACTTTTAATGTGGCAATGTCAAAAATATCCTGCTTCCACTAAGTCTGTTTGTCAAATTTCTTCCCTGCATGATTTGCCCAGCTACAGAGTCATGACATTTCGGCAGTGAAGCGGCAGGCGACACAAGCTCACACAGCTGGACTGACTCCCAACAGAATTCCAAACGGCCTCGTGAAGAAACATTAGCAAGAGTGGTTTGTGGGGAGCTTCATGACATGGATTTCCTTGGCTGAGCGGCAGTATAGAAACCTAAGATCATCATGTTCAATACTAAGCCTTGGTTGGACAGGAGTAAAGCACAGTGAGACTGAACTGTGGAACACTACAAAATTCTAGGCTGCAGCGATGAATCATGCTCCATTATTTGAAAAGCTGGGTGCGGCATAAATATGTCAGAAGAAAAATACCTGCCTGAATACATAGTGCAAAGGGAATCTTAATGCTACAGCATAACCTGTTGGGGTTAAAAAAAAAAAAAAAAGAAAGACCAAAATCCACTTTTAGATGCATCACAATTCTCTTTTGCAAGATTATGTCTTGATGCAGAAAAGTCAACAATCAAAATTTTGAAACCCAGTTCTTGATTGCATGTAAGTTTGTGAGACCAGGCTGACTGACGCTGACTGTGTTTTGTAGCTGTGCTTTGTGTAAATCTGGTATGTGTGAAGTATCACAGTGACGCTAAGCTAGCTTGCTAACTAAATGAGCAATACAGGTTTGGGCCATCTGGGCCTCATATGAAAAAAACCTTTTAATGTCTCAAGTGATTGGTGAGACTACCTCAACATCAACAAGTCTAGCACATAGCATATCTATAACAGTAAAGGGTAAAGTGGACTGAGGCTCTTCTCTGCCAAGCTTGCTCAGCTGTGAAAAGGGGTGGAACTTTGGAAGGGCTCTGACTCGTAGTTTCCAGTTGACACATCTTTTCCATTTGTTACTACTACTGTATTCATAAAAGATAATGGCAGTTAATGCATCTGTTTATTTTCTACTATAGATCAGTTCAAATATATTGTGTTTTAAAAGTAAGAAGTAGTCAGACAATGAGGAAAAAATAAATCATTTATAAGAATCAAAAAATCTGACACATCAAGATGCATTGATAATCAATTTATGATAGCATTGCAGCTCCCTGAATCAGAATTGAATTGGGACGTGCCTAGAGATTCCCAACCCTGTAAAGCATACAAAGATATCTTAAACAATAGTGTTTTTCCAACTTTGTAGCAACATTTTGGGGGAGGCTTTTTCCAATTCCAACATGACAGTGACACTGTGCAAGAAACGAGGTCCATTAGGTATTTTTTGGCATGGAAGCACCCTGACCTCAACCACATCTAACACCTTTGGAATTGAGTGGAATGCAGACTGTGTGCTAGGCCTTATCACCAGCAGTGGCTGACCCCACTGTGGCTGAGTGGGAGCAAATCCCTGAAGACAAGTTCCAGAATCAGGTTGAAAGCCTTCAAGAAGCTGTTACAGCAGCAGTTTAATAGCATGCTCAACACATCACATGAAGGTGTGATAATCAGGTGTCCACATATTTTGCGGACTACGGAAGTGGCTCACCTTTTGTAAGATATGGTTACATATTTTTGGAGTACAGGTAAAAACCTGTTGGTGGTTACTGATATATTAAATGTTTCATATGCTTTAAAGTCATTATTCAAGTTCACCTCTGTACACTGCAGCTGCTCCTCTCATATACTGCTATAACACAGTGCCAGTTCAACCTAACTACTTCATGACAGCTTTTTACAGTACAGTTGCTGTTCTTAGCACTAAAGCTTGAGACGTAACAATACTGGACAAACTGCAAAAACACCAACGCAATGAGAGCTTAACCATCACTTTAGTCGCAGCTTGTTCTGTGCAGTGTCAGCCTTACTTACCAGAGTTGGGTTGCCCATGTTTGCCAGGCCGCGCTGATTCCCAGCCATCCACAGACTGAACCTCCAGCAGGTAGGAGCTTTTGGTCTCACGGTCAAACACAGTTTGTGAGTAGATGAATCCTAGCTCTGGGTCAATATGGAAATACTGGTGGTCTCCACTGCGATCCTCCAGCAGGGAGTAGGAAATCTGGGTGGAAGGGGGTTGGTTCAAACACAATTACATAAAAGGTCAGGTGCCAAAGCACAGTTAAACTGCTCATTTACACAGCAAGGAAAACACATTTTGGATAATCAAAAACAGAGGGAGACTGAAAATGATTGAGTGCATGTATTCAAAGGGAACAGAGTTGTAAACACAAGTGAACACACTGAAAAAGCAGCATTACCACTTTTACCACTGTGTGAGTGTGTGTGCATGTGTTGAGTGTTTTCACCTTGCCATTGAGACCCAAGTCAAGATCATTGGCTGAAACCTGGAAAACCAAAGTGCCTGATTCTGCCCCTTCAGTTACCGAGGCTTCGTAGATTGACGAAGTGAAAAATGGAACGTTGTCGTTTACATCTAAGAAGACAGAGGATATGAAGAGAGAGTGCTTAGGATATAGGCAAAAATAATTTTTACATTGAATGTCTGCCCGATTTGACAAAAATGACATACAGTACATGATTGATGGGATCTTTGGAAGGCCCACATTCCCAGCAGCGTTAGATGGTAACATCCATCTAGCCATTTCTATACCAGTGGTTGTTGGTGGCACAGTTATTAATTAAAGGAATACAACTCTCCCCTCAAATGTCCATTTGTCTTTCAATTACTTACTCCGTGTAACACTGAATTTGAATTCTCTTTCATTTCTGTGTTGAGCAAAGGACCTAAAATCTCATTTATCCAGTCATATGCTCAGTACTTCCCAAACAGACAGTCCTTTCTGACAGGAAACTGAGGTAACGCTGACTTAACTATGACTTCTTTAAAGCTCAAAACTCTATTGACAATACCGTTGCAAAACATGGGAGCTAATGGTCTACAACTAGCTCAATCTCTTTGTTTGTATTATTGTATGACTTCAGTATTTTAAAGGGTTCGTTTAGATTTGCCAAAGTCACACAATAACACTAACTTACTACAGATCTGGGCAGCTACTGTGTTCAGCCAGGTAAAATTACTGTTTTTGTCAATGGCACCTGGCTCTGAGGAGGGCATAGCTACATTTCACTCTCAGTTCAGTTCCCCAGCAGAGGTGTCTGTCTGTTTGGGAAGTACTACGCATACAACTAAATAAGTTAGACTTGGATTATACTGCATAAGTTGTGTGGGAGTTTCTTCATGGATGTTTTGATATAGTTTTGCTGTTGTTTAATGCAGTCCCATTTTATGTATATTCATCAAGAATTTTCTCTGATTTTGGATTCTTCGTTCACCATGGAGGTATGCAAGAAAATGGGGAAGTATTCCTTTAATTAGATAAGTTGTTAGTTTGTTAAAGTAATTTAGATAGATAAAGCTCACAAGAATCACTTGAGCACAATCTTGGATTATCAAAGGATATGCATTATGTCTAGTCGACTGCACTCTTCTCGCTCTGGCAACAAAGCTAAGCCACATTTACCAGCCCATGCATATAATTGAAGGGTTATGGTAGTTCAATTGTCATCTTCTGCTGACAATTATTGCCTTTTGGAATACAACTTTTATTTGCCACTTATCCTAGATTATTTCACCTCTTCGTTCAAATGTGTACATGGTTTGGCAAAAGCATGTTGGCATTTGGACCTGAATACACCAGCATGGCTTCTGGGCAACACCAAATGCAGAGAGCAGATTTATGTGGCCGCACTGCCTTGACTTCATCTGCACTTTAGAATTATATCTAAGATCCTGGTAATGACATCTAAAGCCCTTCCAGGTTCGAATCCCTTGTACATTTCTGATCTTTTAACCCCAAATTCTGTAAACCGGCTCTTCAGCAGTGCTGACAGTTTTAGGTGTTCTACCGTCTAACTCATTACGAAGGGAGATAGTGCTTCTACTGTTTTAGCTCCAATACAATGGAACAGCCTTTACTTAACTCAGGCTTATTATGTCTTCTACTGAACTTGACTTTGTATTATTCACATTTGAAATTAACACGTTTATGTGGAAAATAAAAGCACAATATAATTGGTTGTTTAGAGAAGACCTATATAAATAAAGGTTACTTACTATGACTACTACCACTACTACTATCACTAACACCACAATAAGTTTACTTTCATCAGGACCCAATGAAACACAATCAGGCAAGGCACTGGTCATTGTGTATGCATAGGAGTTCCTTCCTAGTCAATGTCTTTGTAAACTGAAAGCCATAATCTCCTGTTTACCTTGCAGTCATTGAAACCAAAGACAAAGAATTATCTTTGTGATAACATTCCAGAGTTGTAGATTTCTGCCTCGGAGTATTAAAAACCGCTGAGCAGTGTTTTTGCATCCAATAGCCTTCAAACTCTTTGATCTGTTACTAAAACTGAACTTCCTGGATAATATTTCATGTTTCATCGATACCTGAAGCAACACACCACCGCCAACGCAGCCCTTTGCGTTGTTCTAATGCAGGGATGTTTGCAGTCTGAGTGCCCACTAAGTTTAACTGCATCAAGTACGTGCTGATGAAATTTCCTTTTAAAATCAATATATTTCTATTTTTCTGAAGCCTTTTTTAAAGTTGACTCTGTAGGTCCTGAATAAATTTAAGGCAAAAAAATGGCATTAAATATGAAAGCTCCTTATTGTTGCTGCACATTGGCCTTCAGAGAGGGTTCAGTCCTCCTTATGATGTTGCCATGAAGCATCCTGGACTGTGATTGATTTTGGATCTTCATCAAGAGGCAAGCCTGCAGCTATTGGGAAAAAAGTGGAAATCTATTTCCCATTCAGATACTGTTGAATTCTAGCTACTGAAGAGGAAATGATGAGAGCTCATCCTAGTGTTATCAACATTCAACTTGTTTTGTGGGAGCTATAATTTGGGAGACAGGAACATTGTAAGGGATCAGCATTAGCACCATAGTGGCTCCCTCGCAGGTTATTAATTCATCTCAGTCCACACATTTCGTGTGGACCTGACAACTGTAGTATTAATGTCATTTTTGCTGTTGTGGTTATTCTTCCAAGCTCTGTTGGCGTCAAGGATAGTCAAAGCATGCATTAGGCCAATTAAGAATGGACACAAATTGTTCCCTTTCTTCCATCAGTAGAAGAGAGAGTTACATTATATAGAGAGATAAAGCAGGTAGTAGCAAGAGGCAGTGAGACAGGAGGTGAACTCTGAAGTTTGCCTGAAAAGCAGAAGCCAAATTTTAACATAGTTGGTATGAGGCCAAAAGCATTACAGAAATGACTTGAATAGAGCAACACATTAAATCTAATGCTGCTCCGTGTGCCATTTTTTTCCTACCCTTTCTTCTGAGCAAATGTCTTAATCTATGAATTAAAAATGGGGCCTTAAATCCATTACAGACCTCCCTCCCTTCCTCAGCCGCAATGCCTCTGGAGGAGTCAAAGAGCTTTCTTATTAAGACAGATAAGCGAGAGGAGGGGGGAGTGAAAAGAGGAGAGGGGGAAGTTAGAACAGGGACAGAAAGGCAAGAGAAGGGAGAGGGTCTGCGAATTAATTATTTCTCACTGGATTAAGACCAATTTGATGGAATGGGGTATGCGTCTATGTATGTGTGTGCGTGCGTGGATGTTGCAAGGGGATTAAATGCAGGGGAGTCTGGGACATGTGGGGTAGGCAGAGTTATTCTGAGGAGCAAGGTCAGGGACTAGCTAACACCACCATATTTAGTAGTGATGATGGAGACTTAATTCTAGTTATCATATGCTGAGTATTAATTGAAACACAGTGACAACAGACTAAAGTAACCATATGCAGAAAAACCGTAAAAAAAATAATGACAGACAAGATATACTGACAGACTGGTAAAAAGTCACATTCTTAGGCAAAGATGACAAATAGTAAGAGAGCAACTAGACTAACAGTCCCTGCTGGAATGTGTGTAAAGGATGTGGGGCAGTATGGTTAAGTATATATGTTGCACTCCTGGACTCATTACACTCACAACAGCTGGCGAGCTGTGCAAATAATTTGGATTTGTGTAGCTTTGGAACCCAAGCTTTAAATGACTCTAATGGAGAATGAGAACACAACCAAACTTAGAGAGGGCTTTGACAGAATTAACCCTTTTGTTCTCCGCAAATGCACTTCATTCTTTCTCTCTTCATGGCCTCAGTTGTAGAACTGTTGTATTGCATGTGCAATTTAGAAAGACCTGTCTGTGTTGAATAGTGAGGAAAAAAATATGCAGACAATAATTACTGTCATAAATCAAACCACATTCGATGATAATGCTGAAAACTGATAATGTGTGTCAGTACCATGCTCTGGGATTACACTTTTGTAATTAAGAGCTGTTAGATCTGACACCGTAACTCCTGAATTTTTCAACCTGGATCCTATGTTCGTTTCTTTTTTTTTTGGTGTTAAAGTGACACGTGGGAACAACCATTTTTAAAACAGGTTCATTACTGAGTGAGAGCGCTGCAGCTGCCATCTGCAGAAAGGGCTGCAAAGAAAACACTTGGAGCATGTTCCCAACGTTGATGTACATCCACTCAAAGTGCTAGTTTTTGCCACTGACGGGATAAGATTGTCACTATCCGAGTCTGACAATGATACAGAGAGGAACCTGCAGAGAAATAAAACAATTTCCTTACCTTTTCCTCATTATGTTGCACTTTGTGACAAAGTCTCGCCAAAGGAGAAGTCTCATTCTGTGACTTGTTGCAGGAAGACAACAGTGAAACCGCGAGTGAGAGTTAAAGATGACTGCCAGTAGTAGTCTGTTGTACTGTTGTCTTTCTTTAACTAGTCATCTCCTGGGAGATTTCAGAATGAGACTTCTTGAGCCAAACCAGCGAAAGGACAAGAAAATCACTTTATTTCCCTCTAGGGTCCTTTTGGTAATGGTGTCACACACTAATAATAACAATCTGAGCCTGTCAAGCTCTTTTTATTGATGTAAAATGACAAATGCCCCCGTGTGGTTACACTGCAGCCTGTTTTACAGCGGACGGCTTAAGTATGCTCTCTCAATACTGGACTTATGTCAAAAAACTGTTGTTCCCATGAGTCACTAGGACCAAAAATCGAGGAAAACTGAGGTCCAGATAAAAAAATTACTGAAGTCACCCGTTAGCAGACAGATCTTTCTCCGTCAAAGCTGAAAACCTGTTCTCTTCCTGTGCTCCCATCACACGTGGTGTACCCTAAGGCTCCATCTTGGGACCCATCTTATTTGCCTTTTATATGCTCCCTTTAGGCTCCATCTTTCATAAATACATTATCTCCTACCATTGCTATGCAGATGACACTCACCTTTACCTCCCATTAGAAGCAGGTAATAACAGCACAGTTAAGTCCCTTAACTGCCTCCAAGGTGTGAAATCTTGGATGGTAAAAAAACTGTCTTCAATTAAATTATAGTAAGACAGAAGTGGTCTTATTTGGCCCCTCCAATTCCATCCAGGGTATAGAAAACCACCTAGGGCCCCTGGCGCCTAACCTTCATGCCCAGGCCAAGAATCTTGGTGTCATCTTTGATTCAGCTTTAAAATTTGACAAACAAATGAACACTGTTGTAAAAGCTTGCTTTTTCCAACTTAGAAATATCTCCAAACTCAAACCAATCCTCTCATTTAATGACCTGATGAGAGTGATGAGAATGCCCCTATTTCCTCTGGTTTAAATTACTGTAATGCTCTGTATATGGGAATAAGCCACTCATCCTTATCTTACTTGCAGTTGGTACAGAATGCTGCTGCTAGCCTTCTAACTGGTACACAGAAAACAGACCACATCACACCTGCACTAGCATCCCTGCACTGTCATTGTTACCTGTCAAGTTTCGGTCTGAGTTTAATGTCCTGCTGTTTGTTTTTAAAACCTTATATGGCCTGGCACCCAAGTAAATCACTGAGCTCCTCTGCCCCCTTTCCAACCCAAGACCTCTCAGATCCTCAGACCAGTTGCTCCTGGCAGTCCCGTGATCAAGACTAAGGTGGAAGGGCTATCATGCCTTTGCAGTAGCCGCTCCAAAGCTTTCGAACAGTTAACCTTTTTAAATAGGTGCTCCCCCTCTGTAAACACTTTTGAATCTAAGCTGAAGACCCACATGTTTTCTAAGACCTTCAATTGTCCTTAAGGTTTCTCTTTTATCTTTGATGTTATATTTTCAGATCTTACTATTCTGTGCTTTTTCACTCATTTATTTGGGCATGTTTTTGGTATTGTGTTATTTCTCTTACATTTTACTTTTGAAATGTTACGTTATTTTACATATTTTATTGTACAGCACTAGGTCAACTCTGGTTGTTTTTAAACATGCTTAATAAATAAATTTGATTATATTTAATTTGATTAACTGGGTCCAGAGGCCATTTAGGTTTTGAACAAGCCTGGTGCCCAATGCAGCGCTTGACTGTTTTTGTTATTTATGTTCTAAAAAGTCCATTAAGCCCATCTTGTGAATTAATCAAGTAAAATTGTTTCGATTCTTCCATTAGCTTATAGCTCAGCTGTCAAAAAATTAATCATCAAACACCCAATTTGTCCTCTGTTCCTGCAACCTTTAATAGTCACACTGCTGGTCAGTATGCTGCAGGGACTTTTACTACATAAAGCATTTTACTTTAAATTATTGGATAAAAAAAGGACACAATTGGGCATTTTTGAGGAATACTTATTGATGTAAATAACCACTACCTATCTGTCACAACATATTTATTCCTTCGCAAAGCTTTCTTTGTTTCTTCTCAATAATTTGTGTTCACCCACAGTATGTTGTGTGCATCTTTGTATAATTTTTGTGTTTGTTCACTCTCTGTCTTCTTCCTGTTGCCCCAACTCTTCATTTACGAGAACTGTAGAGGACAGTGCTCTTTTGCCTCAGAATTGAACTTTAATATGAGATGTTTAAGTTTACATTTATTATTTACATAACAATTTTTACTAAGCAATAATGCCTTTCCTATTATCATGCAGTGGTTATCACAAATATATATTGTGTGAAAACATGATTCACATGGAATGCCAAACTATTACACAGGAGCACAATGGTTTTAGGAGACAATGTGACATATGGCGGAAAACAGATTCAAATTAAGTAAAATAAATTAAAAAAGGCTAACCTGTGACATTGACATAGACTGTGGTGAAGGCTGCTAATGGTACAGCAGCAACATTCTGAGCTCGAACCCGCAGCATGAAGTTCCTGGTTGTCTCGTAGTCCAGGGGCTCTGCTACAAGGATTGAGGCTGACCCATCTTCCCGGTTGGGGGTCAAGTAGAAGCGAACCGGCATGTTGGTCTCTGGGACCATCCCATCCTCCAAGTTGTATGTTACCCTGGGATCTCCGAGAGGGGAGGTAGCTTTGATTGTCTGTTTGGAACCAAGAAGAGGATTCAAGGTAAAATATCAATATTATAAGATATCTCACTAAGTTTAGCCTGAATATCCACATAAGACTTTCAGTAATGGCCTACAGCCAGTACTGGTCTCATAAATGCCATGTCAGTTGTTTCAGATGACATGATGTAACATAACACTACAAATGGCAGCTACACTGACTTCCTGAATAGTTCTATTAATCATCTTACCCGATAAGTAAAGAAAAATTTGGGCCCAAAATAACCTCTGTCAGCAACAGATCGTCACACATAGTTGTGTGTCCACGCTAACAATATGGACATACACTTGGTCATATCACATGTTAGCATTTTCTTACTTTTGGAATAAATTCAAATAAATTAAGTCAACCACGCTCACTTTCTTATGAAAGTGAAAAATGACTCAGAATCTAAAAAACTGACAGTAATTTGCATTTGACTGAAATATTGCATGTTTCCAATTATCAATTTTAAGAGCTGTAAAAAAATGCTGAATGCAAGCAAGAGGCCTAAGGACAGGAGCAGAAACGAGGACAGCTGCTGCTGCGCTTCAATGGATGTGTGCATTCTAAACAGTGAAACATGATCTGCCCGATGAAAATAAAAAGTGTTTTATAGCCCATGATAATGAACACTAAAATATTAAGGCAGTAAGTCTCAAACTGTTAGACTAGACAACAACCCACTGAAATCCTGTGGGATCAAAGGGAAATACACTCTGCTCCTCATTCTGCATTCTCCATAAACTAATTAAGGAGAGGCCATTCACAGCTGATGCCATATACACCCCAATTAAAATCAAAAATGCCATCTTGGACATGATGCGGCTTGCCTAAGGGTGACCTAGCTGTATCCATTCAACCTGCAAAGCATAGCAGTTACAATAATGAGACACCCTATCAGGCATGCAGAATTGGAAAACATGCCTGACTACTGTATGTGCTGATTTAGGCTATAAAAACCTAAAATTTCCATGGTAGAGCTATTACAGCCCGCTGAGAGTCATTGCATCTTTGCATAACAGCCAAATCAACACTGAACTACCATCTCGATTAATACACTGTACAGCAGGGACCACATTCTTCCTTTCCCCTTGCTCTATCAGCGCATCTCACAAACACATTCACATGTTCACACACACGCATTCTCATGTAAAGTACTCTCCTCTGTCTTTTCATTTCCATCTCTTGGTTTAAAATATTCATCAGCAACTTTAATGGACTTAATTGCTTTCAAGAGATCCTTAGAAAATACTGTTGATGAGATGAAAACGTGTTCATGGTGTAAAAAGGCAATGCCTGTGAATAATCAAATGAATCAACACTAAAGGATTCATCGTAATTAAGGCTTCTTGATTATGGCAAAAATCATAATTACAATTATTTTGGTCAATATTGAGATCACAATTATTTAACATGATTACTCATTGACTTTGGAAACATCATGCATTTATTTAACTTTAAACAAAAACATGTATTTTTCACAGCAGATTTCATTCGACCTAATATATAAATTAACTGTAGGTGGCTTATTGTCCATAAGTCCAACTGTAATAGTTAAGGCACTTAAATACTAGCATATTTTCAACAAGAAAAATAAATAACAAAAACAAATAACACAAATGTCAGTAATGTGGTCTAATGTAAATCTCCATGGTTTGACTCTGACCTGTTGATAATTCCTGAACTGCAGCTTGTGATCATTACTACACAGCAGACACAACGGACTGACATAAATCCACATCTGAAAACACACTGAAGCCGGGCTTAAGCACTGAAATGCTTTAATTCGGTACTCTCTACAATGTTCAGTTTATGAGAGTGTGGTAGGATATTAGCAGCAAGTAACAAGCTGTAGCATTAGTTATTACTTTGGCACAGTCTGAATCTGCAGTGTGAGGCTGCCTGAATGCTGTGGGGAGAAGGACTCGCCTTCTAATCTGTTTTTGTTTTGTACCACTAATCGACAAATTCGGATGATGGCGTCATGAATAAAATGTTAGCAGCCATCCTAAGAGCTCCATTTGTAACGTAATGAGAGCTCAACAGGCTGCAACTGCAGTGTTTGCAGTGGCTGCAGGTTATTTTTAGAAACAAAGTCACTTGACGGTCTGAAATGTTGCAAAATCTAGCAAGAAAGTCGACAACATTGAGCGCTGGAAAGGAAAGGGGTATGCTGGATTTATAACACAAAACAAGAACATCATTGTGAAACAGAATGCGGCATGATAATCATTTTATCTTGTTTTCATTATCATTGGAAGCCAAAACCGTAATTGAAAATAAAATTCAATTCATAGCCCAGCCCTAATCATAACTGCAATAATGAAGTCTTATCAGTGAAATTAAGGTTGTTTTTTTCAATGTTTGCATTTTTCTACAGTGGTGGTTCCTAAACCTGTAGCTACCCTGCCATACCACTAATCTGTTACACAGTTACACTCTTTTACTGCTCACAAGTGACTTTGATTGACTGAACGCTTGATATTTATGATGAAATATACTTTATCATTCAAAGACTATTACTTGACAACACCACTGAAATGTTTTCAGGAAGCAAAATAATGTGTGTGCATGTCCACATGCATATGGTGTGTGTGTGTGTGTGTGTGTGTGTGTGTGTGTGTGTGTGTGTGTGTGTGTGTGTGCATAAAAGTACTGAGAGTGCTGTCTACAGTGTGTATTTCAACAGTACTGGTATTTGTGAGTGCCTGTCTGGGTCTGGATGTGTTTTTGTATGTGAGCGCTCTCTTCTTGTTTCTTGTACCTATTTATATTTCAGCATGAATGTGCACACATATACTGTATGGATGCCTAAAATTTATCTTCTACTTTTTTTTGTTTTATTGAATTTGGAACAACATACTTCTGCACTATATCTGCTCTAAACTTTTATTTGTTTTATTAGTATTACTTTAACTTTTTTTGTTTGTAATTTTGTTTTATTTTGCTAATCTAATTTTAATCTATTTTATTTTTATCTTATTTTTTTTATTCCCTTTTAAGTTTGGCTTTAATGTTTTTTGTCCTCAGTACAGTCCTTTGAATTGTTTTTGTTGTTTTTTTACCTTTATTTTTTTACTGTTTACGGGGGGTGATTCATAATCATGAACATTTTGTACTAACTATGTTTTCTTTCACAACTATTTTTACACAGATCTGATACTTTATACAAACTTATCTATAGACTGATCTCTGCCATTTACCCATCTATTTTTATGATCCATACTGTTAACCTGGTTTTGGCATTATATATTGTACATATTCTGGATTTGCACTTTGTTTACACGTATTTGTTATGGACTTTTTCCAGTGCCACTCTTTATATTTGCACTCTACCCACTTTGTCTTCCAACTGCTGCACAGCATTTTCCTTCAGGATAAATACAGTTTTGTCGTTTTTTTTCATTGACCTTGTGACTGCATCTCTACCCTTTAGGCCACCACCGCCCCCTTATTTGTAAGATGCTATATAATTTCAAATGCCTCGTCCACTTTAATGTATTAAAAATGTACAAATACATAAAATGCATTTGCAAGCAGATGCAAACCATGTATGTGAACATCTCTATGTGTGCAAACTACCACCCCCACGCCCCGATATACCACAATGGGTGTGTCTCGGACAGTGTTTTCTGGTATGACCACGCTGTAACTGTCTTTGTCCCACTGTGGAGGCTGGTTCTTCACATTGGTGATGGTGACGGACAGCTCCACTGAACTGCTCCTGTTCCCTCCGTCTGTAGCCACAATTTCCCTGGTGATGTACGTCCTCTGTGGCAAAAAGTCACAGATGAAAAGAAGAGGAGATAAGATGATTTGATGGTGTGTTCTTATGGTGCAGATTAGAGTGACACAGTGATAATTATACCTTCCTTTAAGACTGATAAACACTATGTGACACTAGATCACACAGGTTTCAACAGGTAATCCATTTTCCACACTTCTGTGCAGGGACAAACTGACTGTGGTCCGCATTCGGGTAAAAACAAACATACTTTAAGATAATTGTATTGATTGGAGTGGTATTGATTGTCCCACTGCAGAGCAGTAGAGTTTTGTAACCCTTACAAGAGCAATTAGCTTTAGCCACTACAATCAGGGGAAATGATGCATTTTAGTAACTAAAGAGACTACACCAAACTAAAACTAAAAGAACTTAACCAAAAGACTGTACTCCCACTGTGGGTTAATTGGCATATATTGGACAACAAAAACAAACTATGATGATACAAGTTCACTTTTTATCAATTTTGTTCATGGCCTTCTGCTTTGTGCACCATGTGATGAACACATTCTGGCCCTTTAAAGGGGTTTCAAATTCATGAGTGAAAGAATTACTTTTCAGAGCCAGGTTTTCACATGCCCTGAAATCCATTCCCAAGATTTTTTGTAGTTATGCAGTTTTAAAATTCAATCTTTGCTCCTAGCAATTAACACAACTGAGATTGTCACATTGGCAAACACTGAAATAAACATGTAGGCAGTGCCTGTTTGTGTATTATACTTTATGCAGTTGTACTCATTAGTGGGAAAGTTTTGTATCTTCAAACATGGATATGCTTTAGTGAACCATTCTCTCAGGCAAAAATACTGGCATGGTGCCATGTGTTGGTGTGAGATGCAAGGTGCTGAGGATACAGACATTCATTCCTCTTGGCACTGGGAGATGATGAGTTGTTGCTTTTTGGGGCTTAATCATTGTGGCACTCATCTGAGGCACAGACTTGTTTTGCGCACAATACGTGGCAATTTCCTCTATTGCTTGTTCATGTTCCCACCAAGATTGTTTTTCTTGCTGGTAGTGAAGCAAGAGGTTAGAGGCAGTGAGATGAAGAAAAAAATATCAGCAATGTTATTTCTCCTGATGCCAAAGAAAAGGCAGTGAGGACATTATCACATATTCAGGCTGCCAGTCTGCCACTGGCCACTGGACTTCTGCCTCCTCACTGTCAGCAACAAAGTGCTTGAATGCAAAGAAGCTTCTGGCCATAGGAGCAGTGGTATGTTGTTTTAGATGCAACCTGAAGTTCATTGCTAGAATCTCATGAGTTCTTGAGTGAAATTAGGAAATTCCTCATTTCCTTGAAGTGCCTTTGTGCCGTTCAGGATGGTCCCATAAGTGTGATAAGCACTAAAGGTATCCAATCATCTTTGAAAAAAAAAAAAAAACAAAGAGATGAAGGATTGCAAAGCTTACTCTTACAGGAGCTACACATACATAGCGGCTACACTGGAAACACAGCAGAAACTCCTTTATGTATGACAAACTGTATGATATACGCTTTTTTAAATAGCAATCTCAAACTGTCCCCAAAGTGGTTTTATCTGTTTGTATACAGTATGTGGGTACCTGAGAAATGGGCTGGTTGACATACACCCAGCCTGTCAGGGGGTTGACCCTGAGGTACTCTGGCTGTTCACTGGACATAGAGTACGTGATGGCTGCATTGGTGCCAAAGTCATCATCATGAGCTGCCACCCGCAAGAAACTAGTCCCAATCATTGTGTCCTCACGAAGAAAGTCTATTGGAGAAAAAGAAAATATGTTCTTTATGCCTCAGCGATTCTGTGAGGCCTAAAGTTATAGTCTGTAATATAGCTTTCATCAGTAAATTCAGAAAACACAGTCTTTTGACTTTGACAACAAGTATCACATTTAGGAAAAAAAACTGCAAATAAATTAAACACAAGATAATTAAAGGTATACTATGCAGGATTTTCATTACAACAAAAACAAAAACAAAAACAAACAAAAAAAAAACAAAACAATGTTTATACTCGCACAAAAGTAATCCCTCTCGATGATCACTTTTGACCCACTAGAAGTGTGGGGTGGTATAT
Source organism: Cephalopholis sonnerati (assembly GCA_019142605.1). Classification (NCBI taxonomy): domain Eukaryota; kingdom Metazoa; phylum Chordata; class Actinopteri; order Perciformes; family Serranidae; genus Cephalopholis; species Cephalopholis sonnerati. Next base: position 9,570,719 of record JAGQAX010000001.1, read on the forward strand.
TTATCTGCAGAGACTGCCATCTGCCTGAATTTTCTTATCTTCCTCCTGCTTTGCTGTGGTCGGACGTTTATCAGGGGTGGAGACTCCACACAGTAACAGCACACAGATGAGGTCGGGACTTTATAAAAAGGAAGCGATCAGGTAGTAGCAGCAAGGCTTTCAAAAGAAAGCTTCAAAAATTGCAGACAGTGTGCAGAAAAAAAACAAATATAGCGAGGCGAAATGCCAAGCGACAAAGCTCATTCCAAATTGAGAGTGAATTTGGGGTTGGCTTTCACTTTCATTGGAAAGCACTAAAGGAGAGGAGGTGGAAAAATAGTGTCGCCAAGTTGGCCTGTTTTCTGTTGGACAGGTAGGGGCCAGCGGTTAGCTTAGTTAGCTAGCTAGCTACAGTTTTGGCTTTTCCATTACAACACAATGACGTACCTACAGTAGAACAGTAGCATACAGTGTCTGTACAAGTAGTGTAGTGTTGTGTTTACAAACATTAGCCCACAGTTTCTGCATAGTACACATTTAAAGGTTCTACATGCAACATTCAGAGCATTAATACAGCAGCAAACCACTATTTGCTATGTAGAGATACAGTAATGGCTTACTTAGTAATGGCTGGGCTTAGACTGAAGTCATGCTACCTCTGTGTGTCATGTAATCTGAGCTTTTCTCACTCTGCATGAGTGTATCCAACTGGCTAGCTCATAGCCACCACTGTATTATGCTTATACGGCAGTTACCGGTGATATTGCGATGGCATCGTTAAAGCTTGGCGCACACCCTACCATTCTGCCCTGGTTAACACTGTTAGCTCTAACAGCGCTGTTGAGAACCCTGTCCAGACAACTCATACACTCTGAATTTTGCAGAAGGCTCCTTTAAGTAATGAACTCATCAATTTGTCAACAAATATGCAGCATAAAGAAACAATACAAATACAGAAAAAAAGAAGAAGGGAAAACTTAAAATTATGCAGAACAAAATGCAACTTAGTAACATCACAACAAACATGTCCAGGAAACATTAAAGCTGGGACAGACGTATTAGTAAACGGCTTACATTAGTCGCAATAACTTCCATAATATTGGAACGATGCTATCAAATTGTTAGCTCATTTTCATATACATCAGTTTTTGTTATTAAAAAAGAGAAAATATTTTTGCATTTGCTTGTTTTTTGTCCATTTGCTGGTGTTGTCTTACTGCTAGTTTCAGTGAGTTGAGCTCTCTCAATCACCATAGCTCAGGTTTCAATTATACTGATATCTACTTACACTCATATCGGATGTTCTCAAACTTGGGACTGTTGTCGTTCTGGTCCAGGATGAGGATGTTGAGCTGACAAATGCCAATCAGTGGGTCAGCTGCCTGGTCAGTGGCTGTCACTGTCACTGCATACTCCCGCTGGCGTTCGCGATCAAATTTCCTGGCTGTCACAATTACTCCTGAAGACACAGAGATAACGAGGTTGATCAGACAGCTAAATCATACCAAATCGTACTTGGTCTCATGTCCCCAGAGGGTTTGCAATTTAACACTAAAATGATTTCCTCTGTTTGCCTTGAAGCTAAACTTTAAAGACAGTGGAGCAGATGAGGAGCAGAATAGGAAGCGAAGGGGAGTTTTTCAAATGTAGTTATCATCAAATCCAAAGAGAATTATTATTTATTTCAGAATTGATTTTTGACACTTAAAAGTTTCCTGCTCCATAAAAATACAGTTGCTTTTGAAGTGAAAGGTTTGTTGTTTGACTGTCATTAGTCTCTACTCTTTTGGCGTTGCATTTAAACCTTTGACATGACAGAGTAACTTTATTACATGTAAACATGCAGGTACAACATGGTAACCTGCCTCATGCACAGGTTCTTTGCTGCAGTTTTGGGCCTTGGAATTGTTGCTACCAATACATTTTCCCAATTACCAAATTAAAGACATTCTTACACATTACAGAGGTTTTAAACTAAACCTAAAAAAGACATCTGACAATATTGTATGAATTCCTGTTAGCATTTAATAGTTAAGTGTGTTGAAGTAGGGTAAGGTAAAAACAGTACACTATTAGGACCAGTACACAGTACATACTGTATATGTATGCCGTAGAAGTTTGGGACATAGCCTTTGTTTTAGATGTCCTGATTTATGACTTTAATCAAAACTGAAACACTTTTTTCAGTTTTTTTCATGGCTATTGTAAAAATTACAGTAGACATGATTTGCTCAGACAGGGATGACAGTGAATTTGATACCTCTTATGCAACAGGGGGATTCATTGATTTTCTTCTACTTGTGTAAAACTTTTACAAAATCACGCCAAACTAAGTGAGTATGTATTTGCATCTTATGAAGTTATTGACGTTTTATTTACATGAAGAACAAACATAAAACAGATTGGCTTGTTTCCAAAAGCTAAGAATGTTTAGAAAGAAAAAAAATGTTGTTAAAAGTTTCAGTCCTGTACTTCCAGAGGTCTACATTAACTTGTTCATTCTGTCAATACTGTTCGATTAACACATACTGAGCAGCACATTTCATGAAGACAAGAAAACAGAAAAACAAGCTTTCATGTTGCTAAGGCTGCTTGATTATTGTTTCTATTCCTTTTTTTGGCACCCACAAAACTTTAAATGTGAGAACACAAAGAGTTAGGCTGAAGTAGGCTTCAAAGAAATTTGTAGTTTCTGGTTCATCAAATGTGATGAAAACAATCTTTACACACAGTATTTACTATAGCAGCCACTGGGCTTTGAGTTATGAACCTAAATTTTAGCTGCAAAATGTCAATTACTGTAAATTCATTCAGTCTGGTATTAAAATGATGTACAACTCCTTAGCATTAAATTGTAGACACAAACTCGTAGACATCCTGCATGCCTCAATGCACTGTGACAAGCATTACAGAAAGGCTGAAAAGAATTAAGCCTGCATAGGAATCCCCAGGGAAATAAAAGTGTGTGTACTCTTCTGTTTTGGTATGGACGTGCAAGTATAAGTGACTACAAGTGTGTTTCAGTACCGGTGTCTGGGTGTATACTGAATGCAGGCACAGTGGAGTCTTTGTGCATGAAGCCGTATGTGACCCTGCCATTGGAGCCTTCGTCAGCATCCACAGCATGAACCTGCAGAACGAACGTCCCCGCTGGCTGGTTCTCCAGGACTGATGTGCTCTCTCGATACTGCTGACACTGAGGAGAGAATGAGACAGTGGGCAGAGGTAGGAGGAAGAGAAGATCACAGTGATGTAAGTATTGAAAAACTTAGATCAATACTCTGTTCTATCAAAACTGTAATCAGGAGTGTGTGGGAGGTGGAATGTTATTTATTATGAAAGGAGAGATTCAAGGTCATTTACTGGGGCAAACAAAAAAAAACAAACAAATAATGAGTGAATTAAAGAAAGAAAGTAGGATGTCTAGGTCTTGCACCATTTCTTTCCATTTATTTTGTATATTTTCTTGTCCTGTGTAAGGCAGATAGTGGTAGTGGGTTCAGGGGTCTTGAAGCCTATCCCAGCACCCACTGGCAAGGTATTGGCAAAGGTGCTCAATAGCTGCTTGGTGCTGTGCACACTGTGCTTTGGTAAACATAAAATCTGCTGATCTTTTGGCACCTGCTTTGTTTAGTGCTGTTCAAAACATGTATTTTTATTGGAATTGGGGCACAACACTTCACAGTAAGCCTTTAGCTGTGTACAAAAAAATAGCTGCAACTATAGCTGCAAAAAAAAACCTCATTTTGAGTGGGATGTTACTAAAGAAAATGATATGAATTAGGTGCATTTCTGTCAGCTACGTGAAACCTTTTCGGGAATAAGTCCACAAGACAAATGTTAACACTTTAAAGAATGGATTTATTTGGGAGGGTGGGTGATTCACTTCTACGATGACACGGTTCTGCTACCATTGTTTGAAACAGCGTTATTAGTAGTAACCGCCACATAAGTGCAGCTGGACTGGCTACCACAACAAAGAACTGAGAAGCTTGGATTACACACACACAGAGGGACTGTGACTTCATTCTCAAGACAAGACACCATTATTCCACTATATCTTTGCATAGCAAACAGTCTTCTGCTCCAATATTAATGTTCTGAATGTTGCACACAGCTCCTTTAAAACTTAATAATATTGCATCATGTTTGTGATTTTACAAGATATTGTAGTGTAAAATTAAAAAATTAAAACTCCTCATAACTACAACAGGGATTGTAACTCATTGAAACAACCCATTAGTTGTAAGAGGCTGTGGTTAATAGATGTTTTACATAACTCCTATGTACTACATTTGTAAGACATGTGAACATTTACACCTAGGGTTGAGTCTGCACTGTATGCACTGTTTGCCTGTGTCTCCACTGGAGTCATATTATGTTTAATTGAATTGAAAGGATTAACCACATTTTCAAAATCTCGTTCATTTATGTGAAAAAAACCTGAGATAGTGCAGGAGTGTGCTTGTGTGGTTGTGTGCCCCCATGTACTCGCTTACCAAAGATTACCATATGTACTGAAACCAAGGCTCCTTCCCCAAATCTTGTTGACCTTCAACACATAACCACAAAACTGTCACCATGCAACTGTCCTAACTAAGTGCCAAAGTTTGACCTTATAATAATTGTATCCTGGCATTATAACTCAAATTGCAGCATTTTTTCCCCAATTACTATTCATGCTAAAATAGCACCATGTGATCAAGCAGTGTAAACTGTGTAAACCAATTTTTTTTTGCAAATTGGCTCAGACTTACAGGCTTCCATTTCTAAACCTGACATTAAACCGGTGAGGTGCAAAGTCAGCAACATTACAACCAACAGGCTACATGCAACTGATTGTCCTTTCCCACCACTGTTGAAGGTCCTACACTCATACATACCAAAACGTATACCAGTATATGCTGGAAAACATGCTCTGTATCATTGGCATTGTGTTCTTTTCATCTCAAAAGATAGTGTACTTTTAGGAGCAAATTTGTTGTGCTTTAAAAATGAAGCACATAATTAACTGAACATGAAACGTTAACAAGAATTTGAATTTTTGATTACCCGCTGTCCTGTTTTTAAAAGAGCATGAAATACTGGTTTTCTGAGATAAAATTGATTCCTGAGTCCAAAATTTAAACCTTAACCTTAAACATTAAGCCTACCCTCCATTTAACGCTACATGAATTCCCTGAGTCATCACAAAGATTAATTCAGTGCTTTCAGTTCTTGACGAAATTCAAGGTAGCTGCTCCGTGTTTGGGTTCTCAAAGATTTTGTCAATCACTGAACTTGTCAGACACACAGAGAGCTTTATTATCCTCATTTAAACGCTGCCTGGGTTTCACCCACTCTCTCTCTGCCCCCTTTTTCTCTCTCTGGTCTCTCATCTTCCTCCCTCTGTTTCTTCTTTTTCTTGTCTCACTTGAGTGTTAATGCTCAATGTGCCACAGACACAGTGGAAAGAAATGAATCTTCCAGTACTGCTGGTTGATGTCTTGCTTTGACATCTAATTAAGTACAACAAATCTTTTTTATAATCTTCATGTTCCTTCATGTCCTGCATCTTCTCATTCTTACTATCCTTACAACTCTGTCCTCTATTCTTCTGTCATGCAATGATGCTGTACCTTTCTCCACCCCTTCAGCTTCTCCATCTGTAGTTATCAGAAGCTTTTATACTTTTTGCCACCAGAGCCTCACATTTTGCTTTATGCATTCTCTAGCTTACAGAAGGACTTTGGTAAAGATATGCAGGTTTGTAGGCATTCATCCTCTTATGGAATTACTCAGATAGGTCAAAGAGGGTGCTATGTGTCACAAATGTTCAGTCAATGTTACAAGAACAAGGGTATGTACACCAGATATTCTATACTAAACAAACACAAAATGAGTCTCAACACAAGGAGATGCCATGATGGCTGCGCTTATCACTAATTCTGTGATTTGGACTGACTCTCTAGGTGCAGGCAAGGAACAGAGAGTGTCTGGTTTGGTGACCTTAGCATTGCAACTCTGCTTTTTGCAGATGATGTTCTTTTGCTGGCTTCATCGGACTGTGATCTTCAGCATGCACTGACAGTCAGCACCTCCAAGTCTAACACCATGGTACTTTGCTTGAGAATTAAGTATCTTGGGGTCTTGCTCATGGTAAGGATAGGTGGCTTACTTGGCAGCAATGTGTGCATTATCCCAGACTGCTTGACCAATACAAGCAGTTGAAATAATTTCACTTCATGGGATGGCTGAGTTCACCCTTAGAGAGGGTGAGGAGTGAAGGAGTGGAACTACTCAGGGGTAGAGCAATCCAACTTCCTCTGTTATGATACTGATTTTCATACCTCAGTTCAGGGTACCAGTTGATAAAGAGAGCTGATTTTATACCAGTGACCTTTTTTTTCATAATCTAAATTCTGTAACCTCAAAGTATAGAACCCACCGGGATTATTTTCCATCTAAGGCAAGTTGTTGGCAGGGTTGGAAATAAGCACCAACCACAAGCCAGATGCTGGTAAAACATGCAAGTAACTGCTGGATTTGCTCCACTAACCAAATAACCAAACCAAACCAAACCAAGAAAAAATGGTAATCTATTGAATGGCTGGTAGATTTGGGAATCTACTAGCCACAGTGGCAGGCAGACAAAAAAGTTTGGCCATCAATGACAGAATAAATAGAGCTGATAGCACAAACTCCAGATTTTGTAATGGCACTGATGAGGAAACTCACATTTACTGTGGCTCATTCATGTGTGACCAATACCCAGTCCACTTAATGAAATCTAGTTTCAGCTAGTATCAAAATTGGCAGACTGGTTCAGCACCCAGCTGGGAGGAGCTGGTGGGTGGGAAGGAGGACACCTTGAACAGCCCGGATGGATGGATGGATGGATGGATGGATGGATGGATGGATGGATGGATGGATGGATGGATGGATGGATGGATGGATGGAACAGTTCTGATGGAGCTTAATGTTTTTCTGGATGATGCGGCTTCATACCGAACCATTTCACTGTAAACCTGGACGACCCGCGGCGTGTCTGGAGATAAAAAATAATATTCAATGTAACGCCGGTTTTGTGCCACATGCGTAAATGCGCACAAAGATACACACCCTCCCCTACTGTACAACATGAAGGCAACTGGAATTAATCAGCAACTTAAGGTGTCATCTGCAGCGCCGTCATTGATATCTGTAATATTAATGTTGCATATGATGCCAGCGTGCATGAAGACGCACGTCATTGTCATTGCCCACACAGAACTCCTTTTTGCTCTCTTCATCTTCGCTGTAAAGTGGACTGTGGCGGAAAGCACGTGATGGCATGTGTTGCACCTGTCGACACGCCCCCATGAGTTGATTGACTTACGTAGCTAAAAGACAAAATTAACCGATAGTATTAATCGGTCAAAGTTCCTGTTATCGGTTAACGGTTAAACGGTTAACCATGTGCATCCCTAATAGGATCAGATATGTTGATATGTGAAACTGTAACAAGTGGTGAATTTAGTTCACACACCACAGCAGGCTTGTTGGATAGTTGTTTTTTGTTCATGTTGCCCTGAGTATTCTGTTTTTAAAAGTGTAGTCATGCATGTGGTGAGAGATTCACAGTCTTATGTGTTCTGCCCTCCCTTTCCTACACAGTCTAGTATAAATGTTGACCCTGGGTATCTAAAAATATAACTATGATTACAGCCTTGCAGTTCAATGCCTCCGCCAACTAGTCAAGATACAGTTTACATCCATGTTTGTCCAGGCTTTTGTTATAAAATATATGGTATTGAAGACTTTGAATGAATTTAATGAAAGGTATTAGGTATATTTTTTACAAAATGGAAGTTACCACATATTGATATGTATGATTCAAGTAAACGATTTCCAGTGAGAAAAGTGTTGTCCTCAGACTATTTTTACAGAAGAGTACAGAAGACTGATAGAGAACTTCATACATGGTGCAACAACAATCACCTGAAGATCACGGTCAGCAAAACTAATGATCTTGTGGTGGACTACCAGAGAAACAGAAGCCCCCCTGTCCAGGTTGTTATCCAATAAGAGGACTTATAGAGGGTGGAATCATACAATTACCCAAAGTCAAATTCCTTGTATGTGTTCCCATGCTTGGCCAATAAAGCTACTTCTGATAGAACACAAAGTTGTAGCCATGACAGTAGGCAATGCTTCATATATGGATATTACTGCAGAGAAGATACAAATTTCAAAAAATGGATGCGTCACACACATCTTCAACACAGGAGCACAGAAGATCTAAACCGTCACCAGTTTCAAGGTGCAAACCCAAGATTAGTATCACCAATGTAATAGCCGACCAAATTTCTCCTCTTCTGTTCCTGAGTTATGGCGCTGACTGGTGACCAGAAAATTGTTTTTGCAGAAGATTATAATGTCTCAGGGAAGTTGAACTCTGACCTTGGGATGTAAAATGTTATCACTTCATTTTTTAATCCTATTAGACATTTATGTTTAAAAAAAAAAACCCTTATAATTAGCATATGAATTCTTGAGTTATGGCCAAAAATATGTTTTGTAAGGTCACAGTGACCTTTCACCACCAAAATCTGGTCAGTTCATTTTTAAGTCCTTGTGGATGTTTGTGTGAAGTTTGAATAAATTCCCTGTAGGCATTTCTAAGATATTGCCTTGGGGAGAATGGGACAGCTAGAGGGACCAATGGATGGACGAACAATTCGTAATGCCTCCAGTCACAGCTGTTTCCAGGATGGAGGTATAAAAATGTATGTGGATAAACCCATATTACAGTGGCTCACAGGGGTATGGAAGGTTAATAAATGTAGTCAATGTCTGTTTGTGTCTGTAGTGTGATATTTGTGCCACTGGGGAAAACAGGATCATGCTATATCCAAGAGATCTTGCCTCCCTGTATCTCTACCTCTTGGTGGTTGTCTCTTGCTCCTTCTGTCTTGGTTCACTGATCCAGCTCTGAGTTTCAGAGAGGCCACAGTGCGTTATAAGATTGGGCATCAAAACAAGATAAAAGGGCCTTTCTGCTTCAGTGTCCTGCTACTGGCTGCCAGCGACAGAGGAAACACCAACTACCGTTGGATGTCTTTACTAACTGTAAAACCAACACTCAGCCTCTTTTTACTTTTTTGTCTGTCTTTTTCTCCTCAGTTTATTTTTCCACTTTTGGCCAAGGACACACATAATAAATAAACAGCTGTTTGTCCAGTGTTTTCTCCTCTATCTGTTTTTTTTTCATCTGTTTCAGCTATCTGTTTTTTTTTTTCCATTTATTTTTTAAATTTTCTCTTTGACTCAGAAGAGGCCTGGTGAATGGGAGGTCAGGGGTTTATTTGTCCATTGCAATCAGCATCGTACCCACACAAAGAAAAGAATGAATCATAGACTTGGAGTGTGATGCCAGCAGGAGATTCCTGAGAGAGACAATTGAGCATACAGCGCGCATGAAACACTGTGGACCAAGAATCCCTCTCTTCTCTTCTTCTCTCTTTTCTCTTGGCTCTCGTCTTGTCATCCGCCCCTCTGTTTCTTCCTGCTACGAGGTGAAGTAGCAAGGGAAACACTTGGTGTTCACTTTCCCCGAGGAGAGAGTGAGTGAGGTTTACTCAGCCAAGCCGGCGCTCCTAATCTTGGCTTGCGATACCTCAGGGGGCTTGAAAAGTCACCTCATTTAAAATTGAGACATGGCTAGAAAAAAGGTGGAGACATAGAACTTCCAGAGTGGGTCGGTCGGGATTTCTCCCACATCCCTCAAAGCTTTAATTAAAAGACCGAGATGATGTAGGAGAGAGACGAGTGAGCAGAGACGAGGGTCAAGTCGGCTAATCGCTCCTCCAGAGAGGAAAGATAGAGGCTAATAAATAGAGGACGTAGACAGACAAAGAGAGGGAGACAGAGCAGTGATGGAGGAGAGTTACATGGGCTAGATAGAGACAGAAAAAGGGAACTACTAAAGAAAATGATAGAGTAAAAAGTCATTGAGATATATTGAAGAGATCAGAAAGAAGAGCAAAAAACTGCATGGCAACCAGGAGGGCACACACAGAAGCATTTTAAGCACAAGCAGATAATGAGCAAGACTAAACAAGGTTTAATGATGTGACTGTGCCATTGCTTGTCTTACCTTCTCAAAGACAGGCTTGTTGTTATTCACGTCGTCCACTCCCACAATGACCTGTGCTGTAGATGACAAGGCCTGAGGTCCGCCTGAAGCATTGTCATCCGTTGCTGTTACATTGAGAACATATTCAACACCCTGAAGGTGAGGGGGTGGGCTTGAGCGCAGACGGATCAAACCTGTAACCAAACATAAGGATAACAGTGGTTAACACACAATCAACTAGCTATTCTTTATAGAACATTAGTACTTACTGTCCACATGTTTAACTTGACTGCAATTATTAACACTGGGTTTACCACATGTTTACCAGATATGGTAATGAAGCCCAGGGGTTTTTTAGCATTGCAGACTTTTTGGCACCCCCAAAGAGGTCTAAGCCGGTGCCAAGGCAAAAACACCATCCCCAAAATGGCAAAAACTGAGAATAAAAAGAGCAATACCAATCCCACCCTAATGCGTCTAAGAGCAATTTCTCTATTGAACAAGCAGAACAAAATCTTAAATGACATCTTTAACTGCAAGCAGTCAATTCCCCTTTCATGCACAGCTGCTACACTTTACACATGCGGCTGCTGCTGGGTAAGCAAGCTAAGCTGTATTGTTCTGACTGAGCCTTACCACTCCGGCCTTTAAAATAAAAGCTGTTTTATTACTGGTGATAATCTTAGAAATGCTATATTACAACCATGACATGCCTTTTCCATCATGTTCTGCCTGCCTGTTTCCTTTGTCTAAACCAAATAGAGTATTAATCCCGCAAGGGGAAATTCAGTGTTTACACTCTGTTGTTGTTTTTTACACATACGCACAGGTCCGAAATACACACACACATGCACAAACGGGACCTATACATGCATTAAATGGCGGGATGTCAGGGTGGGGGGGCTGCCCATGAGCGGGTGCCCTGAGTGGCTGGGGGGGTTCGGTGCCTTGCTCAGGGGCAGCCTCGGCGGTGCCCAGGAGGTGAACTGGCACCTCTCCAGCTACCAGTCCACGCTCCATATTTTTGGTCCGGGCGGGCACTTGAACCGGCGACCTTTCGGTTCCCAAGCCAAGTCCCTATGGACTGAGCTACTGCCGCCCCAAAGGCTCAATTTTGAGCAGGAGAAAAACCCTGAAGCTATTACAGAATGTGGGTTGCTGACCATGTACCACGATAAAGAATATCTGGGGCAATTCAAAATTTTGTGATTACACAAAAGCGTATAACAAATGATCACAGCATAATGATATGTTTATGGGGCCTTGCAGCCTATGTTTTACTGTCTATATTTTAATCGTCATCTATCAAATAAAGAATTAAAATGCCAAAAAAAAAAAAACATACAATGGTCCATTTACAAACACCTTTTGTTGTTTAAGGGGAAGCCACATTATCCGTTACAACTGTACGAGTGACTGCTATCAAGAGAGCGGTGATCACATCCATTCATCCAGACTTCCATTCAGGTTTTGATGTACAAAAAGTTGAGAATCAATCTAGACTAGTATTTGAGCATTGTAGATATTTGTCAAAATAAATCACTGATCAACAGATTTATGTCAAGGTTTAGTGCAGTCCCTAAAAATGTAATGCAATCTATAGATCCTGCCAATTCAATTGACTGCCTCAAATTCTGGATCGACATCAACGGCACAGCCTTTATAATAATTGGAGCTCATACCTCACATAGGCAGGAACAGATTATCAAGGCTTAGCTAACAGACAAGAGGATGTCTCACATAAAAACCAACCGCTTTAACAAGGAAAAAAAGATGGAGAGCAAACAAAAGCACAGGTGTTTCTATGCCCCTCATTTTCCATCCTACAAGTCTCTTCGCTGAAGTGGAACACTTAAACACACACATATAGTGGCTGTGATTTTGAATGAAGGGAAAGGTGGTTAAAGCATGTGAGGAGTGCAGAAGCCAGAAACTACACTCAACTAACCTTGTTTTAAAATAAGACTGAAAAGTAATCATCAAAGTCCCTTCAGTTGATTGAAGGGTGAGTCTGGATCTTTTGAGGTGAAGTTGTATGGGGTCCTTTTCCATAGTCAGTGTATCACCTACAGTGGAGGTCAGTCTGCACTCCCCCAGATTGGAGAAGCTGCAGGAGTGCCAACATGGAAGCTAAGCAATGTATTGCTGTGGACAGGGTCAGCAACAATATCTTTTATAGGCACAAAAAGAAAAGTACCAATTTAAGTGCACGCTGCATTTAGAATATTTTCACTGCTTTACATTGCCGTCAGACAGCAATTTCTGTCAGGGAACTGAGGCCATTATAGCTCTCTCTTCAAAGCCAGACTCTGTTAAGAAAAAAAGTAATTTAAAAGTTTACAAAAGCACTCACATCCAGATGCTGAAAACTTGGTGCTGGACAAGAGATCATGCAAGAAATTAAAAAACAAATTGTCTGATGAAAAGTGTGAAGCTCAAAATGTCACCACAGTGGTAATTTAATTAAATATTTATAGTAGCATAGCCTAGTGTGAGGACTCTGGTTTTCAGCTCTTTATAAAACAGTGATTTAACAATGCTATACACAGGAGCTACTGTTTGACTGCTGCCTCGATCAGTTAGTTTATTTGTGTTACTGTGTGGCTTTGCCATTCAAAAAGGTTAGTCCAAATTCACAAAAGTCTTACAATAACACTACTTGACTAACTAAAAGACACAGCAGTAGGCCAGTAGCCAAAATGACAGTTTTTGTCAATTGAGTCTGCTGGCTTTGATGAGAGCATGGGTGGGAAAGTGAGACCTTATTGTTGGAGAGCAAGGTAAAGCAGCGCAAATATTCTCAATAAAGCACACAAACTGTTACAGGTTTTTTATTTTAGATGGGTGTAACTGACCCCTCCACAGCAATAGATTGCTTAGCTTCTGTGTTGGTACTCCTGCCTGCTTTTCCAAACCAGCCAACAGGCTAGCCAACAGACATTAACTGTTTTTAACACACCGACTATGAATAAGTACACCATAAAACCCCTCTTCAAAAGATCTTAACTAACCCATTTAGAGCCTTACCAACAACAGCTGGTAGCATTTAGCTTTGAGAATGTGGTCTCGTAATCATGAAGGTTATAGGACAGTTCAATATGAGACACCTATCTACTTACTGGAGAATGTTGATGCTGCTCTGTACTGTAAAGTGGAGCAGTTTGTCATTATTAATGTAGTGAAACCAGGCTTCAACATGCTAGAGGTGCCACTTAGGTTTGAAATCATCAGTCAACCATGACCAGTCTACAGTTTTACCAACCACCCTTATATAATCACAAAAAGTGTTCTGATGATTAAAATTAATAACCTGTGAGAGCTTTATTTCAGACACACTTTATTCTTTATCAGGGGAGAAGGTTGTCTTTGTAACCATGGTTTGATGTGTCTTTTTCTGCTTTGTTTCAGTGTATGTCTGTGGAAAATTATAGAACACATGGAAATGCTTTGAAAACAAATTGGACTCTGTCATCATTAAAGAGTGTCAAGAATTAAAACATAAGACTTTAAACATGACACAGCCTACTTGTTGAAATGAACATTATTAACATATAAACAGCTCTAAAATGACCCCTCTAGGAAGAAGGAAATGCAAAATGAAAGAAAAACATTGAATTTTTCTCAACTGCTGGGGATCATTGATTAGCTGTATGTGTTTGCAGTGGACACAGCGTTCTTGGCAACCTCACAGTTTAAAATCTAGGTGAAGTGATAAAATAAACCACACAATCAACATGATATGGAGATGAAGTGAGAAGAAGGTTGAAATAGTCCACATTATCCCTCACACTGTCTGTGCTGTTGCAAAGGCATACTATTTTCCCCCAATGAGAGGAAAAAAGCCAAGCTATGACAGAGAGAGACAGAGAGGGAGAGAAAGAGAGGGAGAGATAGGGGGTGTTACTGGTGGACACAGACTTTCTTATTTCAGTTTAAGCTCAGAGAGAGATTTCATTAATTATGGCTACACAACATATGAATAGTTAAGTTGATTGGTATTCCCTTTTAGCACCATCATTCTGGCATTCCATTTCATCCTCTGTCTCTCTTTCTCTTCCTGACTCTCTCTTTGAGTCCAGTGTAGGCGTCTCATCTGCATCCCACTCTCTGCTTTGAATGACTCTCCACCACTCTGTATTCATCTCACCCTCTGGTGCTCTGTTTACTTTGTATGTGTGTTTGTGTGTGAGAGAGTGTGTGTGGGCTAAAAGTGCGGACACACTTATTACATCCTCCTTATCTTCAGAGGCAGGGGCAGGTGCTGTGGCTGTCATGTGTTCACTTGGTTGCTGTTTCACAAGGAACCCTGGGATTGAAATCATATGTACACTTATCACAGATATGTATGTGTGCGTGTACTATTCATCCTTCTATCTCTGTTTACCAGACCAAAGGTACTGATGAGACAGATTGCAGCCAGACGATGTATGATTTTTTCTTTTGTTTTTTTATGTGTGTGTGTGTGTGTGTGTGTGTGTGTGTGTGTGTGTGTGTGTGTGTGTGTGTGTGCGTGTGCCTGTGTTTATAGCTACTGCACCATCATAGCACATGCAGAACGAAGATTTACATTATATTGATTTGAGTCTTTTGAAATGACTGATAAAGGAAACAGGATAAAGCAAAGAGGAGAATTTCTTCTCTCTCAAGTTAAAGCTCTACAAGCTCATAATTTTGGAGCTGCACATGTACAGTATGTCCCTTCTGTTTGCCTTGAGTGAGCGTGCATGCATGTGTGTGTGTGTGTGTTGTTGCACAAGAGATGGAGGATTGCCATGGAGGGGGTGTCTGCCTTGAGGTGTTTGTCACAATGGCTGGTTCCCTGGCACTGCTGTCCATGGTTAAGGGTATGTGTAGGGGTGTGTGTGTGTGTGTGAGAGAGAGAGAGACAGAGAAAGTGTGTGTGTGTGTGTGCATGTGTGTGTGTAAGGGAAGGAGATAAAAATAGACAGGAAGGGAAAGAGAAAGGGGGAAATATGATTCCAATTTACAGCCATAGAGGTGTAAGGGGAGGAAGCTTTGCCTCAAGAAAGACGTGTCACATACATAGTGTCAGACACATTTAAATTCATAAATATACTCACACACACACACACACACACCTACACCTACACAGGAAAATACACATGTGTGCACACAAACACTTATATTCTGCAAATGCTGCTGCACAGGTTTATGCCAAGTATAATAGAGTCCAGCAGTGATTTTTTTTTTTTTTTTTTTTTTTGGAGGCCAAACTTCAGCCAGCCAACACTGTACACAGAGAAAACTGAGTGGATGTCTTTAAAAAGCTTGTATGTAGATTACTAATATGTTTCGCAGCCTAATTTTTTCCTGTTATTATTTCATGGGGACACATTGCCATTTTCTGTTAAGGGAGTCCAGATTCTGTGGTTTACCATAAATCCACCACATGCCTGTGGTTTCAAGCTCTTTCTGGTTTATTAGTCCTGCAAAGTTGAGCCGATTTTCAAAACATTCTGCACACAGCACAGTGTGGATATGGCATGTTGGCTCAAATTTAGATTTTCTTTGCCACTGTGAAACTTAAATGCTTTTAATATTAAAGCTACACATGACAGAATACCTAAATACCTCCTGCTAGGGGGTTCTTTCACACTAATAGTTTGGTAAGACTTAAATATGATGTTGCATTTTTCATTTGGTTTGGTTAGTGTTCACACTGCACTTTGTCAAGTCAACTAAACATAGTAAACAAATGTCACATGGTCTAGCTTTCAGACCACCCAAATGAACTGGAGTGCCTAAGATAACGCTCCAGGGTTTGGTTTAAATGGGCCGAATCGCTAAATTGTAAGTAGGACTGGGTGATAAGGCAGAAATGTTATAATATAATATAATTATCATGTTAAATGTAAAATCATTATTTTTCAAGTTTAAAGGTAGTTTATTGCTTCTGAGTGAAAGCTGAAGGAACCATGTGGTTAACTGTGGTTCTAGTCAGAGCATGACAAACACCTGCCAAACAGAGGAGCAATTTACAGATGTGAGGTAGAACCAAAATTCTAATATCTAACATTGCTTATAAAACAATTTATTATGCCGGATGTCCACTGGCTCTGTCGCGTGCCCAATTCGGCCACGGCGCGAACTCGCTCCGTCCTGTGCTGGGCATCAATGTTCGCACGCAAACGGCTGGACGGCGAGATCATAGTGTCATGTGATAATCTGCGGAAACCCTGGAGGTATAAAGACATCAACAAACAAAGAAAAGATTTCTCTGCCTGCCGGACATTGACCACTGTAGGCCATCCGCAGTTTTCATGGGTGTTTTATTTTGAAAATTGACCGGATACTCTTGTCTTTTCTGCGCCTGACTTCCTGTTTGACTCATTTGGTCTGTGCAAATTGAAAAATAGACCCTGCGCATATTTTTAGCAGAGCGGAGCACCAAGCCGCTTCTAGGCCGCGCCTAGGATGTGCCGCGGCGCTTCTGGTGGAGCAGCTTACATTGACTCGAATGGCCGTGAATAGTTCCGGCACCCACGCCATGGCCAGATCGCGCACGCGACGGATCCAGTGGACATCCAGTGTTACTTTTAACGAGTAGAACACGGATACAAGTTACCTAAATAAAAACTGTATCCACAAAGTTCAAGCGGTTTTTGAGTAGTGACATCAAAACCAAAAGTTGCTACAATTGTCTCCCTAATCAGTCCTGTGTTTCTAATTGCAGACATGACATGACTCAAATCCTGGAGAAATGATACACTGATATACATAAAGATGCCATGTCAGTCAAAAAACAAAGCTAAATGTAAACACTGTTAGAAATCAGCTAAGTGTATCGTAGCCTCTACAGAAGCGTTCAATGAGGTGTGTGTGGCAAGGAGAGAGAAACAGTGTGTACATCCTCAGGACAGGCAGGTAAGCTGGACATCGAACAATGTTCAGTGTGAGCTTCAGCTTTTCAGAGCCACCAGACCAGTGAAGCTATTGCTACGTTCAAATGGAACTCATGAGCTTGTGTTTGTGACATGTGAAGTCATGAAAGTGAACTTGTAAACTTGGAGCTCTCCAAAAAATGTTTCACAATGAGGTCATAAATACCACAACAGGGGGGCCTTCATATGGACTCTTCTTGTAAACACAGAAACATGAGCCCATTTGAACGCAGCTCACAAAACTTGTGCACCATGTTTTGCAGCCTTCAAACTATTTAAACGAATATCTGCTGATAAAGATTGGTGGCTGATTGATCAGAGCAAGGGGTTTTCTATTTAAAATCCCTATTTGTCCTAAACTCTGGTTGCCTAAAGTAGAGAAAGCATTTTTATGTACAGGGAGATTTTTAAATGCATATCAGGGAATCAATAATTACACAACTCAGGAAAAAAATCATGTTCACGGAGGAGTTAATTAAAGTTTTATCTACGCTGACATTTATTCACATTGTTTTATTTTATTCTAATGAAATAACTGTGGCTAACATAATCTTAACTTGCTAACTTAACATTAGAATTAGATAAATTGACTGGCCATACAGCTACTGTAGCTGACATTAGGTGGCAAATTCAGTCATGTGGTAGCCCAGTGCTGTAATCCATGATCAAAACAATCATACTAATGATAAATAAATGGGCATGTTGAACGTTGCTGTAATGTTATAACGTTACCATAGCCACTATATTTAAGGTGCAGTAGTGCCCTCCTCTTCCATTGTTTACCAATATTAATATTAATTATATATATATATATATATATATATAATATTGCACATTTATTGAAAATGTGTTATATTTCTTTTAAAGAAAATAACATAGTGATAATTATCCTTAACCTTAATGGCCCAGCCCTAGGCGTAGGAGCACTTAATAATTTGACTCTCTCTAGTTTAGCTCACAGAGCCTTGAAAACGCGCAGCATCTGATATTATAATCTTCAATCTTTAAAAAGTTATGACAGCCTACTTTAACTATTACATTAAAACCTTGATGGCACAGAATTGTGAAACTCGAAACCATGCCTGCCCACCAAGTCTGACACACAAAAGAAAATAATGACAAACAGGTAGAAATCCATAAATCATTGAGAGGATTAGTTCACATTAAATTATGTGGGCATCCAGGCTGTGGTATATAGTTAAAACACACATTATCTCTGTGCCTTGCTTTTGTGTATTTGTTGTTCCCAGGCACATATTGGTGCATTATGAAGCTCACAGGAAATCTGTCTGAGCAGACCGATATTTAGATCCTACTTGTTTGTCTTTTTCTCATCTTTGAGGTGGACTGGATAACGTACAGATACACTTATATTCCCTTAAGGTTCATCAATATAGAAGTATACGCATAAGAAATGAAAAGCATAGAAGAAGCATATAACTTAAGCCCCATTTCCACCAAACGCTTTCGGTACGGTACCGTTGGAACCAAAAGTACCCTTCAGACATGGTACCTAGACCCTAGCGTAGTCCTTCTTAGGCAAGCTTGGGGGTTTAGTGTTGCCGTAGCCCAACCCTAAGCGACCCTTTTTTTTCTCGAGTAAGGATTACAATATATGCTATTCAAATAACCTGGCCGAAATTAATGTATATAAATGCTTGAAGATCTACTCGTTACTAAAAGTGTGTGTCATATAAAATCTAAAGTAACTGTCAGAGTTGTCATTTGGAATATTTAAGGTGTATTGATTGAGTCATGTTGTCAGCTTGTGCTTTGAGTAACATTACAAGTTAATGTTCCACCTTAAAAATCCCGGTAGTCAGCCCAGTGAATTAAGTTATTTTTTTCTGCAACTCCGGCTGCTGCAACAGGCAGCAAGACATCCTTATATTTTATAGTCACAGTCTACTAATTAAATTCTCCACGATATGAACAGTGGCTTCTGCCTCAAAACCAGCCACAGTTCAGTCCTGATCAAAGTGACTGTCGGCTATTGACCAGTCCACAGATTGCAGTGTTCACAGCTCCACCTTTCAGTACCAGACTGTGCTAGGTACCCCATCAGAAGGGGAACCAAAAATGGTAACGGTAAGAAACAGTTCCATTGGTACCATTCACAACTTTTCCCAGTGGAAACAGAGAAAAAGCATACTGGACTGAACTGTGCCGTACTGCTAGGTGGAAGCAGGGCTTAAGTGAGCCAAAGTTGGTGCCCAAACCAGCTGTTCACTGCAGATGTTCCCAAACACCAAGCCAAGGACCCCTACAAGGCCTCTGAACATTTGCTATTTATACAGTATCTAGTCCATAAAGAAAATCATCAATTATTTTAATAAAGATTAAATGAAGCAAGCCAAAGCTGGTATCATAAGCAGTTACTTTTAGTCATACAAAAATATATTGCTCAGAAAAATGAAGGGGACACTTAACTGTCACAGTATAATCCAAAGTCAGTTACATGTCAGGGATATCAATCTATCCATTTAGGAAGGAAGTGATTGTGGATCAGTTTCACCTGCTTTGGTGCAAATGAAAGTGACGACAGGTGCAACGGAGAGGCAAAAGCAAGACAAACCTCAAAGAGGGTATGGTTTGACATGTGGCCACACACAGTTGCTCTCTCCTTACCCTTCCTGACTGATTCTTCTCTAGTTTTGTGTTCCGCTAGTGTCCTTGTCACTACTGGTAGCATGAGGCGGTACCTGCAGCCCAATCAGGTTGCACAGGTAGTCCAGCGTCTCCAGGATGGCACATTCATTTTCCTAACATAGTCTCAAGAGCATGGAATTGATAGCAGAAGACCGGCCATTACACAAGAAGAACTGGATGGGGCCGTTTTGAACTGAACTGAACTTTAATTGAACTGTCTGAATTGCTAAAAGTACTTAAAACTATTAACCTGTTTGACTGGTGTAATACTACACTGTTCCTTGAAAGGCTTTACTTATTATTTATTTATTTATTTATTAAGTTGTGTTATTTGGATTTTTTTTTTGCCTTCCATTAAGTCAAGTGATTTTTTTGTAAAATTTTCAATACAACCGGTAAATTTCAGTTCTGTGTCTGTGTTTCATTAATTTTCACCCAGCTCCCTAGTCGAACCTGCACTAGTCCAACTCATTTTCATTTGTTGCATTTACTTTATTCTACCATTATAGTTTGTTTACTTTATTGTTAAAATTTATTATTAACATTCATTCAAGTAATCAATTGTAAGTGCTACAACCAGTATCTGCTCCTTCGCCTAAGGAGGAACAGGAGGAGCACTGCCAGAGCCCTACAAAATGACCTCCAGCAGGCTACTGGTGTGCATGTTTCTGACCAAACTGTGAGAAACAGACTTCATGAGGGTGGCATGAGTGCCCGATGTCCTCTAGTGTGACCTGTGCTCACAGCCCAGCACCGCGTAGCTCCACTGGCATTTGCCAAGGAACACCAAAACTAGTAGGTCTACCATTGGCGCCCGTTCTCTTTACAGATGAGAGCAGATTCACACTGAGCAAATGTGACAGCCATGAGATAGTCTGGAGACACCATGGTGAATGTTATGCTGCCTATAACATCATCCAGCATGACTGGGTCATGAGGGTCGCACAGATCTCCCTATCAACAGTACCCTGACTGCTGTCAGGATGAAATCGTCAGAGCGACTGTCAGACCTTAAGCTGATGCAGTGGTCCCTGGGTTCCTCCTGGTGCAGGAAAATGCCCGGCCTCATGTGGCCAGAATGTGTAGCCAGTTCCTGAATGATGAAGGCATTGATGCCACTGACAGGCATTTTTGTTCCTCTGACCTAATCCAGTTGAGTACCTATGGGACGTTATGTATCGGTACATCCAACGTTGCCAAGTACTGCTGTAAACTGTCCAGCAGCTCACTGATACCCTGATCAAGGTGTGGGAGGAGATCCTCCAGGACACTATTCGCACCCCAGATGTTGTCTGGAGTGCATACTGGCACATGGGGGCCATAAACACAACTGAGTCACATTATGAGTTGCCATGATAAAATTGAAGTTGAATCAGCCTGTAATTTAATTTTTTGACTGACTGTTGTCACATTTAATTTTCAACTAATCATACTATGTACATCAGTAAAAATTTTCAACTTGAATAATGTGTTCATCAATATCTGATGACTGATTTAAGAGTTCCCTTAATGTCTTTAGCAGTATAAGTAGAGTTTGTTGCATAGGATTAAAGAGGAATGTCCTCTTATGCCCCTCGGCTCAGCTGCTCATCTGCTGATCCTAATTTACCCGCTGACCATCAAAACACCCTTTCACTTAAAAGAACAGCCTATTCAAATCTATTCCATACATCCAACCGCTACTGCCAACTGCATTTTATTGGTCACCAAAGCCATGTATTGAAATATTTACTGGTGCCAATATGGCACTGTATCTGAGTTTTTATACAAATGCCAGAACAATTCTTTGTTTGATATGGAACCTTGAAGAATATACATATATTTTTCCAATAAAACCCTTTTGGCATTTTGATATATGACAGTAGAGATGAACAGGAAAAGTATGGGGAAAGGAAGGGGGGTAAGGAACCTTGGACCTACCCTGGCAGCAACTAATGGGGATCCAAGCTAATAAACAAATATGCAACATAGGAACCTTATCAAACTTGGTATGTTCAGATCATGTGGAAAGCCCAAAAATTTAACCAATTCAAAGGGATGCCAACAAAGTCCTTTCTTTTAATATTCGACACAGGAAGCCAGACTTCCCAAAGGCTTCAGGATTTCAGGCTGCACAAGCTGACAAAAATAATTTAAATAAAGGGAAAACATTATAAAAGACTAAATGAACTATTACAAAATGTAAGACTATTCATGTCCTGGCAAGAGCAAATATGGATGACACACCATTTGTTGCTAGACATTTCAACCACCTTTAATTTGTACCCATACTTTATTCATTTACTATGCTATCATTTGTATGTACGGTGATACCTTGACCAGCAGTATCAAATTGAGATGCCTTTCTGATTGTGCAAAGGCACTCTTTTTTAACAGAGTAGACCTTTATGCCAGTATCTTCCACGGATATACAGGTATTTAACTGAGCTACCTTCAATATTAACGTAAAGGTCATGATCCCCATTATGCATCAGCTTTACAGTATATTTAAAATAGAAAATATAGTAGAGGTATAAAGAAGTTTGCCAGCTGCCTACTGTGGGATCAAATATACACTCAGTAAAAAATTATCTTTATATTTTAATATTATAATGATTATAATGATGGAAACACTTAATAAAAATTGTTAAGACCAAGGCTGATTTCAATATTTAACTGGAGGTCCTTTCAGCATGGTTCTGTATGAGGCATAACCCACTGATAACCTGTACAGTAAAGGCTGCATCATATTTCTTTCCATTTAAACCCTTCCCTTCAGTACAAACTACTAAGTCTGAATATGCAATTCACTCTGCCCCTTCTTTCATGTAGACCAGGCTTTTAATTATGGACACTAATTGGACACTAGTGTTGCTGACTTTCAGTCAAGGTTTGGCCATTTCAGCAGCTAGATGTATTCAAGCCAAACCTCCCACCTGGACACCTTTACTACAATGAAAAAAGCAATTTGCTCATACTCTAAAATGAGAGTAGCCTGGATGGTTTGCTCCCAATTTCTCATTATCCAAATCTAAATAGGCCATTGTATGGTGCGTGGCTGGGGCTGATAGGGGTTGTATTGTAGAATGGACTCACAAGAGATCATGATAAATAAAAAAATGAAAAAACAAACAAAAAAGTCAGAGGTACAATGAGACTAAAAATAGAACAATTGTCTGCTACAGAAAGAGCAACCGACTTGGGTCGACAAAAATCGGTCACAAAAGAAAAAATATATAAATAAATTATCCATCTATTTACATGCAGATTATTTACAGACTGCAATTAATGTTGACATCAAATTTATCTTCATAAGCCGTTATAATGAACAGTAGGTGGCACAATAGGTGCTAAATATACAGTAAATGTTATTTTTGTGCATTTATGGTATGTATTAAGGATGCTGGAACACTGCCTGATAGGTGCTCTGTAAATTAAAGGGTTGATCACCATAAATAACAATACTAAGACAGGGATGCTAATAATAAAAATAATAACTTGATTTATGTAGCACATTTTAAAAAGAGGTACAAAGTGATTTACAATAAAAGCAATAATAAACCTAAAAGCATGTATAAGATATGAAACAGGATAAAATAGTATAAAAACTAACAATAAATACAATCAAGTTAAGAAAAAGCCAAACAATAAAAGTGAATTCTAAGAGGAGATTTAAAAGAGGTCACTCAGTTTGTCTGCCTGAAATCCCCAGGCAGGGAGTTCCACAGCGGAGGGGCCCAAATAACAAAAGCTTGGTCACCTTTAGTGTCAAGTTGGGATTTTGGAGACATTAGAGGAGCCTTGCTGGAGGAACTCAGGCAGCGATCAGGCTCATAGTAATTAGCAGATCATTGATACAGGCAGAGGGCTGACCATTCAAAGCTTTGAAAACAAGTAATAAAATCTAAAAATCAATTCCAAAACTCACAGGTAACCAGTTAAGGGCAGTAGGGATCTGTGTGATGTGGTGGCTTCTCTTAGTATGATTTAAAAGTCTGGCAGCAGGATTTTGTATGAGTTGCAGTCTTTGGATGTTTCGTCTGCTGATGCCAGAATAAAGAGCATTGCAGTAATCAAGTCTGGAGGACACAAAAGCATGGATCACCTTTTCAGCTGAGGAAAGAAATGACCTGATCTTTGTTAAATGTCTCAGTTGAACAAAGCAAGACTGCAGCACTTTAGTGACCTGGGCATCCAAAGACAGCACTGTGTCAAAAATAACACCTCGGTTGTTTTCATGGCCTTTGGGCTGGGACCAGCAGGGGCAATTATAACTATTCTTGATTTAGGGTCATGCAGCGGCAGGAAATTTTTGAACAATCAAATTCTCTACTTCAGTTAGGCCCTTCTGTGCAGAGTTTGCATGTTCTCCCTGTGTCAGCGTGGGTTTTCTCCAGGTACTCCAGCTTCCTCCCACAGTCAAAAGACACGCAGGTTGGGGATAGGTTAATTGGATAGGACTCTAAATTGTCTGTAGGTGTGAATGGTTGTCTGTCTCTATATGTCAGCCCTGCCGTAGTCTGGCGACCTGTCCAGGGTGTACCCTGCCTCTCGACCACTGTCTAGGATAGGATCCAGCCCCCCCCCCCCTCCCTTTTCGAGTAAAAGTAGCCATAGTAATGGTAGCAGTAACAGCGGAATGTAATAGGTAAATCAGTAGTGATGGACAGATATAGTAGCAGTGGTTGGTTTTATTTGGATTTCCAGTATCAGAGAGTTGGACTTGTGGTCCATAGAATCATGAATTTGAATGAAAAAACATGCATATCTATACCAAAGATGCATTAAGAGTGTAAGCACTCTTCCACACATCCCTCTCTCCACCCACGCTGCTCCAACAGCGCCGCAGAGTGCACTCATGCTTAATGAATTGAGACAGAAGGCCAGATAAATGTGACCAGTTCAGTAAAGGCAGCAGGCAGACACAGAGAGAGGCTACTGCCTGCTTGCTATGGTACATATACAGGGAGCACCGGAGGCGCCCTGTAGTCCGATCCCTGCTTCACTCTGCCTCTGGTTGGCATAAACATCTAATAGGGCCTAAAAGCCTTAGATGAGAGCAACACATGCTGGGTAAGTGGTTGAAAATGGGACATGGAAAAGGTTTTAGGACATTCCAAGAACAAAGCATACAGCAAGTGTCTGTTCTAATCTATGAGATATGTGTCCCTGTAGTATGGGTTATGGCCCTATGCATCACTGTCTCTGGGTGTGTGTTGGTCTGTATCTAGGTAGAGGCATAGATGCCATCTGTACATACACCTTCTGTGTGTAATTCTGTAGATACAGTAAATTCATGTGTTTCTTCCTGCTTATGCTTTCGCCTGTACATGTCTGTGTGTGCACTTGCATGTATGCCTGTATACAGTGTAAGAGAGTGTGTATTTTTCCATGTCTACAAATGTTTCTGTATGTGTGGGGGTGTTGCTGCTAACAGGGCCAGCTCATATCATCGCTCATCAGAGATGGAGAAGATGTTTCCTCAGGGGTCAGTGAGCAGCCGTCACTTCACATGAAAGCAGCCAGAAGGGAGGAAGTAGAAGGATGAAGCATGGGATGGGTGAGAGACAACACAGAGAACTGGGGAGAAAGTAGGGTGGGGGAGCTGGGGGTGGGAGGAGAGGGTCGGAGGGAGTGTTTCCTCCAGTCAACATCATGCCAACTGGAGACTGGAGCTGGGAGAGGAAGGGAGGAAAGTGAAGAGAAGGGATGAGAGAAAGAGTGACAAAAAAGAAGCTTTAAAGAAGAAAGGGAATAGTGAAAGAGAGAAAAAGAGAATAACAATGTATTTGCCGGAGGGAAGCATGGAGAAGAATGAGGGCAAAATAATGTGGGTTTGTTACATAAAGCAGGATCAGACACAGGTCAGCACATCAGACCAAACACAATAGATGGAGGCGAGCAGTTCAGGAGGAAGGCCTAAATAATAGAAATAAAGCAAGACAACTGGACGAATAATGCTACCTTATCACAGGTTATCCAGGAGTCCTCACTGAAAACAAACTCACCCCCTGCCTCCCTCTCAAGGAAGTAGTCTTTTCCGAAATGCCATAAAACTTAGCTAAGAAAAAAAGGAAATGATCGAAGCCCGTTTATTAGTGCCAACATTTCCCCTTAGCTGTCAGTAAATACTTCCTCCCCTTGGAGGAGGGAGAGTGGGTGTTTCTGTATTTATGGGTTTTAATAGGAAGAGCGTGATCATCCTATTGACCGGCCTGCTCAGATCCTAATGGGCACCTTAAATCTCAGGGAAACACACTGTATTCTGGGGTGAGTTACAGGCAAATTAACATGGAGAGGGAGGCTGGCAGGGCTGCTTCTGCTGGAAGGGAGGAAAACAATCGCTTGAATGATTGTCGGACATTTAGGATGAGTTAGGGAGGGGGCAACAAGAGGGGAGAAGAGGCAATAAACGATTTTCATCAGTAGCAGAGAGAGAATGAGGTGGGATGGAGAGGGTGGGCGGAATCCAACGTGCTCGCCTTCCATTATGAGAATCATAAAATAGTTTTAATGACCAAATATTGGGCTCTTTGAAACAAGATACTGGATCATATTACAGGCATTATGGTGTCACACTTTGGCACACACACTTTCAGACAGACAAATTGTGTAGTGCCTTTGTGTGCATCTGTATTAGGCTCACTGCCCTCTGTGTGTCTGCATGTGTGATTACGCCTGGTTGTCTGTTGATGTACCGTAAATCCATCATTACTAAGGTGTACTTAAAAAATATATGTACTGTGGTAGATTTGACAGATAGATATGTGGTGCAGAAAAAGAATTTCTTCCCCTTTCTCAACTCTTCCTTGTTGCATGTATAATAACCGTTGTGACTCATACACGCGCTTTACTAAAGCATAGTGCTGGGCGGTATGACCAAAAATCTATATCACAGTATTTTTAAAACTTATATCGGTGTCACGGTATATGACGGTATTTTTTTTTTCATGCACGACTGGGTGTTGACCACATTTTTTAATGATTTAGAGAGGAATTGCTGCAGTAAATTGGCTTAGAATGGCCTATTTTACTGTCATGAGGAGTGAATATTGTAGAAAAACATTAATGTCCACACTAGTATTGATACAGGTTTGCATGGCCCTACAAAATGATGCTGTTTACAAAGAGGTGGCACTCATGATTCTAATGAAGTGAAGGAATCAATACGCACACGTCTTTGAGTGACATCTGACTCGTCTTTTCTCTTGCAGTGCCACTGCCAACATTACCTGCAGACGTGGAGGACGCAGATCTTAGTTTCATGCATTCTTGATATTCCAAGACATGTTTGTGCCTGAGGTGGTGAAGCATATTGCTCGTGTTGCCTCCTGTGGCTACAACTTCAGCCCAACAACATTTGCAGAGAATTGCTGTTTGATCAACATCAGATTTTTTTTAAAGCCGAAGACCTTCTAAAAAACAAACACGGCTCCTCTTTTCGGCACAAGTTCCTCTGTGTCATTTTCTACTCGTTCTGTAACTGAAGTTTTGGAACTTTCACTGTTTTTATCCATTGTCTTAACTCAACAGCTCACCGTTGTGCCGTCACATCACCTTGTTTAGTGCAACTGCAAAACAGTCCCCTCCCAAACAATGTCCTGCAGTGCTACGTTCCGCCGCTCGGCTTTCCCAACGTTGTGTACGCTACATACTCACCGGTATTGGGGTATATGAAAAATTCATATCATAAAAAAAAAACAAAAAAAAAAAACACTGGTATTCGGTATGAACCGGTATACCGCCCAGCACTACTAAAGCATATGAAAAAGTTAATAGTTCTCTCACATTGATAATGTCACCTCACCAGTGAATGAATAAAGCAAAGAGTTAGTAAAATAGACAAATGTAGGTATATATGTAACTGCAGAATACTGCCAGTGCACAGTGAAGTATTACAAAGTTAGCACCACAAATATAATCAACTTTCACATACAGAATATCATATGTAACCTGAACTACTTTCTTTCTGAATAATTGCTGATCTATATTTATTTTAGAAAATGATTCTACTGGTAATCAGGCTTAAATGTAGTGGACATTTGAGCCTGTATGACCCTTTACATAACAGTTTTCTCTAGAGCAGTGGTTTTAGGTAAAGGTAACATGAAGTATCGAAAAAGAGCAAGTCTAGTGTAAAAATAATATTTATTATTGGTTCATATTTAAAATGCCATTTACAAAACAAAAGTCTTTCATTACTATGGAGTCCTGTTTAGAATGACCCAGACTATGATTATATGAAATCTGATGTGATTCTGCAGTGCAGTTTTTGAGAAAATGAAAAGGAAAGTCAACATAAAATATTAGGACAAACTATCCTCATATTTCAAATATCAGCTAATAAAAATATCTATAAATATATTTTTTGTGAGAAAAGTTATGGATGTGTACATTCATTTTAAGGTGACTCTTCCTGTACAGTAGCGTAACGTACAATAAAATCTTACAAGAATGTTTAGACAAAAAAAAGGCTGAAAATTAAATGCCTAAATCTACAGCCTGTCTCTGTTGCATCTTTCTTTATCCCCATTTCAGCCATAACAACAGGATATTGATTTTGGACTGAACTAGTTCATCAGTACAGTAGTCGATTATTGGTTTCGTTAATAAACCATTAATTAGTCACTCAAAAAAAAAATGAATAATGTTATAAAAAATAATAATGTAAATAAATAACACTGGTATCCAAATGGCAGATGGGCGGCATGTACATGGAGTAATCAACGCAAGTTTAGCAGGCAAATCAGAAGAATGTCCAAAGTCCAGACAGACACTGAACTTTAATACAAAGCTCGTCAGCCTGAGACAGCAAACTTAGAAATAAAAAGTTAACCTTTAATGAGCGATGACAGTCAGAAATTTGGTCAATATGAGTAAATGCATATGAGAGCCAAACGATATAAATGGCAAAGTAAGTCTGCGCTCATCATCTGATAGCTGATGGAATCCAGTTATAAGCTAGAAGTCTTCTCCCTGCTCGATAAAATGACCGCCACTATCAGCTGACAGTGAATGTCATTGCTGGTGAACAGAGGAAATTGTGCCTTGAAGTTCTGAGTAATTGAATTTGTAAAAGTCATCGTATTACCCTATAATACGATATGCAGATTCAGAGGGGGTGGCAATTTACAAAGGGGTCGAACCACTATGAAATTGCCCCACCTCACCTCCCCATTTATCTCTCTCTCTCTCTTTCTCTCTCTCAGACACACACACAGCGTCATTAACACAGTTTCCTATTTCACATTGCTTCTGGCATTGCTGCGCCTACCTCAGAGGAAGTTGAGATGTGTGACTATAAACCTCAGATGGTATTCTGTTACAAAGACACCGTGGAAACGTTCCTCGCACTTTGGCTGATTATTCTAATGTCTCCATGACACAACCTGTCAGGATTTAAATATCCTTGACAAAGCTTCTTGCAGTAAGAGGAACACTGGTGAGACATCGTCGCCCACAGAATAGTGGATATGGCAAAGAGCATAAAACTATACTATGCACACTATATGAAGTATATTTTCAAGACGCTCTGAGGCACGCTTGACAAACTGCAGAGCTTTTACATTTATACGGTGTACGTAAATATAGCAGGGAGGGCAGAGACCAAAGCAGGGTGAAAAAAACTATGGAAAAAAAAAAACAACCTTTGTGTAGATTTCAGGGTTGGTGCAAAGTGGTAACTTTAGTGAACAGCACATTAATAACAGGCCTCTGAGCAGCCTTAAGTTATGTTGAGTTCTATTAATAGGGCAATACATGCGATAAACAGGAAGATGCATGTGATTAAAAAGTACATAAAAAATAACAACAACTGCAAAAATAATTGGTAGAAAAAGAAGAGAAAAAAAGCACCAGGGGGGCATTTCTGGTCTTGCCCCAAGGATGAAAAGGCATCAGGGTTGAACCAGGACAGGTCAGGACAGATCGGTCAGGCCAGAGTTTGTTTTTTTTAACCCAATCCTAATTATTTTTTCCTTTCTTTAATCTATTTTTGTTTTGTTTTTATTTGTTTTCATGTGTCCATATTTGAAAGGGACACACTCTCTCACCATGCTGCCCCTCATTAGTCTAATCTCAAAAAACCCTTCTCAGCTTTTTGTACATGGCATGCACATGGAGATGTGTATTGCTGTGCTTGCAATGTGGTGGAAATGGGAATAAACTCATAACTAACAAGTAATAATAACAACTAAAAGCCATCAATACTTAACTGTGTGAGACCCAATGTGCAGATAAGAACACAAAAATACAAAGAACAGTTGTTAAAAAATCCAAAATGTCTAACCTTTTTGGCTGTCAATGATAAAGTTGCCCTCCTCGTTTCCTGTTGTAATCTTATATGTGATCCCGTCCCCATCTGGGTCCTTCGCCAGCACTGTGGCAACCAGCGTGTTGGGGCCTGCGTCCTCTGAGACGAATGTCCGATATCTGATAAAACACAAACGAATACACAATCAACACATTCCCTGCTCTTCTCTGTGGAAAGATATGTGTCCTGACACATGGCTGTCAAGGTGAAAATGAGACACATTCAACAATGTTTTGTCAATGTTTCAAATCAATTCCATTTATTTTACTTGCAAGCAGTAGTTCAGTGCATCATCGGGTAAAACCAAGATGCTCATATGGGAACACGATGCAATACCCTGATCAAAATATTGATTTATGTGAATCTTAACTGTGTCACAAGTAATTGCATTTAGAAACCAAACAAATAAATCTCATCAGTGTCAATTCTAATTTAGTTTTTCAGTAGAACTGAAACAAGGGGGGAAATGGTTAAGAAACAAAGTTATAAGCAACAAGTCTCGAATGGAAGCATTGAAGACCTTCTGTATATGTCCCACTGCATGAACCATAATCAGCAGCCTCATCTTTGGCCATGTTAGCCAGGGATTTTGTGTCATTTCTTCAGTCTGACCTGGTAAATATAGCATGCCATGACTTTTTTCAATCTGCTGAGCGATGGCTAGACCTGTGGTTGTGTTGCACACTGTGAGCAAAGAGAATTTCATGAAATGTTTACAACTGCAGCCACAAGAGTCCTAACTGTGACTTTCGTATAAGGTAAGTGGTTCTCAGCTGTGATCCCAGGTGCACAATACTGACAGCTTGAAGTGGTTTCCAACATAGTGAACAGACTCCATGTACCAGAAAAATACTCATGCGTTAGATGCCATGTGTTTGATGTTCGAGGTATCTTTACTAAACATAGCATTGCCAGTTTCTCGTCATACCAGCCAGTTAATTGCTTTTACTGTGAGCCCCAGGTGTTAATCAATCCCTGACCAGCTGCAAAAATACAAACCAGCAGAGTTCTGAGGAGCAGCATACAGAACTACTGCTGGGTAAAATTCAAAATACCATTAAAAATGCACTTTAAGATACCATTCTGGTAACCACCATACCTCACACAGTTAAGACAAAGTTTCCCACCAACATCACAGACTTCTGACTGCCCACATCACCCATCCTCCATCACACCCTCCATCATAGAGTACCTGCAATCTAACAACTTTCAAAGTGACAGTGTGAGAATGTGAAGTACAGTGGAGGTTGTGAAAACCATCTGCCTTTTCCTGTGATATCCTCATAGTAAAATAACACACAGTAGATGGAAGAAGTTCGTCACACTGCACTCATTTTCTTGGTTGTGTTGGTGACTTGTGTCCATAACCATCACGAAGGACATTCAATATGGCTGAACCCTTATCAAATGTTAAGGTTGTGTACATCTGTTGTTTGCTTCTAAACTAGTGGATAAGGGACAAGGGAAAAGACTGCATCCTTGACAGCAGTTTAAAGGAGACCTATTTTTCAGGTTAATGCAGATTGTTTTAAAAGCAGAAAAAAATATTGGAGACGGAGTATTCAAAATGGTCTGAGACCCGAGGTTTTTGCTCTCAGGGCTTACTTTTCACCTCATTATTTGAAAAACATTTTATGAACATCTTACATTGTAACATTGTACATACTCTGAACAAAAATATAAACGCAACACTTTTGTTTTTGCTCCCATTTTTCATGAGCTGAACTCAAAGATCTAAAACAATTTTTTTATATACACAAAAGACAATTTCTCTCAAATACTGTTCACAAATCTGTCTAAATCTGTGTTAGTGAGCACTTCTCCTTTGCCGAGATAATCCATCCCACCTCACAGGTGTGGCATATCAAGATGCTGATTAGACAGCATGATTATTGCACAGGTGTGCCTTAGGCTGGCCACAATAAAAGGCCACTCTACAGTGTTCAGTTTATCACACAGCACAATGCCACAGATGTCGCAAGTTTTGAGGTAGCGTGCAATTGGCATGCTGACTGCAGGAATTTCCACCTGAGCTGTTGCCCGTGAATTGAATGTTCATTTCTCTACCATAAGCCGTCTCCAAAGGCGTTTCAGACAATTTGGCAGTACATCCAACCGGCCTCACAACCGCAGACCAGGTGTAACCACACCAGCCCAGGACCTCCACATCCAGCACGTTCACCTCCAAGATCGTCTGAGACCAGCCACCCGGACAGCTGCTGCAACAATCGATTTGCATAACCAAAGAATTTCTGTACAAACTGTCAGAAACCGTCTCAGGGAAGCTCATCTGCATGCTCGTCGTCCTCATCGGGGTCTCGACCTGACTGCAGTTTGTCGTCAAATGCTCACATTCAAAGGCATCTGGCATGTTGGAGAGGTGTTCTCTTCACAGATGAATCCCAGTTTTCACTGTTCAGGGCAGACGGCAGACAGCGTGTGTGGCGTCGTGTGGGTGAGCGGTTTGCTGATATCAACGTTGTGGATCGAGTGGCCCATGGTGGCGGTGGGGTTATGGTATGGGCAGGCATATATTATGGACAACAAACACAGGTGCATTTTATTGATGGCATTTTGAATGCAGAGTTACCGTGACGAGATCCTGAGGCCCATTGTTGTGCCATTCATCCACGACCATCACTTCATGTTGCAGCATGATAATGCACGGCCCCATGTTGCAAGGATCTGTACACAATTCCTGGAAGTTGAAAACATCCCAGTTCTTGCATGGCCAGCATACTCACCGGACATGTCACCCATTGAGCATGTTTGGGATGCTCTGGATCGGTGTATACGACAGCGTGTTCCAGTTCCTGCCCATATCCAGCAACTTCGCACAGCCATTGAAGAGGAGTGGACCAACATTCCACAGGCCACAATCAACAACCTGATCAACTCTATGAGAAGGAGATGTGTTGCACTGCGTGAGGTAAATGGTGGTCACACCAGGTACTGACTGGTTTTCTGACCTCCCCAGACCCCCCCAGTAAAGCAAAGCTGAACATTTCAGAGTGGCCTTTTATTGTGGCCAGCCTAAGGCACACCTGTGCAATATTCATGCTGTCTAATCAGCATCTTGATATGCCACACCTGTGAGGTGGGATGGATTATCTCGGCAAAGGAGAAGTGCTCACTAACACAGATTTAGACAGATTTGTGAACAATATTTGAGAGAAATGGTCTTTTGTGTATATAAAAAAAAATGTTTTAGATCTTTGAGCTCAGCTCATGAAAAATGGGAGCAAAAAGAAAAGTGTTGCGTTTATATTTTTGTTCAGTGTATGTCAAAAATGAGGAAAAGCACTCTTTTTACGCCCTATTTGCATGGGACTAGTATGGCCTGGGGACCTCATGTGATCATGTTAGTGTTTTGTGTGGCACAATTGTGCGGCATAAGCAAAGTCGGTATTTTACTTGAATTTACTGACATTAACCCCTGGATATGATTCTCTCAGTCATTTTGAACTCCACTCTTTACAACACAGAAACACTACACAGCACCACTAGCAAAGATGTACATTGTTAACTTCCTTTATTTTTTTATAATGTGAGTTAAACAAACAAAAGATTCTGTCACTAATCTATCTTATCATCTTTCAAGATTTTGTTCTTCTGATTGATTTAAGTGTGTTCTTTCTGCAAATGGGTGTCCATGCTGTGCAGTGAGGTCAGCTTCCTGCACCTGAAGTACTGTGAACACTTTCATCTACAATTGCCAGCACAGCCTCCATAATTCTCAACCAGTAAAGAGGCAGAGAAGACAAAGAGAGCAAAAAAACCTAAATAAAACCCCAAATCACCAAGCTGCCAGTTCACACAGGGCTAATATTATCATAAGACCTTTTATTTTTAGGGAAATATGTTAGGTAATTTGTGGTGGAATACTAACTTGACAAATTACAGACATGACAGATTCACAAGGGATTGAGATTGCAGACAACCACAGCAATTCTTACAAATTGTTGTTGGGACCTAACCTTGTAACAGATCTCAAATTAAAACATCAAAAGGGCGATCAAAAATTCTTAATAATTGATAAGTATTAATAATAATTAATAATTATTCACTCTTGTGCAATATTTAGCAGACAGCAGGATTGATTCCGAAAGTATTTATTCACAGGAAAGCAAAGCAAAACAAAATACACAAAATCTAACTAGTCACTTTTTACATGTAGGGTGTGTAGGGTGTGTATGTGTGTGTGTGTGTGTGTGTGTGTGTGTGTGTGTGTGTGTGTGTGAGAGAGAGAGAGAGAGAGAGACACAAGTCACGTTTCCATTACCCCTAGAAATGCGCAAAACCTAAATATTGCAATAAAAAACTGGTAATGGAAACATCTATATTTCAGAAATCCTCTCAAATATCGCTAAAACATTTTTACGCTCTCATGAGGTGGTTTTTCAGACGTGTCGATATAAAAGTGTATCGCAAAAGTGTAATGGAAACACTTTTTTCGCATTTACACGTCACCGGGGTCAACGGACATGACGTAGGGGGGTCACGCAACCAGTGCATTTCGAGGAAGATGGCATGGTATGTGTGGACAGAGGAGGAGACGGAGTTATTATTAACAGTTATTCGTGATAAAAATGTCACAGTTATCTTGGATAGCAAACAACAAAGAAATTCGGAATGAACAGTGTCCCGAGACACATAATGTTTTCGGCCATCTTCCTCAAAGTGAAGTCTCGCGGGACGGATGAGAATTTACAATAATTATGGCTAGTTCGCAAAACACCGTTCAATGGAAACACCTGCAAGTAGCATTTGAACTTTGTCGAAATTTCAGAAATATTGCTTTTATTTTGCGAACAACTGTAATGGAAACGCGACTACAGAGAGAGAGAAGGAGAGACAAAAGGTGTGTGGATGAAACAAAGGCCGTCTGGCCTACAAAACAAAATGGCTGACAACAGAAGACTTCAAGATGGCTGAATCAAAGATGGCTTCAGGCAGGGGGAGGTTTTGCCTAACCATGTGGTCAGTCAGGACAAAGACAAAGGAGATGAAGCAAGTCTCCTATTTGAGTGTAGTTATCTTAAAAGCCAATTTGTGAGTGAGCATATGTATATGCGATATGTGTTGCAAGGGCCTGCATTAGCACAGAGGATGTTAAGTTGCATGCAAGACTCTGTGTAAAGCATCAGCAAACTAACATCACTTAGCTTTGGTGACGCAACTACCAATAACCTAACTGCAAACAATCACAACAGTAATTCAGTGAACAGCATAAAATCACTATTGACAAAGTCTTGCTTAGCCTGTACAACAGTAGTAATGCTATGCCCAGTTAAAGCAACGCTTACCTATCTGAAAATTTTACGCTTGTCTCTGTTTAGGTTAAAATGCTATTAATAAGCTGATGGCACACTAAAATGTAAGTGAATTCCACCAGAGATACAAACTCATAATTATACCATTCTCATATGGTTCTAAGAAAATTCTGACCTATCATTGCATTCGGACCGAATGCCAAGCGTTCTGTCTGTCTTCCCCGCGTGGAGGCCTCTGACTGACGTAACCACTCCCCCCCCCTTGGAGGGAGGTGGAGTTGCAGGAGGAGGGGGATGGGACTTTGGAGGGAGGCGGGAGTTGTGGATATTCAATTTTTTTCTAAGTGCTGTGTGAAATGCAGGAAAGCTAAGAGTTGCTTTAATACATTACAAATCCTTAAATGGAGGGAAGAGTTGCTTTGAGCAGCTTTTGTTAGCAGGCAGTTGAAGGCTGGAAAGAACTGGGGTTCCAGATGCAGTCCTTGCTGTGTCCTTGATCTAAAGGGGCAGATCTGAGGAGACCGCTCACTCAGTATTGTTCCAGAGTTAGGACACATTCACACCAGAATAGTCCAGGGGTTAGATTGGGCGGGGGATGCCAAAAAATTTCACACCTTCATTTGGTTCGGTTCACTTTTATACTGCACTTTTTAAAGCGGACCAAACACCAGAATGTCACACAGTTACAACAGCTGCTCGCTTGGGGACGGTATTGCCTGAAACGACCACTGATCAGGAAGAAAAAAAGCACGAGGAAGAAAAAAACCCGACTCATTTATTGGTAAGAACTGAAAATTGAAATCCATCCCCTTCAGCCAGCTTCATCATTGCATAAACAATGGAGCAACACCAAATGTATGCAGTCTTGGGCTTTCTGTGTTTACTATTTGTTTTTGTATTACTTTTTTTTACCTCTGCTTCCCCTGGTCGCACTGTTGGCTTTGTTTTTTTTTCTACCCAATGTCACGTTACGTCACTTCCTCTCTTTGGTTCACTTCCTCTCTTTGGTTCGCTGGTAGGTGAACCAAGACCCCCAGTTTTCAAGCAGATCAGGGTTCGCTCATTTGGTCCGCACCAGAGTTCGAATGAGCATTCACACCACTCCAAAGGAACCAAACTATCTGTGGAAGCGGACCAGGGTTCGTTTAAAGTGGGCCAAATAGTGCCAGTGTGAATACGTCCTTAGTAGTCTGGTGCTGACTCAACTTGGTTCTCCTTGTTGCTGGAAAGTTAGTTGCAAACCTTGTGTTTGGCACACTAAGGGCCCATCCACAAGAAGCCTTATCAGGGTGGATTCGCCAAAGTTTTTAACTGGTTCGGCTTTTCATCCATACGAAACTGGTGTTTTCGGAGATCAAAACCATATCGTTTTGAAGCAGGGTTCCAGAGTGCACAAATCTGAAGACGTCGCCTTTGCGTTTTCGTGTGTACAGCCAATGCGCGACTTTTGGCCGGCAATGATGTCATAGCCCCACCTCTCTAACCTCTCACTTAACCCCGGCAGGAAGCAGTCTCATCACAACAACAACAACAATGGCGGATTACAGACAGCAATAAACTGTAGCAAAATAGACAACTATTTATGCTACAGTTTGTTTACAGTACTCTATTCTTCTTTCCAAGAGCAATTAGGAAATAAAACGTGGAACACACTACCTGTTACAGTTCAAACAGGATTATGTGATCATACCTCTGCCATCTCTGACAGCCATCTCAACGCATTGTTTTTTTTTCCCTTTTCAATCGAGCACACTAGCAATTAGCTTGACTTGCTCCGTTAAAGTATTGTTAACTTTAACATATCCCGAGCTAGCTTAAGGTAAACATCTGCTCCTTCTAAAGATGATTTCTGATTTCTAACGACTTATTAAGAGATACTAGCACATTCAGCAAACATTTAGCATAATTCAGTATTAATTGTGGCTCCATGTAAAGTGAATAAATGTGATGTTTCCCAGCTAATCCTGCTGAGTTTATATTCTAACGTAGTGAGTGAGGAGAGTGCTTACAAAGTATCTTGAGCCTTAACTAAAGACTGGCCAACATGACTGACCAAAACACCAGCTGGTCTTAAAAGCTTTGTGCATTCTCCAAATGTGACCTGTACAGTATACTGCCAGTTTGAAAGTGTGTGAATTGTGTGTCTAGTGAAAATAAACATGACAACTTCTCAAACAGTATTTTTTTATTATAATTACTGGAAATGTGCAAACAAATCACAATGACTGTCTGTAAGACAGATAAGTGACCACTCGTCCCTGGCCATGTCCTTGTTGTGCTTGTTCTGGATCTTCTTCTTCCTCTTCCGTTTGGATACACCGCGCAAGCTTTTTTTGCATGCTCCATGTCTTCTTCTCCGGTTCACAGCTGTATGTTCCAGTTTTTAGTGGCGCGCTATCTCCTAGCTGGCATATATACTGCAGCCTTTTTATGCAGTTTCAGTGGCTTGAACCGGTTTCATTTTGATGCCTGCATTCTTGAAGTTGGCACCATGTTTACAGAACACTATTACAATCCGATCATTTTATTTGGCGGTTCAAAAAGACTAGTCTTCGTGTGGATATAGCCTAACTTGACTGGTCCCATGTTCTATGGAGGTTCAGGAGCAGAGAGCAGAGTCCACTGTTGAGACTACTGAGGGCTGTTGAGAGGAAAAGCCTTTGCATGTATTGTTTAAATCTTAACAATTGACAAATCATCTTTGGTCCTGTAAATACCAACACAGGGTACACCCTGGACAGATCGCCAGACTATCACAGGGCTGACACATACAGAGAGACACTTATTCATGTTCACATTCACACCTACTGCCATTTTAGAGTCTTAGGACTAGGGCTGTTAACTGAGCTCAGAAATTAAATTTGAATATTAGGCTTTAAAAAAACAACAACAGAGTGTAAACCTTGAATTTCCCCTTGTGGAATGAATAAAGTATAAATATATATATATATATATATATATATATATATATAAAAAAACGGCAGAATATCAATTATATTCGAATGTTATTTTTAAAAATTTTTGTTTTTATTTATTT
The DNA here is from genome assembly GCA_019142605.1 of Cephalopholis sonnerati. Taxonomy (NCBI): domain Eukaryota; kingdom Metazoa; phylum Chordata; class Actinopteri; order Perciformes; family Serranidae; genus Cephalopholis; species Cephalopholis sonnerati. The sequence continues at coordinate 9,608,946 of JAGQAX010000001.1, forward strand.
TTTTTTTTTTTTCATAGAAAATAACTGCATGTATTGTTAAAATGAAGAGACGAGATGGTTCACTTGATCAGCAGTGAGCGCTGAGTGCTTATTGTTAACAATGTTGCCTGCCGAGGAAAACACACGCTCTGAACCAACAGACATAGCGGGTACAGTGAGGTATTTTTTTTGCAACCTGTATGACGTAGGAATACCTTGCACTGCCTGTCACTTTCCACCATAGGAGTTGGGGCTGGGCGATATGGCCTATAAAAAAATCTCAGATTTTTTCACAAAAAATCCAGATTCACGATTTAAATCTATTTCTTTCCCCCTCTGTTTTTTTTTCCCCTCTGTGCTGTTTGTTCTGTGTCTGACGCCACACAACCAAACTAATTCCTAATAACCGAAGACATGCTCGCTGCTATGTTGTTTGTGTATCAAGCGCGCGGGGGGGGGGGGGCCCACTCTGAACTACGGGAGCCCAGCGGGGAGCGACGGTGGCGGATGTTAAAGAGAAACTCGATTTTCATTAAAACAAATCGACCTAAACTACAAATTCGAATTAATCAATAAAATCGATTTATCGCCCAGCCCTAATAGGAGTGGATCTGCGTTGGCTGGCAGCATTGGCTCTCTTTCATATGTGTTAATCTCTGTTAGTGCAAACTGCTTTTGCATTGCTCACAACTTTCCCTCCTACTGACCAAAATTTTAAAAATCGCCACACATCACTTTTCAGATTACCCGGTTTAGTAATAACTCTGTCCGGCATGGAGTTTGTTGGCTTCCCCGGAGTTCCCGGGTTCTTTTTTGGGCTTGCTTGGTTGTTTTTCGGCCATGTTAAAGTGTTCTCCTCCTCACTGCTTATTACTGTGTATTATGCGGATGGTTTGTTATGACATGTGACCGCAAGTGCTCAACTACATAGGCCAGTAAAGGACACGGACACGGACACGGACACACACACACACACACACACACACACACACACACACACACACACACACACACACACCGGGAGACAGTCAGCAGCGCGCCCCGTGCTCTGAGCAACGGCCACGACTACTAATCGAATCATGTATCATGTATCATTTTACCAGCCCAACTTGGGACTGTGGGAGAAAGCAGGAGAACCCAAAAAAAACCCCACACTGATACTGGGAGAACGAGCAAACGCTACAAAGAAGGGCCCCAGTCAGCCCATGGGTTCAAAACCCAAGACCCTCTTGCTGTGAGGCTGTACTAACCACTGCACTACCGTGTTGCCTCCAAGTCCTTTACAAATAGGCAGAGGACAGCAATACTTACTTCAAGCTTTTAAGTATCAAGCGATGCATCTTCCTGAGCAATGTACAACAGTATCATAAGCTCATCTTTACACCACAAACAGAAGCATCTAACCAGAAGGTCAAAGACACAGAGCTCATGCAATCTATCATTTACTATGATACAAGTGAGTTGCTTGAATGCAGAGATAGATACAAAGCAGACTAAATGCTTTCTCATTAGAATAGTACACATATGCAAGATAAGGACTTGCAAACAAGATGCTTTCTAGTATGATTTATTCACAAATGTGTGTATTTGATCATCTATACCAGTGTTTTAAAATATATATATAACTCGTTCAAGCTAACTTGCCTTGACATGCATTTCTTATCAGCCCACGCATACCAAACCAAGCTCAGCTTCTTGCTCTGAAATTCCCCTTCAGTTTTGTCTTTGTATCTTAGAGTAGCACTTTGAACTTCAGCTTTGAACTCTCTTTTGGCCTTACACATACATCTCTGAACCACTGGTGTGCTTGAAAGCAAAACTTCTCTTGAAAGGCTGGCCTTTCTACCTTGTTGACATGAGTTTCACACTCTGTATTCTTTGGGCACGTTTCAGCTGTCCTTGTGGGAATAGCAGATATAAACACATAATCCAACATGCTAGCCTCTCTGGGTCAATAGTTAAACATCAAAAAGTACCTTGGCATTAGGATTAAGACAATAATAACAGGAAGACGATATTACTCAAATTTTTCTGAATGATAATAACTGAACCAAACATTCACAGATAAGTCAAGAGAGAAGGTTGTGCTTCACAAGGATTTAAACAGTACAATACCATACATAATATATACCTGTATATGGCATATTTGATTTTAGGCTGGTCTAAATGAGCAAATGCAAAGCTGTTATGACCCATTCCCAGTGCAGTTTTCATGGTTTAAAAAACATTTCTAGAAAGTATTACTATCTTAACATGAGGGAATAAGGCAAATCAAAGCAATAGAGATCAAGAAAAATCAGTGTATTTTGCATATTGAGAGTAAAAGATGGACTGTTTTTGCTGCCATTTATCAATCATTACCTGCCCGCATGTGCGTGCACATTAAAAATGCAGGACTAGTAACTCTGACAGCCTGACACAAATGTGTATCTGTCTGTCACTCCACTCTGTTGATGAACCCTATTCATTTTTCATGAAAACGAGGCACTCTCATTAGGAGTTGAACACTGTGATCATGTTCTGTCACTGCCATCGTTCTGCCTCAACAACTGTTGGACTAGTTCTGCCTTGGAAGATCAGCAATGCTCTGTTTGTAGAGTGTTGTTGCAGCATTTGAGTAATTTCAGCTCACACTCTGCAAGCTGCGCACTTCCCTGCAGATCAATACACAAGTCAGGCAAGGGGAGAAGCTGTGCTGTGTTTCTTTATTATGTAGTTTCTCTAAGGGTACATAGGTCGCATTGATCAAACAGCTTAAACTTGTGGTCTAAGGAAGCTATTTGAAAGATCATTAGATAATTGCTTGTATTTATCTCACCTAAAAGCCAGAGAGAACTAAAGCCTCCTTGTGCTTTTCTGCCTGCAATTTGATGGCTAAATTACAGATGCTGTCTGTGCAGTTGAATTTATGCATGACTCTTTCACTCGGGCTACTAAGCCTCTTTTGTCCTGACTCCCCAAATTAACTCTACTTCTTCATTACAGATGCAGACAGAGTAATCATCATAGATTCAAACAGAGTTGGCTAACAATTAGGCTTATGACTTAACCTGGGAACCACACCAATCGGCAAGCTAATTTTATTTGGTCTGACAGATACATCTGGTCCCTCTCCCGTTCAGATAGACTTCCAGCAAACCTGGCTCACTTTGGGCCAATCAAAACCAATGGGGTGGGTTTGATACGATGACTGATAACCTGCAGAGCCTTGGTGCTTAACACAAAATATGTGATTATGTCTTTTTTGGCTTACGCACCCTCGTGCCAGGGACACTTCGGTGAGCATGAACCTAGCTTAGTGAAGAGGAGGCTGTTGAGGCATTTTCCAAAACAACCAAGATGACTTTAGCTGATATGAAACTTTCTGTTGAAATAGTATTTTCAAATCCTTGTGTCAAAAACACCACTGCTTCATTCACAGACATTTTGATGCTACACCATCACAGCTCATCTCTGCAGAATGCAGTCAATTTACATTTGTCTGCGCTTTAACACTATGTCACATTTTATTGCTCTGAGGTCTATCCAATTACATCCAGAGGTATTTTGGTCTTAAGCCATCAATACCACCCCTTGGAAATCGAAAATGAACTGACACGTTCTAGACTTATTTGCATTTGTGAACTGGTCTGGCGATGTCAGGCTACTTATGACCAAGAGCATACTGAAATGGTGACAGTATCTGATGTTGGCCTGTGTTGGTCTGTAACACGAAGAACTTTGTGAAATGCTTAAAATTTTCACCATCTATGGCAGCGATGAAGCAATTATTTTAATAATTAGCTAATTGTATTCTGTTAAGAATTAATAATAACAAAAAATTAACGATTAAACAATTTTTAATCTGCTCATTTTAGTTGTATATAGAGCAAAAATGTTCAATATTTACTGATTCCAGTTTCTCAAATGTGAGTATAGACAATTTCCCAGGCGCCCAACTGTCATCAGCACTTTTAATTTTTTTTCTCTGATATTTTGAGGACCAAACAGTCAAAAGGAAAAATTTATCAATCAATAAATAAATAAAGAGATTAACTTATAATGGAAATTACTGAGTTTGATACTGGAATTTAATTCTTGATAGATTCTTGTAGATTGTAGTTGACATACATCATATCAGTTCTTCATCATTTATTAGTTGTTCTGGAGCTTTCTGATCAAATCACGTCTTCCTTAAATATGGCAAGTGGGCAAACTATTTGCTGTGAGAGATCGTGTGCCATGATCAAAAGCTCAGAACGAATGCTAAATGAACCTTGTGGTGAACTTGTTTGCCAGAAGCAATTGTTGGTTACATTGAGGAAGTGAGACTGTTAATAACCAAAATTGTTCTCCACAAGAGTCTACATGCCACCCAGAATGTGTGATTGTATAGACTATGCATGCCTACAAGAGCACTTATTTCACATATGTGGAATGTATCCACCAACACACGTTCCTTATGATGTATGAATATGCAAGTGTTAACCCTAAAACTAGATGTTAGAGTACTGAAAAGATAAGATAGTGTTGATTATTATTTCCATTCCATTATTTCCATTTCCACAAAGAAAATGGGGAACTCCTCACCACAATGATATGGTAAAACAGATAAAGTCACTGTGTCCTGAACAGCATAAAAACAGACCTATACGTATATCGCTTGACATTAAATTTAAAATATCAAGCCAAGCATGATGTAAATTTCATAAGTACACACCAAGTAGATAATGATCCACTGCTATGGCACATTTTTCAAAAGACATTTTAAGGTTAATCCTACTTGACACTTACATCAACCTTACTTCAATGAATAGCTCTCTCTAATGCTTTTAAGCAGATGCTTGTAGGCTTCTACTGCATGAGAACTGTCATGAGTGTTTGAGAGAGAGAGTGGAAAGAGATCAGGACAGATCACTGAGAGGAAGCAAAAAGCCCAGCAGTCAAGGAGCAGTGAGATGCCTTCTGCAATTTGGGCTCTACCACAACTCTAATTTGGCCAGATCAATGCTGCAATCAATTGAAAACCACCTCAAACATACACCACCACACACTAATTACTTTTTAACCTTTTTGTTTTACTTTTTGTTTTAGTTTGTTTTCATTCTGTTGATCTGGGGAGAAAAATAGATGCGTCCCTTAGGCCGGTGCCTGATGTCAGTTGTGAAAATTAATTACTGAATTTAATTATTGAGTTCATTTAGTTTATCCAGATAAGGCAGAAATGGAGAATGGAGGAAAGAGAGTGGGTAATGGAGTGTGTCTGTGTGTGTTGAATAGTTGGGGGTCAGGACAGTCAGCTGATCCATCCAACTGCTGCTCACTGATTGTTTTATTTATTTGCTGGAATGCAGCCTGATTCCCTATTAATCAGTACTTACAATGGTATGTTTCCATTTGCTTGGTGAATTAGGTGGATGCGGGGATGGATGTGGGGCCGATGGCGAGCAGCATTAATAACTGTATCAGACTTGGCTGCAATATGGGCACTGAAGCAGCAGCGTTTGCTATGGCAAGATAATAAGTGAGGGCTCTGACATTTTAAATATGGCATCTTATTAAAGTGGTGGGTGAGATATGTGTATATGTGAGCAGAGTGTTTTATGTGAACCAATTTATGAGAGTCACTTCTGTGAATATTCCTATGTCTGCTGGGCTCTGATCTGTTCACCCTCATATAGTTTGGAGGCTCGATGTGTTAAATCTTCAATATGTGTTTACAGGATGAGAACCAAACACACTGAGGGGAAAGACAATAATCACTTACTAGGGGTGACCCCAAATAGTCAAATATTTGATGATTTGATCTAAGGAGTCTGATTTGACTGCCAATCTCCCTGTCAAATCTTGGCAGTTGTGGGAAAATGGGGTTATGAAACAAAGGATCATTCCAATCGGTGTATATGGGTGTGCTAAACTTCTAATTTAACATAGAATGGTTGGTTTCTCCCCATACGATATAAAGTTTCTCCCCTATTTTGATATAACGTTATTAATCAGAGCACTAAAATTAGAAGGCAGTGTTCAAAGAGTGCTAAGCATTTATTTAAACTTATAAACGGCTATCTGTAAACATCACGTGTGGCCTGTCCTATTGTGAAATAAATCCTCCTTCTCATCTAGCCTCGGCAGGTATGGATGGACTCACTTTGGCTTCTGGCTGTCTGGACTCTGTCGGCTTTAATACACTGCTGAATTTGGCTTCTATCCCTGATCAACAGTGATGGAACACGACATAGACATTATTTATCTGCGTTACAGGTGCCAGACTTTTGTTTTAACATTAGCACATAGATTTTCACTGCATAGTTTATCATTGTGAGTTTTTTTTTTTGTTTTTTTTTAACTGACTAACTACCTAGTATCTTGAGTTGTAAATCAATCTGCACAGGTGGCAGAAGTTGTTTAGGGTGTTTAAATGCTCAAGTATCCCAGTTACTACAGGAGCACTGCAGATAACATTCAGGCTTCTCAAAACCAACATACAGCCTTATCCAAGTTTCTAAAAGTAGGAAATAATGGTTACATATGCAAAGAAATAATCCAAATATTGCAAAAAGATGATCAAAACTATGATATTAATACTGGTGTAAACAGAATGATGAAAGAAATGTTACGAAACTAACCTCCCTGTAATATCAACTGTTTTCTTTTTCTAGCTCAACACAGGGAAACAAAAAGCAGGGAATAAGAAATAGAGGTCTGTATAAGAGAAATATGATTTGGAAGAAAACCTCTCCCAGCACAATAACAGGTGATGCCCATGCATCACTTTTCCTCACCTCTCTCAACAATTCCCTTGACCTTCCCACAGACATTCATATTGTCATTTATTATAACATATGACACTGTGGGGCAAAAACTTGTGAATCGCATGTCTATTGAATCACATCCATTCACAAACTTGGACAACTGACAGCTAAATCCCTCCTCTAAACAGTGTCTGTCCAATCATAGCTTAGCACATGTAGCTAGGCACAGCAGACTTGTCAAACTTCGGATTTCTCCATATAATACAGCCCTGTACATGGAGATGCAGAAAGTGTAATACTCTGGAGAGACGTGTCTTTTTTGGGCGGGTGGCTCTCACAAACCAAAAAAGAGTTAACATTTATGTGTGCTTATTTGCTGATAGATTAAGTATGCAGGATTTTCCTAAAAAATGTATTGACTCCTAAAGAAGTAATCCCTCTCAATCACCTTTTACTACCCACTCTCAGTGTGTGGCAGTGTATTTTGCCTGTATTTTCTTATTTTCTTTTCATTTTCTGTATTCAGGACATTTATTGGTGTGTACCCACACAGCACTCAGGTGAGGTGAGGTCTTTCTAAAAAAGTAGTAACCAGGGGCCAGACCATAAGCAGCAGGCATTCAAGAGACACAGTGCCATCAAATGCAAATATAGTAAGGCAAAAGGAGAAAGAGTCAATATGGGGTTAGCTTTAACTTGTACTTTAGCTGGTGAACATGTTACAAAGCATTAACTGATAAACCTGCATAGTATGCCTTTAAAGACTGCTTGATATTACATTATTTTCTTAAAATAATGTATTTCTACAGCTAACTAGCTCAACCCTGCAAAACAAAGATATTGCTGCTTCTTTGTTTTCATGTCTTCAACATGGATCATCAACTGCTAGAGATGCTGACTTTTTACCAGGAGATGTATTATGACATGGCACAGAGTGGTCATAATTTCTTGTTTGTAGCCATAAGGTGCATATCTAAGACCTTTTGGGGGGGTTCTGGTGTTTATGAGTCAGGTGAAGGCATTGTCTCCAACCAACTCAGAGAGCTAAAGTTAATTAGTGGGCCAGCAGCAGCAGCTGATATTATCTGCCAGTGACAGTTTTCATTTCAGCCAGCAAACTGATTGTCTACAAGCAAAAATAAGAGGACTATTTTTGTCTACCTCTGTCTGAAATCCGTGTTCCATTGTCTTTAAACATTACTAATTTCAAGCAGTAAATCTGCCACACTTGTCATTTTAAACTAGATATGTACAGTGCTAGATTAGAAAAGCCTGACACAAACATACAGAACTGCCTGTCTTTTTCAGACACCCAAAATCAATTCCCTTTTGACTGATTGCTATTGTATCAGTCGGTGAGTATGTTCAAATGTGTACAAGTACATGCCTCTACAATAAATTTTTTACAGTTTAATTAATTTTAATGTTCATTATTGGCATAAAAGTTATCATCATGAATTAAAACATATTCTTAATCATTGGAGTCACATCCACAAAATACAGACATGAACACAAAAATACATATATGTGAGTTGAATAGACACACATGCAACAGTGGGGGCAGGCTCCCAGGGTGGTTTCCGTGGCAACAGGCAGGTGACGGTAGGTACAGTAATAAGGTCCTGATAGCAAAGTGACAGCACATAGATGAAAGGCTGCTGTTCTGTCACTCACCAGGAAGTGAGAGCCATGCAGCGAAGAGGTAGATCTGAGAGTTAGAGTGTAGAACTCATGGAAACATGAAAAATCAAATAGTTCTTTCCTTTCTCTCTTTCTTTCTCTCTTTCATTCTCTCTTTCTTTCTTTCTTGCACCGACAGTCAATAACAAACATCAACACCACAGCCAGTTTCAAAAATGAAGTAGCAGTAAGACCTACTTCAAAATAACACTATTCAGTATGATTTATAGACTTGCAGCCTACAATCACCCTGCACTGGCAAAACACACACTCTTGCACAATCACACACACGAATACTCATTATCGCATGCTTCCAACTCCAAGAATCGATACAAATAGGCCAGATTCTCTGTCTCCATAATGATATATTTAATGACCTCTCTCTCTTTCTCTCTCTTTTCGTCTCTGTCCATCACATGCGTTGACCCAATACACAATTGTGCAGTCTCTCCTACACACACACACATACACACACCACACACACTGGCAAACATAGCAAAGTATGGAATTTTGTCTTCATAAATTTTTTCATCTCACAATGTCCCTACTGTATGTGTTTCCTCAAAGACATAACTGATGTGTTTGCTCATTCCTGCCCTCGTGTGTGTATGTATATAAAAATAAATTTGTACAAGCATGAACGTGTGTGTGCCTGCATGGATGACTCTGGAGCTCAGACTGTATATCCACATGTCTGTGTGTGTGTGTTTTTCTTAGTGATACATCATAGATTGTCCAGTACTGTTTTTGTGGCAGCTGGAGTAGAGGGGCTGAGGGCTACAGAAGAAAAACTGACGGATTATTCTGCTGCATCAGTTCAAAACAACACACATGCACACACACAAACTAACTCCCTCCCAATATAAACATAAACATATGCATATCAGATGGATGATGCATGAATGCACTTTATAACTACATTACTCTGTACATACCAACACCCCACTTTGCTGGGACCTTTCTCAATTACTGAATATACACACACATACTCAGTAACAAACACACACACACACGCAAGAGTGGGAGCGCGGGCTCAGGGCCTCCTGAGGGTGCTGGTGGGCATGGCTGATTGACCCTGCCTCACCAATCTGCCCAGCTCTCTGCCAGAAAATCAACCAATTAAAAGATGCAGGCACCACAGCAGCACTGAGGGGGATGGGGTGGGGTGGGAGGGCACTGGAATTGTGGGTAACGGCAGCTGCGATGTTGAATTGGGAAGCAGCTGTGAGGAGCTGACCTGACAAAGCAGGACACACACACGCACTCTCTCTCACTTATATGCACACACACAGCTTTGGCTCTCTGTACTTTATATTCTTCACTCATAAATTGGTATGCAATTTACCTTCGCCCATCACTCAGGTGGAAAGGTGTTAAAGGCCCTCATCCAAAAGTCTTCAGTTCATTCTGTTTAGCCTTTTTCTATGTTCACTATACATGTATAAGCCTGTTAGGTATAGAGCCACGCTATTTTTAGGTGTATTTATGATGTATATTCACATGATAAAGACAGCACATCAAAGGCTTAGAGGATCACATTCACTAAAAATCAAAAGAAGAGAAGCTAACATAAGAGAACTGCAGCATTTTCTCCTAGACCCTGACCAAATAATTTTGGCAGACAATGGCTGAAACTGAACCAGGGCTGCATCTAATGATTATTTTCCAAAATCAATCTTGTATCAGTGCCTTTGTCCTCAGACTAAATCTGAAAACTGAACTGTATGTAGCAGTTCAGAAGTGTAAATGATATAGATGCACCCAAAATGTCTGCAGACTAACCTAGTTGGATCATCCTGGCACTCAAAGACCTTAACCTAGAGAGGCTGACCCAGATTGTTTGTCTGCAGCAGGGATCCAGGGCGATGCTACTAACAACTGAGGTACCACATGGTGCTGTTCTGTGGTCCTGTTCACCAGAGTGAGTGTCACCCCCTCATCTGCACAGAGGAGTTTCATTGCATCCCTATCAAAACACCTGTCCATCATTTTTTATCCCTTGAACACTGAACAGCTGCCCGAATGTTACTTACACATGTTGGGAGAACTCAGGTGCCTCATCGTTGACGTTAGCCATTCGAATCCGCACTGTAGTTGTGCCAGTGCGAGGGACCTCTCCTTTGTCAATTGCCATCACTACAAACTCATACAGGTGGTTTGGCCTCTCATAGTCCAGAGGCCCAGCAGGAAAGATGGTCCCATGAGGGGAAATTGTGAAGTCTGGACTCAGGGTGTAGTAGGTCAACTCTGCATTCTCTTCGGAGTCACAGTCATTGGCTGACACTAAAAATGAAAACACAGAAATGGAGAATAGATAAAAGAAGTTAGAGAGACTAAACAAAGACAAAACTGGGGCACTATTGACCCAACTTTTCCCTTTCCCTCTGAGGTATTGACAGCTTCTGAGTTGCGGTCAAAAGTCTGAGGTCGAAATGTCAGAACTGGAAGTCCCAACTTTTCACCTGCAAGAGTTCCCGGTGCACAACGTCACGACTTAAACAAAAAACATAGCTGACCATGACAAATGTTTCTTTGGCACCCTCAGCAGTGAAGCCACATCACATGCGAACAAAACAATGTTCCCAAATAACTTTTGTACAGAGAGGTCAACTTTCAGAGATTGTTTACCATAGCCAGCTACCAAATGACATTGTTGACATATTTTGACATTAACATGCAGAACAGGTTTTACTACATAGTAATATTTATAATTTTAATTCAATACTGGTTAATATATTGTATGTTTCCTTTTAGTTGATGGTTTAGAGGTGTCTGGAACTCAGCATGATATAATGGATTAATGGACTGCATTTTCCAACACCACCACCATTCCACTGGTGGTAAATTCAAAGTATACTCAGTTTCACCGGGTGTTGATTTTGATCATGTTCAGTTGATGAATGTAGCCTACATAAGCATGGGTGTTACTCAGTCACAAAACATTAGGGTTTATCTGTTAAAACATAGACATTGGTAAAAAAAAAAAAAAAAAAAAAAGAGCATTATCATGTTTGTCCACAGTTTCTATATAATGGAGGCTAAAATCGCTGTGTAGTAGAGTGATAAAGTCCTAGCCACATATTTCAGACTTTGTTGACTATATCAGTTGACAAATTTGCTGCCCAAAATTTCTTGTACTGTAACATAAGAACATAAAAACATAAGGATTTCATTGGAGATAAATTCAAGTGAAAATGACATGAGCAGCACAGTAGCACATTCCAGTATAGGGTTAGCATCTTTTCTATTAAAGTTATGCTGAATTTGGCTGAAAAGGTTTTTCAGATGTAACAAGAGTCAGGCAATACATTAATCATACTGAATGTACAGCAGCTTGTTCTACCGGAATGAGACTTTCTTGAGTTTTTGGCTCTGATTAAACTTCTTTCACCTGTGTGTACAGCTATATGTTTTGTCATCAAATTATTTTGACTGAAATTTTCTCACACTGTGCAAGTGTAGGGTTTCTCTCCTGTTGCCCACATGGTAGAAGTTAAATACAAATACACCCCCTCGCCCATCCAGACCACTTTCTCCTGGGTGACAGTGTATGAGCAAGGTGAGGGGTGTATTCTTGTATCTGCAGGGCTCCAGACTGTAATAATTTAATCGCATTTTGCAACCATGGAGAGCCAGTGTGACTTGCAAATATTATTAATATATGAGCTGGTGAGCCGCTAGTTTGTTTCCCACTCACAGTGAATAAATCCACATGTTTAACAGCGCCATGGTAATGGTTTAATTTTCTGCTAACTGCTAACATCTAACTGTTGACCAGACGCTGCAAGATAATAGCACAAGCATCAACAATTCCAGCCCAAGACAAGCCAGGTGCTTTAAAACAAAAGCACCAGTGGTTCTACTTTGAATTATTTCATTATAACACTTTATTTATCTTTATTATGACAGTACTTAATTTCATTTCATTATAGTAGTGCTTTAATTAACGTAATTACAATGTTACTTTTAAATACTTAAAACTTTATTATAACAGTACCTTCTTTAACTTTATTGTAACAGTACTTCATTCAGTAGTTTTGTATTTTAGTAGTCTACAGTAGATTAAAAGAAGTTTCACAATATCATGAATAATAATCACTATATCACTGACTGTAATTTAATAACATTTCAATCACTGTATTTCAATAACTTCTCAATAACTGTATTTCAACAACATTTCAAGACTGTATTTCAACAACACTGCAATGTTAAAATGTGTTTAGATTACTTTAACAATGAATTGAGGCAATGGCTGGTATCCATGAACAATGGCTGTGCAGTGACTGAGCTGTCTTGTGGAAAACAGATACTAACACAATGCTAAATCACTATGTTCTATTTCTCACCCTTTTTTTCTGTCCCACTTTGGTTTCTTTAGAAAAATGAAATATCAGAAATCACTTGCAACAAAAGCACTTATTATGCCAATAAAGCATATTTATTTAAGTCCTGGTGAAAGAGAAAATAGTAGCCGAATGTACAATCTGTTCTCTTACTAATGTAGAGCCAAGTTTTTTTTTCTCGTTTCTTGTATTTGAGCAAAGGAACACAACAGGCACAGGATATCTTTTCACTTCTCATGCTATGTACCAAAGTAAAGATTGTAAAGGAAGTGGTGCTCCCACTGACTTAAATGTTCAGTTCTATAACACAAGGGGAGTAAGTGTTATTTGCACAGTATGCATTGAAAGGACCGTCATTTTGCAACATTTCTGTTCCTACATTACACATTGGGAATCCATGGAGCACGACTCGCTTGGCCACAAATTGATTGCCTTGCTAAAACTGAAAAGATCCACCAGGGATTTGAATAAGCATATTTTCCGCTAACAAGTCATTTCGCCATCAAACTCTCAATTCTCCAATTCACCTTACATTGCATTTGGCTCGAGTTCACACACACACAAAAACAAACACACACACACCTATGCACATAAATAAATACATAAACATGCACATACACACATAAGTACAACGTCTTTGTCTGCTACAACTAACAAACTGTACCTCCCTATTGCCATAAAGCCTTGGGGAAATGAACACTTCAAATTAATCACTTAAATAAAATGCCAGCAAAGCAAATGTATATCAGTTTACTAAAAGACAATATTATAAACTCTGTCAGTGTTTGTTTACTTAATTGGTTTTATTTCATTATGTCAATACCAGTTCATGTTTATTTGAAATATAATAAATTAATTGACTTTGTGGTAAAAGGGTTGTGGTATTAAATTTAATGTTTGTTGACTGTGGCCTCCAGTCAACAACCATCCTCAACAACCATCAAATTAAACTAAAATCAATTACATTTTTCAAAAAACATCTTCCTCCATAAAGCTACAAGATGAAAAACCACAAAGTTGCACTGCAACAGAGAAGAGCATTAGATTATCACTTATAGAAACACTACTGAAATCCAGGTTGAGAATACTTTAGAAATGAAAAATCAAAACGTGGGGATGCTTTCACACCTAACCTGTAACCTAGTTTGTGCTCTACAGCATTTGCCAGTTTGGTTTGGTCTATAAAATGGAGGTCCATGTGGAGTGAAAGATGCAAGATGTCACAACAGTCATCAAAACTGTCCAAAAAATGAGTTACCCATTAGTCCAATGACTTTCTGCTTACAGCTCTTGGTTTGTTTGTAATAAGCCAGAAATACCACAAAACGGAAAAAACCAACAACCTGTCCTCTTTTTTTCTCTCATTTCAGATCAAATATACTGAACTACAACTCAGTAAGCACCACACGAAAAAAATTAAAGCTAGACTAATCAACACTGGACCTTTAGTTTCCTTCCCTGCGGGCATCTTTTGGCATAACCATAACATAATAGCCTGGCTTGTAAGCATGAGCATACTGTGTGCAGTTTACTCACATGACAGAATGTATTAGTGTTATTGGTTTAAAAAAAAAAAAAAAAGTGATTAAATTCCTAAAACTATGTTATTCAGACAAAAGTTTTTCAGTTGCTAGTTGATCAGAAGGAATTACCACAAAAGACAGGGAGGAAGAAACACTGTAATGTATTGTCAACACTGTAAGCAGGATGGATGTTTCGTCATTAAACTGCCATGAGCATTGGCTTACAGCTGCACAAAATAGCCTCTCTATATGTGTTATGTCACACTGCCTTCTTTTTAGCAGAGGAAAAAATGCAATGCACAACTAAAAAACTGCATTAAATCAGGTGAACAAATGGAAATTTCATCCAGAATTGTCCACGCTTTATGTTACAAATGATGGTGTTTGTAATTTCTGTTATTTAGATTTATGGTCAGATTTGTGAACTGGATAAAGTGAATTTATGAGTGTTTACCCTGCACTACAGTCCGAGTTACAAAGACTGACACTTTTCTGAATTGCAACTGAAATGCAGCTGTTTTGCTGCTGTAAAGTGATGAATAACCTCCAATATCCAATGACGATGGGTAGAGAATGGACTGCAGTACTGGTATTTGCCCGGCGTCCAATCTCATGCAGTGGCCAAACACATGTCACATATGAGTCAATATTTAATTTACTAAGTACAGATTTGTACTCTTCAGAGCACCGTTTGAGCATGTATTTATCAGCAAGTCCCTCTGTAATCTTGAATCAGCATTGTTGTGCTGGCAACACTATATGGGGGGGGGGGGGCACAGTACATTTCTGGCTGCATCTCCCATGTCTGTCTGGCATATAATGATTTTGTACTGAAGATGGAAACTGCAGGAGCCTCAGATCTCTATGGAAAGCGAGATAATTGGCTTGCTTGGTACTCTGCATTTTTTTTTCCCAACTTGGCGAAGTACACATTTGTCCACTCTCACGATGGAACTGATTATGGGATTACTAGCACATGATTTAGCAAAACGATGCTGGATGCCTATTTCTCCCAGCTCATTTAATTTAATACGGTGCCTTTTAACCCGTTTAATCAAGTGGGGGGGGGCTAATGTCAGGAGTTTAGGCTGTTGTGTTTTAGGTGCACTCAGAACTGGATCGAGTAGAATTATTTGTATTTATTGTAAAATGCATTCAAGCATTTTTGTTTGAAGGATTTTTTAAATTTAATGAGAAACACAGAGGAGTGTTTGGCAAAGGAGCATCTTGCATGAGCCATTTTCCACCTCACCAAGTTTCAAAGCTAATTGCCTATGTTCAAATTTAAAAATTGGAAAGTTTCTAGGATACATATACTGCTTCAGATATCACAATAAACAGATACAGTCTGTTCAGGTAACACTGGAAGATTTTTTATTTTAGTATTGAGAACTCCTCGTATAGATTTTTTTCTGTTTTTTTTTTTTAATTTTTTTTGTAAAGACACATACAAGAGTGCTGACAACCCGCTCCCAACCCAAATGTGCTAACACATACATGAACATGGGCGTGCACGCACGCACACACACACACACACAGCAGCACAGCAGGGTGAAACTTCTCGCCTCCCTTAGTGCACCTGTCGATGGCAGCACGCTGAGCACCTGCTGTGCCTCCCACACTATACACCTCACTCCCTCATTCACTCATTAACTTTCTCCCCCACTCACTAGCATTTACAAGCATTTTATAGTTAGTTCTGCTGCTCCAAAATGACAATTCTGCAAACACTAACTAGAATAATCCTTATATACTTATAGAAGCCAGGTCGACACCTTGAGCTTTTTCTCACGCTCCACAGGCCGTTTCTAAACAGTTTTTGTAGTGTGGTAGGCTGCTTTTTTCTGCTGGGGGGCCACTGCCACTGGGGAGTACTGTTGCTGAGACAATGCATTGGAACAAAATAATCAAAATTATTCACTTCACCTGTCAGTGTTTTTTTTTTATGTTTTCACTGATCGATGTATAATACACTCATATGACTTTATAGAGAGAACTTCCCTGTCAGAGAGCTCACAGTTCCCAATACAACCTCCCTGGACTGCCTCGCTTTCAACTTGGTTGGGTCAGCTTCACTGCAGATTGTCCTGATCTACCGCCCCCCGAAAGTCTCCCCCGCATTCATGTCTGAGATGTCTGAGCTACTCACATCAGTCTGCTCTAGGTCTCCTTCCACACGCCTCCTGGTGATTTCAATATCCATGTTGACTCCACCAACTGCACACTCACCAGTGAATTTCAATCTCTTCTGGACTGCTTTAACATCAAACAGCATGTTCAAGGTCCCACTCACACCAAGGGTCACACACTGGATCTTGTGTGCTCCACTGGCATCACTCCCCTCCATCTCCAGTGCCTGGACCTTGCAGTCTCTGACCATCATGCCATTCTTTTCACTGTTCCCACCCCTCTCCCTAGGCAGCATATTAAACACTCGATCACATTCCGGAACATAAATTTACTGTCCATCCGTTAGTCTTGACACTCTTGTCCCCCTTAAAACCCGCCCGGTCTCCTTCACCCGTCCAGCCCCCTGGTACACTGCCGACCTTCGCTCCATGAAGACCTCTGGACGTCGGTTCTAAAGGCTCCACAAGAGATCTGGCCTCACTGTCCACCTGGAGGCCTACAGAGACCGCATTACATCGTACAAGGATGCTCTCTCCAAAGCCAAAACACAACATTACTCCACTCTCATCAGCAGCCAGCAAAACCACCCCAGACTATTGTTCTCTACCATCAACCGCCTACTCCGCCCCATCGACCCCTACCACACTCCAGGTGACCCTGACCACTGCATCAAGCTCCTGGATTTTTTCCAGTCAAAGATCGACTCCATCCATCAACAACTCCGGACCCCTGCCCCATCCCCTCCTAACACTCCTCTGACCCAAGACATGCACCCCTCCCCTGCCCCCTGTCCTGCCCTCCCATCACTGTGCTGTCTCTCTTCCTTTACACCTGTGACACCCCCACTAGTGATCAAGCTGGTTTCAAGGCGAAGGCATCCACCTCCTCCCTAGACCCCATGGCCACTGCCTTGGTCAAAACCTGCTTGCCTGTCCTCTGTCCCATCATGGTGGATGTCATCAACACCTCCTTGGAGTCCAGCACAGTCCCCTCCTCTTTCAAACTGGCCTCAGTCACACCCATCCTCAAGAAACCAGGACTGGACCCGGAGGACCTTAACAACTTCCGTCCGATCTCCAACCTTCCATTTCTTGGCAAAATCCTGGAGAAAGTAGTTGCTGCCCAACTCCAAAAACATAGGTCCAACTCTGAGCTCTATGAACCCCTTCAATCAGGATTCAGAGCATACCACAGCACAGAGACCACCCTCATCAAAATAACCAACGACCTCCTCACTGCCGCTGACTCCGGACACATCAGTCTACTCATTCTCCGTGACCTCTCCGCCGCCTTCGACACCATTTCACACACCATCCTCCTCGACCACCTATCTCACCACCTTGGCATCACCGGAACAGCTCTCTCCTGGTTTAAATCCTACCTCTCTAACAGGAAGCAGTTTGTCACTATTGGCCCCTCCTGTTCCCCCCCCAGCCCCAGTCAACCAAGACGTGCTCCAAGGCTCTGTACTTGGACCCCCCCTCTTCATCATCTACATGCTCCCCCTTGGACAGATCATCCGCAAACACGGCCTCACTTTCCACTTGCATGCCAATGACATACAGCTCTACCTCAGCACCAAACCGTCCACTGCACCCCCCCACATCACTCCAACCCTCATCCACCTTCACTGGCTCCCCATCAAGTCCCGGATCAACTACAAAATCCTCCTTCTGACCTACGAATCCCTCCATGGCCTTGCACCCCAGTACCTCTCAGACCTCCTCCTACACCCCATCACGGAAGCCCCAGTCTTCAGATGCTGGCCTGCTCTCCACTCCCAACACCAGACTACCGACTTTCAGGGACAGAGCCTTCAGCGTGGCAGCACCGACCCTCTGGAACTCTCTCCCTGCTGACATCCGCAACGCCTCATCCATAGACAATTTTAAAAAACTCCTTAAAAACCACCTGTTCACTGCAGCTTACAACCTCTCTTAGCCCCACCCATCCAACATAGTCTCAGATGTCTTTTCCAGTTGTTTGTCATGTCTGTTATTTCCGTGACTATCAGTGTAAAGTCTCCTTGGGTTTTCTAAAAGGCGCTATATGAATTGAAGTTATTATTATTATTATTATTATTATTTAGCCACAATAATAGCATTGCACAACATGCAAAAAGAAGTCATACTGCCATTTTTTTATGAATACTGCAAGTATTCGGGGGAATTTTGCATTTAATTTTTTACAAAAAAAAACTATAAAATTATGATGTGATTTTTTCTGGGGTCTGTACCGAACACGCATGTTCCCTTATGTCTGGAATATGATTTGTAGACCAGGACATCTCTAGCACCTCATTTATAATATGTTGTGACACATTTTACCTTTATCAAAAAAAAAGCAGCTCCTGCGACTTTGATATTGCATTTGGCCATATTGGGATTTCAATAATATTATTGATTATTTGTGCAGCCCTTGACACTGATGGCATGGCTCTAGGGATGAGATCTCAACTACCGGATATATTGCCATAAAATTTTTAAAGGACATTGATGGTACCCAGAGGACAATCCCTTGACTTCTCAATATCCAACTAACTTGTGTCATACTGTGTCTACTTCTTGTTCATTAGACATCACTCTATGCCAGTAAGCACTTCAGACAAGGTCACTTTATGTTTTTAAGAGTTAAAGATGCTTCCTTGGTATGACGGGTCCTTCCACGTCGGGTCCTACAGTCGTTGGGTAAGACTTCCTCTGAGCCTTGGGTGAACATAATTGGAATAGACCAGCAAGTGCCCAGGTGTGTGCATCACTGAAGAGGCCCTGCCTTTAATTCAAAGAATTGTGGGTACTTCATGCCCGTTGCTGATACATACATGCATGCATCCTTGAAAGTTCTCTGAAGGTCTGTCATTGGTAAAATTTGAAAGATCCTTGACATAGGTACAGTCCTTCGGCGGGATTAAATAACGTAGCCTCCTTGAAATTCCGCCATTTAAGGATCCTTCCCTGACTCTCAGAGGCACAAACTGTCTTCTGGCTGTAAACACATCCTTGACAGTTATGTCTCCATTTTACCTGTTTATAAAGCATCTAAGAATCTTGTTTAGCTTTATATGATCAATGATGCATTGTATCAGATATAGTCCAAGTTACTGTTTAGAACTTGAGTTACTCCACTGTTGATCTAGTTGCTGTGTTAGTTGGAATTGCTCTAACATTAGGCTTAAAATTACTGTTTTTGTGTTTGTACTGAATGGATTTATTGCTCACAACCTTTTGATGTAGTATTCATCATGCAGGGCCCCATAGCTTTTCATTGTGTGCTTGCTGTGGGCCTGGTTAGTGCTCTCTGCTGATCATTTCAGTTGGCGCTGATTGTTTTCAGTACCTGAATCATATACAGTATGTCTTTGTTGCATACTAAAATGCTGTAGAGTACTTTGATTTGGAATATACAAAACACACACCCCCTTCTCACTCTCTCAAGTGCAATACTGGCAAAGCACAGTCCCATGAGCAATAACGCACAACTAAGTAAAAAAAAGTATTATGTCTATGCAAGGAAAAAAAGTCAATATCAATGTATCTCTTTTCCTCGCTATGTGCTGATCTTCTGAGGTGTTTATATGTTAAAGCCCTTGGTAGTTTAAGTGCAATACGTGTAAAGCACAGTCTGATATTTCATCTATAGTGGGCCAATTTGTCCTTCTTAATTTTCTTCCATCTCTAACAAAGCAAGCCACCACTTAGGGGAACTTTCCCCATCCCAAGATCACATCACACAGACATGGTTAGCAAGAAATCACTGTTTAGAGTCAGCTCTCTTTTTTGATTTCAAATGTTGTTCCCTTTGAGCTGCCTCCTTGTGAAAAAAGAGACTGCTGCACAATACAGCAAGCTGGAGTGACTACAGTATTTTTTTTTAATTCCCACAATCTTTTGTATTAACTTTGACCAAAATGACAATATTTCCCTAAACTTAACCACAGCGCTTTTGTTGCCAAAACCTAAACACAGACAGGAGTCTGGACACAAACCCAGGATTCTGGTGTCACAGTCCTGCATTATACAACTCTGCCTTATGTTAAGTCCTGTGGTTTATGGCATCCCTGTTCCCTGGTTCCAACTTTTTCCCAGCTTAAGCCCAAACTTTAACTCTCACTGTCACTAGTGTTTTTTCTTAAAATACATAAATGTGTTGCTGGAGTTTTGACCATTTTTTCTTCTCATTGTTAATAAGATGTGCAAGTTATCACTTGACCTTGCGTTATCACTTCATCAAAATTGCTATATGGACTTCATATACTTTCTTCAAATTAACAGGCAAGCATGTTTCAATATGAAAATGGTCTACCAGCAACATCTATTTACATTTTTTGCATCAAGCAGGTTTTGCCCAGTTACAGGTAAGCTGAGAAAATCTTACATCAATATGCCCTAACAGTTTCTGTAATTCAACGAAACTGATTGAAACAGATATCACTTTTATTTTTCATTTGCACAACTCCATTTTCAGTTTTAGTCAACTAGATTATCTCTATGTCAGCTGTTAAGACAATACGACTATTTTCACAAGATACAAAGTGATTTAGCTGTTCAGCTGTTCTATTATTTAGTGTGACACTGCGTGTTTGTAAACTGTGTGCATGTAACTCATTTTGCCCTTTATCAAATAGGCTATTTGACTAATGGTGATAATGATAGTGATGAGAATGATTGCAATGATGGCAGCCAGAACATGGCACAAGTATAAAAACAACAAAGCTTTGTAGTGTGAATCCAACCCAAAAGTTTTCTGCCTGCAGCTTGAGTTAATGAGCACTTCGAATGAGGTGTCATAACTGCAGTCATTAATAATTTACGTACTGCATGCAGTGTTTTATTTCCCTGCATTTTGTTCTTGTCAATACTCATTTGTAGCTCTGTTGGTGTTTCCATTTTTAGCCAACAGTAAGCAAAGCTGTTTATTTTATTTGAAGCATCACTTTGTTTTGAGCTGTAAACAGAATGATCTTGAGCAGCTTTTAAAGTGGAAATATTGTTTTATTTGTCATGCAATTTGGATCAATTGTTATGCTTTTTATGATATTGAATTTATTTGAAATAGAATGTGCAGTCTTTATGCAGAGTGGAGAGGGAAAGAGAAGTGTGAAATGCTTTGCTGTCAGTTTTGTTGGCAGTCTGTCAGAACCTAAAAAAAGAGGGCTTCTCAGTGTTAAGTCACACTGTGCAGATCAAATTGTGATAAGTCGAACCCACAACATTTACCATTTCCATTTCCTCACATAAGACGAAACTTAAGCAATCCCCGTGTGGAAATTGGGTCGTTACAGGAGAGGAGAAGCGAGAGCAGCTGCACTGATGGAAGTACCGGTGATTTCACGGCTGCCAGTGCTGACAAGTACCTACTCAGTTTTCTGACCAGTCAAAACACATGAATGTTAAAAAAGCTCAGCCACTCTTATTTTATTCTGAAAGCCACTACAGCAGGCCTTCTCGAGCATTTACATAACACAGACCCCACACAGGTACACATTAGCCCACTGTGCTGCACCTGGTTTAGCCTTACTTTCAAGGACTCATAAGGAAAAATATGTAGTGTTTTCGATGAAGTCCAGAATTTTACAAGCGCATAATATAAAAATAGAGAAAATAGAAAACCTTGTATGATTCACTGGGTTTATTCAGTCAACCCAGACTGGGAAAAAAAAAACACATAGCACTGCAGCACTTTACAATAACATCATGATTTATGCATTATGTATTGTGTTTATCAGGTGTGTTTAAAGACAATCTTCATTAGCACACTAACATTTTCAAAATTGCGTGGGAGTTTTTTTAATTAGTAAAGTGAAATAGTAAAATAACACAAACGCAGCTTCCTTTGGTGCTTTTGTTTATGAGAACACAAAAGCTAAAGAAAACAGCCAAGTGCATCTTCAATTCCCCTTGCAAGTATGTACAACAGAAAAACAATGACAAATGGATTAGATTTTTTTGGAGCGAGACAATGTCATTTATGTTGTCTGAAGACAAAAATAAAGACTTGTGCTCAGTGATGATGAGCAAGAAAAACTAATAGGAGTTTACTCATAATGGGACATAGTTTTTTAAAACTTGTACGTATATCTCACCTTGCAGCAGGGACGTTGCTGTTGTCACGGTCTCTGGTACGCCATCCTTGCTGTAAATGGACTGGAGGAACTCTGGAACACAGTCGTTTTCATCAACAATAACAACTCGGACCTGAGGAAGAATTGAGGAGGGGAGAGAAGAGGGTTAAAAGATAGTGAGACACAGGGAGGAAGTCAAAGAAGGGAGGGGGCATTGGCATGAATAAATAGAAAGAAAGGCTAACCTTCATCACACAATTTTTTTACTTAAATGTGGCAATAGGCTTGTTCTAGATAAGCAAGGCCTGTTCAGAATTGATCACTGCCTATTACCACACAATACATGCTGGTTAGATCTGTGTTGATCCCGACCACCTCTTACGGCATGCACATGGGGTCTACGATAACCTCACGAGATCGAGGCAGATAAAGTTTGTAGAGCCAGGCGCCACTGTTGCTCTTCAACAACTGCAAGACCCAGGGCATCACGGGAAACAATTAGCTGTCGCCTAATCAAAGTGCTATGAATTTTGACCAAAAATACCACCAATCCTAATTTTCCATGTAATTGTCATAGCGCGTGTACGTAGCAGAACAGTCTTTGGCTTGTAAAATGGTCTTTTGATGATCATATCAGCATGGTACCATATTTTACAACAGTTTCGTTGTCTACATCTGTCACAGACATGAAAAAATATCGTTTTAACGTAACACTTGCTGTTTCCACTTTTACTGTATAATATTTGCATGACTGTGTTATTGACAATGCAGTGGCTTGAAGGCTCCATAAATTAGTGGAGCACCGACTTTTAATTTCGGAAATACAGTAGTCATTGCAGCAGGCAGCTCTGCAGCAACAACACTCACTGTGTGAACACCTCATCCATGCAAGCCGCAGCAGTTGAGGGAGGTAGCCAACATGCACAGTTCATCTCAAAAAAGTTTATTAAAACATATGCATTCCTGTCACATGCAGTCATCAAATGCAGTGCCAATAAAAGGTGAAAATAAATATGTTAACATGGTTGCATGGTTACATTGGGAAAAGTTAATGTGTATCAGCATGCATCTGGAGCATTTTATTCAAAAGACCAATAAAAATGAGTATAGAGTTTCTGCATTTATGATCTCATACATGTTTCAGTAATGCTGTTACTGTATCTACATGCTAAAACTGCCCAGGCAATCACAAGTGGAAATGCTGGAGATTAAAAGTCACACTAGGTTGGTGTTATGAAAAATTTTTAAATCTGGGATTACTACTTCAGGCACCATCCGAAATTGGTTTTCTTTGGGTCCGGAGTCGTTTTCATCTGTGAGTAACCCAAATTAACCCTATCCCTAACCAAAAGAAGCCTCATCCCATCCGACTCCAAAGGCATGCCCTGACCCTGATCCTCTGGTTTATTTACCCCTCTGCACTGAGGAAGCTTCTACGGAGCCAGTCCCTTCAGTAGGTCAGTGGAGAATGCAATCTTGTGCAATTTTTCAGAGGCCCTGAGCTAACGAATAAGAGTGGATCAGTGTGCAAAGATGAATTTGTATGGTGTGAGCATGGGTGGTGTGTGTGTGCATGAGACACTGTGATGCTGCTTAGTTCATTAGGGGCATGGAGGCAAACATGGCATCTTCTGCCAGATGTTGACTGCCTGCTTGCAGCATTCAGAAGGAATAAATACAGACATGGGCTGGCTGGAGAGCCTCTCTGACCCCTAGCCCCACTACTTCTCTTCCATATAAACACAGCAGTATAGACAAAAACATGACGGATCTTTCTGTGATAGACACTACCACACAGACAAGCCCACAGGCACAGGCACAGGCACAGGCACAGTGAGTGGTGTGTAAATACCACTGGTATTACATCCTGGTAGGTAAGATGAAGTTCTGTAATATCAGTTAATCCTTCAGCAAAGATCAGCTTTGAAGCAATGGACAACAAAATAAAATCTGACCATGTCAACTCCCTGAGGTGATTTGTGTGTTTGCCAGTGACTGTTAATCTTTGTTTGCTTGTGTGTGTGTCTATATGTGTGTGTTTGCATGGCAGAGTGAGCGAGCTTATGTGCCAGTATGACGAGAAATGTCGAGGGTTCGGCAAGACATATGAACACGCAGTACATGTGTGTACGAGGCTGACGGAAAGCAAGATTGAATGAGAAGAGAGGGGAAGTCAGCCGTAATAAAGCAAGATGAGCTCAAACACACGCACGCAGACGTGCGCGCACACACACACTTGGGGCAGCTGCAGGCAGGTCTCAGGCTGGTTAGGTAACTAATGGTGCCGATGAGCTATCACTCCTGCAGGGAGAAACTTGGAAACTACCTGCAAATTAAAGTCATGCTCAGTGACTCCAGTCCACACAAATACACCACCTCTGTTCGCTATTTTGGCAGACAGAGACAGACTTCTGAAAAGCAGAATAAAATCAAAAGCAAAAAAAGGACAGCTAAACAATTTGAAGCTGTGACATTATTTCTACAGTCTTTTTTGGAAAACAAATTAATGTTGTCATTTTTTCCTACTGCTATGGTAAACTTTAACAAGTTAACAAGGCGAAAATAGGAATGTCTTAAATCATAAGGTGGCTGGGGCTTGATTACAGAAACTTCCTTACCCTAAAATTCTTAGTTTAGGAGGATATTTAGGATATCAAGTATTACTGAAATGTGTTTCCCAACTGCATTTAGAAAATAAATCCTGTCTTATCTTAGAATGAGAATATAGCTATTACATTACTGTCTTAATTTAGGGATTTCCTACATTAGGAATCCTAAGTTAGGATGGCATAGACCCTGTCCTATATTCAAAGTAACTGATACATAACCGCCAAAACGACAGCAGCACTGTTGTTAGGTCGGTATGGCAATGATGACGAAGATGGGGAACAACGAACACCAAGATATGCTTGAAAGGCTACTCAGAGCATATGATGACACTTTAAATGTCAATAGATATTTCAAATAATTAAGTTTTTGAAGTTAGCAATTAATTCAAATAATTGAGAAGAAAACATCCTTCCTTAGTTCTTTTAACTCCTTGTAGCTAAAACTGAACGCCCTTCTTTTTTTGTCATGACAGCAAGCTAGCTAGCTGGTGACAAGTGACAGCTGCCAATATTATGGCTTGACTGTACCTACTGGTACATTCTGATCAAAGATACAGGCAGTCTGCATACATTCTAAACATAGATACAGGCATGAAAGAATGAGTGCTGATTGAAGAACAGAATTTACAATTAGAGGTCGGATTTCCTGAGATAAGACAGTTGGTCTGAGATAGGATAGGACACAGCCATGAGGTCAGAAATTACTAGGAAGAAAGGACTTATTTTGAAACTTAAATTAAGATAGAACAAGCAGTTAGATTATTTTTATGTAATGAGGACACTGGTTTACAACATCAAAATGAACAGTCAAAAAAGAAAGCAAATCTGATGAATATTCGCTGACAAAATAAGCAGTTGAGCTGTCAGTCACCATAATTGCATGTACAGCAATTCTCAAATCTGTCTCAAATCTAAGCAGTCCCATGACAGCTGCATTCTAGTCTAAAGTCAAACATAATGCACACAACCAGAATGCTATTTTGGCATGGTCAAAGATTGTCATTTTAGATTGGTTGATATTCTCAAGAGGGCGTGTCTTATGTAATAGGAGTCATCCTGGGGGCAGACGCTGTGGTGTTTTGGTTTAGTTTTTGTCTGAATCTATTTGTCAGCATAAATGAACTGAAACCAACATGAGCTCAGTGCATGTTTGCTGGAGTGAGAAGAGGACCGGATTAGACCTGAGTGGGGCTGGGAAACTGCGTAGGTGAGTAATTAAAAACCAAATCTTTTTACCAGTAGTACCTGTACCATGACAACTTCAGAAAGTACACAAAATGCACAGACAACAAAGAAATAATAAATACGATGTCTTAATATAAAAGGCCAAAAGTCAGAATTTTTTTGTTAGATGAGCCACAGTCTGCATCTTTGGATACAGCATGTCTCATACTCTAAAAGTAGAAAATCCAACTCACACCATTATTTGGGCAAGTCAGTCTTCTCAGTCCATAAGTACCGCAGACATGGAATAGAACAGAAAACTCCAGTGAAATCAGTGTCTACAGAATAGGTCAGGTTTTATAGTTTATAGTACTATAGTGGCAGCTATGAGCCTTTTTTCCTTTCTATATTCCCAAATATAGGCCGCAAGGGTCATATTTAAATTCATGCATGCTCTATGGCATGGAGCTCAGGCAGTGCAACTCCCATTGCCAGCTGCTAATTGTGAAGGAGGTGAGGGCTTGACAAGAAGAGCCAAGAGAGAGCTGACAAGCAGTGTTCTTCTTTGTGATGTGCTGGGGTGGTGCCATCAAGACTGGTGAGGCCAGCAGACTCAATAAGCTGGTAAGAAAGGCCAAATCTGTGGATGGGCTGGAACTGGACAGTGTGGAGGCAGAGGCAAAGAGAAGGATGACGGACAAAATCAAAGCCATCCTTGACAACACCTCTCACCCTCTTCATAGTGAGCTTTCGCAGATGGGCAGTTCATTCAGCCACTGAATCATTCCACCCAGGTGTAAAACAAGAGCGCTGCAGGCAGTCATTTGTACCTGCTGCCATCAGACTGTACAACAGTAGTGGAGACCACAGCCTATAACACCACACAACACACACACAGCTGTTTCTTTTGAGAGTCTGGCTCACTCGAGGCACTTGCCTCACCTCTCCCACAACCTTGTCTCTCTTATAGACTGATTATATACCTCAACATACTGTTGATACATTATTGTTACCTATATTATATTTGGCTTAAATCAAGCAATCCGATTGGTTGTATGCTACAGTATAATCACATACAACAGCGACAACAAATTCCTTTAGACAAATCAATATCATTCTGCATCTAAGCATTTGCCTGGGTACAGACCTTTGAATCTGCCCAATCCACCAAGTTAAAGCAGAGTATAATGAGTTGACATTTCTGTCTGATATCAGGCAAACTCTGAATGTCAAGGGGAAAAAAGTAAGCCTAACAAACTAGTTAGCTAGCTAAAAAAAAAGGATTCAAAACGAAAACATATATTGTCAGCTCCACCCCCCATGGTGGCTTAAGTATAGCTGACTGAGCAGTGCATATCTCTGGGAAAAATCACCTGCTGCTACAGCCATTAACTGAAGTTATGTCTACATAACTACCATCCCCCGTCCTCCCTGCCATGTAGCAGCAGATAGTAAGGTGGAGGGACTGCCTGGTGGAAAATAAATAAAATAAGCTGGTATATTGCACAGCAGCAGCCTTGCACCATGTGCAGGTAGCCAGGAGGGCCTATTTCTTTGTAAGAACAATGCTTTAAATAAGAATGTGCCTTTTACCTTCATAAAGCCATTGGTAACCATTTTCTATTAGCAACAGCTCATTCCAGTCTGTGATACGTTGTAATGATATGTGTTTCAAGGATGCAACAGTCTTGTGCCTCCACGTTCACCATTAAAAACTGATAATGGACATTTCATCCAACACCATCCCACTTATGCTATGGTCACTCACCAAAGACTTAAAAAAAAAAGAATATCAATCTATATTTTTATGCTTTTTTTGCAATCAAAGTCCAATGTTTTTCACAAGCTGGAACTCAGTTTCTTTGCTAGCATCTTAGGGTTTATCCAATACCTGGAACAAACATCACCACCCCATAAGGCTCTTATACAATGTAAAAATGATTCACCAATTCAGTAAATAGGACAAATCTTAGATACAACTTAGTAACAGGAGATATTTCTTCTGTGCTCAGTTTGAGATCCCTTTGGCGCAGCTTTAGCCAGAAAGCTAACGTTATGCCAGCAAGATTTAAAGTCAATAAAACTGTGTACTGCTGATAAACATTAAATATAATTTGACAGTATGTTTAAAGACAAGACTAGCTAGCTATCGAGCTGTGTCATTGTTAACAAATCATTATCAAGATTTTCATGAACAAACGATACTCCTTGTGTAACATTACGGTCGGCCGCAGCCCGAAATAGCGAGTTGAACAGCCAACAGAATGTGAGAGTATTGCTTAAGTTCAGAGGGGCAGTGTACGGCAGTAGATGAGGCACTAAAGGAATACACTCAGTGTTGTAAATAAATTATAAACAGAGGTTTTAGCTGTGTCTCTTACTCACACTAGATACAGACTGATACTATTATGAAGCCAGCGCATTGATTTAGAACAGTTAAGCATCATTGGGACTACTTAGTACATGTCTTTTATCAGTTTTTAACTGACATCCTGCAGCCGACCAGATCCACTATTCACCCAGACATATGTATAAATACATCATATATAATTTTATAATACTCTATACTGCATACACTTGACCTGATATTATGTCTCATAGCCCATACTGTATCACAGTGTAACACATTTTCTATATTAAGTTAATATGCTACATTGATTCTTGCATTATATTTATACAGACAAACACTGAGTACCATTGCTTAATCATAGCATATGAGTCTGGTGTACACTGTTTACATAGACTTGTTGACTCTGCTGCTATTAATCCCAACACTGTTGATTTATCAGCACCACTCACTTTATCAAGTCATTTTGTCTCCCAGTGCTCTTGTATATATCTTGTATATTTTTATTCTACTTTTGTTTTAGTTTATGTACCTGCTATTATTGTTACATATGTTACTTTCTGTACTTATTCGAATTTATTGCTGTCCTTGCGCTGCTGCAACAACCTAATATCCCCACTTGAGATCAATAAAGGTCCATCTTATCTTATGTTATCAGTTATGACCACCAACACATTCAGTGAAAAGCTTTTTCACCTTTTTTTTTTTTTTACTCATACACAAAAGTTGTCGTTTCCTGTTGGAAGGAGATTATGTTACTACAAATATGTTTGTATTTGTATTTGTATTTGTATATGTATGTTTGTATTTTGTATTATCGATTCTGATTTCTCACATTTTCACCACCTTTAATATTCCAAAAATGTAACTTTATCCAAAAGAATATTTTAACTGGTATTAGGCCTGCTGTCAGATATAAGCTAAAAAGTTAGCTACTGTATTAGCGATTAGTACAAACAAAATTACTAGCAAGAAGCAATAAAATAAGTGTTAGGTACACTTGGATGACTTGGATGTCTGTGTTAAACAGGTTAGTTGACCGAAGAAAACACCTAAAACTTATATTATGTGGATATTTTATTAAAAACAGTAGGAATGTTAATAGTATGAATATTTCAACAGCTGAATGCAGAGTGTGTACAATGCCTTGTCACCGCAATGCACTATAAACCACTTAAGATTTGCTGTAGCCATTCAGCCCTCCATTATCCTCTCAATTGCTCCAATGTGATGTAATGGTTGATACTGTAATTCCGTTCAGGAGGCAGCAAAGAGCACATATAGGGGCATTAAAGCTAATACAAAGCACAGAGCATTTGTAAAAGGTTTACCCTGTCAACAAGATTAGCCTACACAACACCATTTTTCCACTGCTAAAACAGAACAGAACAATCAGTATTGGCCAGTAAAATGTAATGTTGGAGACAGAATTCAGAGTACTACAAACAGTTTTTCTAGTACAGCCCATATAAATATATTTGAGACAATGTATCTAATTTACCAGGCTAATTAACTTTTTTCAAGGATTGTCTCAACATAAACAATATAATTGGTGCATTTTATCAGTGCATTACAGGTAGTATGCTCAGCGTTCAATACACTCACAGCATAGTTTCTGTCTGTTGGTGTTACACTGCACAGACAGAGAGGCGGCTGTGGGGGCAGGGGTTGCAGTGTCGAGTAGGTGCTGGCTTTTCAGTGCTGATGGGACTGTACATGAGGATGTTCAAAAAGCTTACCCAGGGCTCCAGAGGGCAAGCATAGGGCTAAGGAGGCTGGCCATAGGGCAGCGTAGGCAGACAAGGGCACATACCAACTCCCTGCCAATCCATTTCCTACTTTCCATTTTTTCTTCCTTTCTCTTCTCACCATTGAATTTAAAAATCCTCCTCTCTTTATGCCACTTTTTTTTCTGTTTCCCTCTCTCTATCTCTCTATACAGGCTCTTGGTGCTCTGAAGTGCACAGGGGCCCAGAGCAGAGCAGTTGAGGACAGATCGGATCAGCAGGACATGTTTTAGCCTGAGGCCAGAGTAATGATGGAAACCAGACCAGATGCATCTATGCCTGTAGCGGTCAGCCGCTGTTCTCTCACTTCCTGATAACATGGGGAAGTCACTGGGAATTCCAGAGCAGTCATTCCAGATGGACAAGTCTATTTGAGTTTGACCAAAGACAATACTCAGACTAATAATGGATATGTACAGTTGTGTTTTAGGTTGAGAATTTTAATTGTCTTTTACAATCAATTCTGGTTAAAGGCATCCCATAACCAAGCATGTCGCATTGATGAGTTCAATATGCCCTCCATTAAACAAAAAAGAGACCAATCAGGAGGCCCTAGAACCAAACAATCATTTTTAACTGCAGCATTCACAACTATTACCATCCATACTGCAGCTGTAAATCAATAACATTAAATCTAACAGCATTTCAGCCGCCTTAATGTATGTCCAGCTCAAGGACGTTTCAGAATAGTCTGGGATTTTATGACCATGTGTGGTTATTTTATTGTCTACAAGATGTATCATAATCACCACTGCTTACCACAATTCAACAGCTGTCCTCCAGCCAACTATTACTGCACTGGGTCTACAATTCTGCCCAAGAAGTGTGTGACAATAGCATGGAATGCAGAAGATCAAAGTCAGCCATGCTACACGAGAAACAAGTAAAAAGGACAGCATGCTACTAGTAGAGGACTTATTAATTTGAAGACTTGTCAGATAGTTTGCAGGATGCTGTACAGACTGTGTAAGACTTGACGAGACAACCTTGTGATGTCAACAATCTTTGAATTCTGAACAATATAAAGTTATTGAATTTGACAGTGGAGATGTGACTTGAATTCACACACAGACACAAACCTCCGCTGCACTGCTCATGCTGTCCAGGCCCTCGCTGGCTCGCACCAATAGCAAGTAGCGATGCTGGTCACTCTCGTAGTCAATAGGGCGGGTCAGGCTGATCTCACCAGTCTCTGCTGAGATGGAGAAGAGACTGCTGGGATTGATGAGAAGGCTGTAGCTGATTGGTTTCTTTTGGAAGGACACAGCAGGTGTGACCAGGAAGCTGGAGAGACATGGAGAAAAATAACACAATTTACTGACTGTACAGTACATGGTGGGGTAGAAGAGAGCAGAGTCTATATCTGCATGGTAAGAGTTAGATGTCTTCAAAATATTCTGTAGAGACCAATTCTATAAAGTACACAGGCCCTCTCCACTTTGGAATCTTAACAACCTATAACTTGGAGTTTCCCATAACCTGTACTGAAAAACCTATATGGCTTTTATCATAGGTTCTGCTTTGAAAGTCAAACAGTAACATTTTGGATCTATGTCATTAATAGGGTATCAGTGGCACCCATACTAATTTTTTTCATGACTGAAAACAATGACTAAATATGACTATCGTGAAATTCACAGGGGGAATCCTACTGTAGCAGGAAGTTGACAGGATGGAGCAGAGACTGAACAAAACCAGCACAGGTCCAGCTCTTACCCTGCTGTCCAGCTCGCCAGTGCCGGGTGTCTCCCTCGAGACAAGTAGGCTGCCTCGAGGGATTCACCAGCAGCTGCTGGTCCTGCTCTCTCTGCTTTGTACCGTCAAACAAAGAGGTACAGGTAAAGAATGTGATGGAGAACAGAATGCAGAATGCAGCACAAGCATTTTTTCCCCTTTACTTTTTTCCTGGTATAGTATAGTATAGTATAGTATATTATAGTAGCTACAGCCCACCACTTCATGACACTAACAGTTTGAAACAGAAAAATGAAAAACAATTTGAGGGTAAACACATAACCCAAACATTACTGAAAATGTTAAACTATAACCGTACTCCAAACACTATGCATACTGTTAATACATTAAACAGACAAATAAATGGCAGGGCAGCAAAACAAAAAAGTTGCATATTGTGAATCACAATATTGCCTGAATCTAAAATCCGGCTTCCTCTTCAGTATTTAGTCAAACACATGTCCTGCATTATTAAGTGCAGTGTTTGGTATGTTGCACACAAGCTGTTGCATTCAATGGCTCTGAGCCCAGGCCTACTTGGAACTTGGTAAGACCTCCTGAGCAGTCGCCGGCAATGGCTACACCTTAAATTGTGTCTTGTTAAGTTTCAGTGGTAGAAAAGGCCTAAAAGTAGAGAGTTGCAAGGGTTGACTCCAGAAGAATGAAATGGATAAGAGCAAAGTATGTTCTTGTATATGCAGAGTAGACTGGATGTAAGTAGATTAGAATGAGTGAGACTCAATTACAGTACAGACAATACAGGAGTTGGGTAAAATATATTTAAGTGGAGCACATGAGATCTGAATAAAGTTGATTTGTGTGCTGCAACATAGAGTGTAATAGAAAGAAGAAGGGATGAGTACATATCTGTACCACAGAGTAAAAAGGACTCAGCAGGCTGGAATTGAACAGAGCGAGGGTTGGGCTACATACATGTAGCTGATATCATCATCACAGTTTAAAATATTTTTCCAAATTAAATTACTATATCAAATGGAAAATGTATGTGAAATTCAAAAAACATTTCAAACTTGAAGTACTGCTTTGCAGTTGCTTATATAGATGCTTCACACACATCTTCCCCCAGCAGTACAGAAGATCTATACAAAGTTTCAATGTGGGAACCTATGATTAGTGTCACCAATTAAGTATCTGAGCAAATGTCTTTCCTTCTGCTCCTGAGATTTGACATTGAATAATGTAATGTAATCACTTCAACATTTTATCCAATTAGACTTTTGTGTGAAATTTTGTCGTAATTAGTGTATGACTTCTTGAGTTATGGCCAAAAACATGTTTTGTGAGGTCACCTTTGACCTTCAACCACCAAATTCAAATCAGTTCATCCTTGAGCCTAAGTCGATGTGTGTGCCAGGTTCGAAGAAATTCACTCAAGGCGTTCTTGAGATAGTACGTTCAGAAGAACGGGACGGACATACACACGTATGAACGGACAAAATCATAATGCATCTGGCCACAGTGATAGCCAGCGCTTAGATATTCATACATACTTTGTATGATATTCATACAAAAAAAAACTAAATAATGATACTCTATGATCACATCTTGTTACAATTCCACAAATAATCAATGAATGATTGAAATATCTTACAAATATCTTTAAGTAGAGTAATGTGAAAGAAGAACTTATCATAAAAACTAAGCACAAAAAGTAAGCGAATTTGTGTTTGGTAGTTTATTTCTTTGTTGTAACAATGCTTCTTGGCAATAAGTCTTACCGTTGGAAAACCTGTTTATTTCCCTTTTAAATGGTGCCACATTTGTAAGGAACATGCAATTGTGGGATGAGCAGCAGGGCTGAGTATGTGGGTTTCCAATTAAAAATTTGCCAAATATTCTCGGCGGTTTGCTGGACGATATGGCCAACACTTCTCTGTCCAGACAATCCGAAACAGACTGCACGCAGCCAATCTCGAGTCTCATAGGGCTGCCAGGAGGCCTGCCATGACTGCCCTTCACCATCGGGCCCGTTTGCGTTGGTGTCGGCAACACATGCACTGGAACCTGAACATGTGGAAGAATGTTATGTTCAGTGATGAGTCCAGATTCTGCCTATGGCAGTTGGATCGTAGGGTCAAAGTGTGGAGAAGACGTGAAGAACGCTTTGCTGAACGCTTTGCTGACTGCTCCAAAAGTAACAACTTTTGGTCGAGGCAGTGTAATGATGTGGGGCGGCATCTCCCTCACTGGAAAAAACAAGGCTTGCACAGTGATATCGAGATGAAATTCTGCAACCAGTGGCAATCCCATATTTCCACAGTCTGGGACAGAACTCTATCCTCCAAGATGACAATGCTCGCCCCCACAGAGTGGGGGTTATCAGAGACTACCTCCAGAATTTGGGAGCGGAGAGGATAGAATGGCCTGCCAGCAGTTCTGATCTCAACCCCACTGAACACTGTGTGAATGTGATGCCATCCCACAGCAGTG
Organism: Cephalopholis sonnerati; assembly: GCA_019142605.1. Taxonomy (NCBI): domain Eukaryota; kingdom Metazoa; phylum Chordata; class Actinopteri; order Perciformes; family Serranidae; genus Cephalopholis; species Cephalopholis sonnerati. Next base: position 9,643,485 of record JAGQAX010000001.1, read on the forward strand.
TGTGACCAGGCTGGTGACTGGCAAGAGGAGGTGGTGCCAGGCTGTTGTGGTTGTGTATGGTTCTTCCACACGCTACTGAGGCTCCTGTTTGTTAAATGAATAAATTGCTAAATTGCTAATATGTCTTGTTTCTTCAGACTTCATTCATCCAATCCACCAAACGACACCAAACAAGAGTCAACAGCAAAAAAAAAAAATAGCTGTTTGGCATTGGCAGAGAATATTTGGGAAATTTTCAGGGGCGCAAGCCACATTCTGAGCTCTGCTGCTCATGCCACAAATGCATGTTCCTTACAAATGTGGCACCATTTAAAAAACATTGTTAAAACAAAGAAATAATCTACCAAACACAAATGTCCTTACTTTTTGTGCTTAGTTTAGGTTTAAGTATCTGAGAGCCAAGTGATGAAGAAAGAAGATGAAAGAAGAAGAAAAAAAGAGCACAATACAGTAAAGTCAACTATATTTCTGTACAGTGTCCAGCAAAGAGTACACCAAGAGGGTTAGGGGCATACAGGTGTAAAATGCTGAGCTAAGTTGTTGCTTGTTATTTATTAGACATGCTATCTAACCCTCACACAATTTCCCTGATGAAATCTGTGTAAACAACCGACTGGAAGATCCACTTTATTGGTTTGCCAAATGTGTCAGTCAAATAAAAGAAGCTGGAAGAGGATAATAAGACCAATCCAAGGACGTCATAACTATACCACTTTACTCACACCTGAGTGTGTGTATGTGTGTGTAAGGATACGCAGTATAATGTGTTAGGGCATGCAGGCATGTGTATATTATGTGACATGCATATTTAACCGTATACACTGATACGCTACAATCTCATTTGAATAGTGCAGATACCATACATTACATCTATCACAGATCACTGCATTACAATACAGCAATGTGTGTGCATCTTTGTGTGTGAGCGTATGTGTAAATCAATACTTAAAGGCAGAGCTTTTACTCATGTGCTACATATCATCTATTTATCAGTCTGTAAAACATGAGGAGGTGTTAGCACTTCTAGGGCACTTTTTTCTTAGCTATTTATTGGCACTGATGCACTCCGCTGACGTAGATTCTGTTCATATTTGTGGTGAGCTGAATTGCCATATTACATACTTCAGAGCTTTTGTTGATGTAAATGATATATCTTCTAGATTTGTACTGGACACAGGTGTAAAAGAACATGGGAACTTTGGTTGTTTTATTTAAAGATGCTAAATGCTGTGTGCTTAATGTGAGGTTAAATCCAGAAAATAACAACTTTACTTTTATTTCTAAAGGGTGAAAAGCTGTTGTAGATTACATATACCTTGCTCATCACTAAAACTATTACTCTGCAATTTCCATGTATATGGGTTAAATGAAATATTTAAAAAGGGGTCATTAAGATATCTTATAAATAAATTTAGATAACAAATGATTGGCTATTTCTTGCAGCCTTTACAGAAACATTTACAGAAAAATTACTTAAATAAAATTATTTTGAAACTTGAACTTAACCACTGCATTTGCAGAAATACTTAGCATATATGGACAACGTGAAGTCTCGTTTTTTTATTAAATCAAATTTATTTAATTAATGTAACATATGGTGTAGTTTGCTGCTCAACTGCTGAATATTTCATTGGACAAAAACATTGTGAATTTTGGAAATGATTACATCTATCTTTTGTCAATTGATTTTGACATTTGGTTTTTACAATGCTCTTGAGTTACTGGTAATATCGGGTATCCTCTGGCATCCTCCATCAGCTGTGGCAGTGGCACAGCGCTATACCAATTTGAAATACATGTTAAAATTTGGATGAAGTAGCTAAATCTGCATATGGAAAAATTATTTTTTAGTAGATATCTTAGTCATAACAAAACTGATCTAGCTAAACATTATTGTGTTTATATCTAGGGTGTTTATATAATTTGGGAAACACCACCATCTCTAGAACGCATTAAAACTCAAGCTGACTGTCAGACTCAAGAGGGAGTAGAAAACCTGTCTGTTGTTAGGTCATTACTAAGGCTCAACCTATTTGCTGCGGTAGAAGACTGGGTTTTGTTTACATATGGAGTCTACTGACGTGACTGATTGTCTTCCAACATTTTATCAGACCCCATGTATTTCCATGTAAATGGACACAAGAGTCGCAAAAAAACATATATACACTGAACAAAAATATAAACTCAACACTTTTATTTTGCTCCCATTTTTCATGAGCTGAACTCAAAGATCTAAAACTTTTTTTTTATATACACAAAAGACCATTTCTCTCAAATATTGTTCACAAATCTGTCTAAATCTGTGTTAGTGAGCACTTCTCCTTTGCCAAGATAATCCATCCCACCTCACAGGTGTGGCATATCAAGATGCTGATTAGACAGCATGATTATTGCACAGGTGTGCCTTAGGCTGGCCACAATAAAAGGCCACTCTGAAATGTTCAGTTTTGCTTTATTGGGGGGGTCTGGGGGGGTCAGAAAACCAGTCAGTACCTGGTGTGACCACCATTTGCCTCACACAGTGCAACACATCTCCTTCACATAGAGTTGATCAGGTTGTTGATTGTGGCCTGTGGAATGTTGGTCCACTCCTCTTCAATGGCTGTGCGAAGTTGCTGGATATTGGCAGGAACTGGAACATGCTGTCGTATACGCCAATCCAAAGCATCCCAAACATGCTCAATGGGTGACATGTCCAGTGAGTATGCTGGCCATGCAAGAACTGGAAAGTTTTCAGCTTCCAGGAATTGTGTACAGATCCATGCAACATGGGGCCGTGCATTACCATGCTGCAACATGAGGTGATGGTCGTGGGTGAATGGCACAACAATGGGCCTCAGGATCTCGTCACGGTATCTCTGGTATCGCTGTGCATTCAAAATGCCATCAATAAAATGCACCTGTGTTTGTTGTCCATAACATACGCCTGCCCATACCATAACCCCACCGCCACCATGGGCCACTCGATCCACAACGTTGACATCAGCAAACCGCTCACCCACACGATGCCACACATGCTGTCTGCCATCTGCCCTGAACAGTGAAAACCGGGATTCATCCGTGAAGAGAACACCTCTCCAACGTGCCAGATGCCATCAAATGTGAGCATTTGCCCACTCAAATCGGTTACGACGACGAACTGCAGTCAGGTCAAGACCCCGATGAGGACGACGAGCATGCAGATGAGCTTCCCTGAGACGGTTTCTGACAGTTTGTGCAGAAATTCTTTGGTTATGCAAACCGATTGTTGCAGCAGCTGTCCGGGTGGCTGGTCTCAGATGATATTGGAGGTGAACATGCTGGATGTGGAGGTCCTGGGCTGGTGTGGTTACATGTGGTCTGCGGTTGTGAGGCCGGTTGGATGTACTGCCAAATTGTCTGAAACGCCTTCGGAGACGGCTTATGGTAGAGAAATGAACATTCAATTCACGGGCAACAGCTCTGGTGGACATTCCTGCAGTCAGCATGCCAATTGCACGCTACCTCAAAACTTGCGACATCTGTGGCATTGTGCTGTGTGATAAAACTGAACACTGTAGAGTGGCCTTTTATTGTGGCCAGCCTAAGGCACACCTGTGCAATAATCATGCTGTCTAATCAGCATCTTGATATGCCACACCTGTGAGGTGGGATGGATTATCTCGGCAAAGGACAAATGCTCACTAACTCAGATTTAGACAGATTTGTGAACAATATTTGAGAGAAATGGTCTTTTGTGTATATAAAAAAAAGTTTTAGATCTTTGAGTTCAGCGCATGAAAAATGGGAGCAAAAACAAAAGTGTTGCGTTTATATTTTTGTTCAGTGTATTTTGAGAGCAAATTCCCTCTCAACATGAATACATTTGATTATATATTTCATTTTGTTGGTAATAGTTGTATAATTGCAGTATTACACAAAAGGGTGTGTTTTAGCGTCATTTGTGGCAGGACAGTGATGTGGTCAGGACTGAGGCGCTTTTGCCTGTGTCACAATAAGCTAGCCATTGGGATACTCACACAGGGACTCACAGGTCCTCACATGTATTGACACCCTGCTGGACCATGATCCACAACAAAAGACAGAGAAGCTTAGAATACAACACACAGAGGGAGCAGGACTTCATTCTTTGCTCAGGATGCCATCACTCTACTATTTCTTTACATTGCAAATAGCTGTTTATCTCCAATACAGCTCCTTTGATAACAATAAGTAAAAGTGTAGACTCTCAGCAGCAAGTTAAAAGATGAAAAAGAAAGTTTACTGTTAATTTTCTTTCTTCTGAGATGTGCCTTGAGCCCGTTGTTGAGGTCATAGAGCAACTGGAAAATGGCCAGAAAACTCAGAATAATGTGGAACATAGTTGTGTTCATCTGTGTGACCTTCTGAATAAGGAAATGGATAAATACTGTACCGTAAAAAAGGATGTAAAGAAGTGTTACAAAACAAACGCTCAGCAAAGAAAAAGTTTATTGGGTGTATGGACGATAGCGAGACGAAAATTTAAAAAACGAATTTAAATATTGTTCATCTATATTATTATTATCATTATTATTTTTATATTAATGTTTAATTAATAGATGGTTTAGGATTTTAGGAGACATTTTTAGAGAGGATAAACTCTCCAGTTTGAGAGAACAATTAATCATCAGCCATCCACAGCAATTTTGGAGGAAAATATATAAAGTGGGTCCAAAAAAGAGCAAGCTGATTCCAACAGAGATCCCATTGGAAACTGGTTTATCTTTATTGAGACTGACCAGATATCAAAAAGTGGGAAACAGATAACAGTAATCTATGCATTTAACAGTCCTCCTCTGTGTAATAGCCAATTCTTAAATAAAATCTGTAAATTTAAATGGTGAGCTTAAAAATGGGGTGAATAATGCAGAATATCACCCACCTTTATGCTGAAGAGTGAGATCACACTAGAGGAGCTGCAGAGGTTAGTAGATAAAGCTGAATAAAATTAAGCTGTGAGTGTAATAAGGTCCTTAAAAGCCTGACATGTTGAAAATAGTTGGTCTATGTCAATCATGCTTTCAGAATGGTATTATTCCACCTGTGTGGAACAAATCCATATCCAAACCTAGCCCTAAACCTGCAAACGCTGCACTAGAGTTCCATTAAATTACAGAGGTATCAGCCTGATCAGTACAGTTTTTAAATTGTACTCAGGTGTCCTGAATAAAAGACTTATTACCTAGAGTTTCATGGAGAGTTAGAGAGTGAGCAGAATGGCTTCAGGAAAAAAACAGGGTATTCATCGATCATATTTACACATCCCCTGTGGTGAGAGCCAGATTACAAGAGGTAAAAACATGTTTGTTTGTTTTGTTGATTTTAAGAAAGCCTTTGATTGAATCAATAGAGACCTTTTGGAGTATAAGTTAATTTGCTCTGGTATTGATGGCAAATTTTAGAGTGCAATCAAAGCCCTAAACAAAGCTCCAGTTGCGTGTTTACAGTGAGATAATTTCAGAACTGTTTGGTTTCCGACTTCATTTGGAGTGAAGCAGAGATCATGTAAAAAAAATACTGATTACGTTTACTTGAATACCTTGATAAGTAATGAACAGATAATCTAAACCCCTTGTGCTGTGACATTAAGTCAGGTGAATCATTGAAACAAATCATTGTTGCTCTGACTCAAACACCAACATGTGCGTTACTTGATGCAAAAGAGCTGAGTGGTTGATCTTAAATCCACACCAGCCATAATGCCAACAGGCTTAGCAAAGTGTCTGATTGTGAGAGGAAGGGTAAACAAACTTGAAGGAATTTTACATTCAGTAGCTTTGTGGCATTACTGTCATGAGACTCCACTCAAGTAAGGCTGCAGGCCCTGATGGTGTCAGCCCCAGGGTGCTCAAAGCCTATGCCCCCCAGCTATGTGGAGTACTTCACCATGTCTTCAACATGAGCCTGAGTCTCCGGAGGGTCCCCATGCTGTGGAAGACATCCTGCCTCGTTCCTGTGCCAAAGACGTCGCCTCCCAGTGGCTCCAAGGACTACAGACCCGTGGCATTGACCTCCCACATCATGAAGACCCTGGAGAGACTTGTCCTGGAGCAGCTCCGGCCCATGGTCCAGCCACTCTTGGACCCCCTCCAGTTCGCCTACCAGCCCCGACTTGGAGTGGAGGACGCCATCATCTACCTGCTCAACCGTGTCTACGCCCAACTGGACAAGCCGGCGAGCACTGTGAGAGTCATGTTTTTTGACTTCTCCAGTGCGTTCAACACCATCCGTCCAGCTCTACTGGGTGACAAGCTGACAGCTATGCAGGTGGATGCCTCTCTGGTGTCCTGGATTGTGGACTACTCGACTGGTAGACCACAGTACGTGCGCTTGCAACACTGTGTGTCAGACAGAGTGGTCAGCAATACCGGGGCCCCGCAGGGGACTGTCCTCTCTCCCTTCCTCTTCACCCTCTACACCACGGACTTCAGCTATTGCACTGAGACCTGCCATCTTCAGAAGTTTTCTGATGACCCTGCCATAGTTGGATGTATCAGCAAGGGTGATGAGGATGAGTACAGGGCTGCTGTGGATAACTTTGTCACATGGTGTGAGCAGAACCATCTGCAGCTCAACGTGGCAAAGACAAAAGAACTGGTGGTGAATTTGAAGAGAACCAAGACACCGGTGACCCCGATTTTCCACCCATGGGGTCAGTGTGGACATTGTGGAGGACTATAAGTACCTGGGGGTCCACATTGACAATAAACTGGACTGGTCTAAGAACACTGACGCTCTCTATAGGAAGGGCCAGAGCCATCTCTATTTTCTGAGGCGACTGAGGTCCTTCAACATCTGCCGGACTATGCTCAGGATTTTTTATGAGTCTGTGGTGGCCAGTGCTATCCTCTATGCTGTTGTGTGCTGGGGCAGCAGGCTGAGGGTGGCAGACGCCAACAGACTTAACAAACTGATCCGCAAGGCCAGTGATGTTGTGGGAATGGCGTGTGACTCTCTGGTGGTGGTGTCGGAGAGGAGGATGCTGTCTAAGCTGCGAACTATCTTGGACAATGTCTCACACCCACTCCACCATGTGCTGGTTGGACACAAGAGTACTTTCAGTGGGAGACTCATACCACCAAAATGCACCACTGAGCGCCACAGGAAATCATTCCTGCCTGTGGCCATCAAACTGTACAACTCCTCACTCTGAGTTGCCCTTGGACTGTTTCACCACTGTCACCAACTCATAATAATTTATTACATATTTATTCCTAAATAATCCGTGCAATAACTGACTACATTGTTCAGTCTGTATATAAGGTTCCTGTGTGGTCTCTACATATATATTTTGTAAATTATCTTCTTATATTTCTTATATTTTTACTTCTTTTTGCACTATATCTTTTTTCTACACTTGTTTGCACGATATCTTCTTCTTTTTACACTTGTAAAGAGCACCTGTAACGAAAACAATTTCCCCTTGGGGATCAATAAAGTATTTCTGATTCTGATTCTGATTCTGATGACAACGGAGCCAGCAGCGAAGTTAAAGTTAGGGTAATTCATCTCTTTCTATCAGTAACACCAAAAGTAACAGATTAAGTTGCCTAAATTAATAAATACGTTAATAAATATATAAATGTACCATTACATACATGAATCACAGCACTCTTTAATAAATCCAGTGATTGTTGGCAATTTACAATAACTTGTGAGGGAAGTGGCAGAAATATGACAGTATATCAGTTATGAATGGCATTCATTAGTTTTTGTTTTGTTTTGTTTTTTAAGTTTAGCTCTCCTTAAATTGACCACTGCAGCCAACATGCTTCAAAACAGGCATCTTCTACTTTGTAGGCAAACTATCAGGTTCTCAAATGCCTTGTTCACTTTTCATTGTACATAGGTAGATAGGTAATGGTAAAGTTTCAACAGATCCAATGTCCATTTGACCATTTGGTAAGGTAAAATGGAAAAAAGAAGCATTGCAGCTTCTTCTCCATAAAAAATAGGTTTAAAGACAGAAAAATGACTGACTCTAAGGTACATGGATCCTGGAGGTAATTCTAGCGAAAGGAACAGGTTTTTTTGTTTATTTCTTTTAAATCCCTGCATGTGTAGGTGTAAACTCACGGCTGTCCTTCAGGAGTGTTTTCCGGTATGGCAATGGTGAAGGAAGCGTTGGTAAACTGCGGTGGCCGGGCTCCTGCCACAACAGAGACAACAACAGGGGCACTTCGGCTGCCCAAGCGGTCGGCGGCCACCACAGTCAGCAGGTACTCCCTGTCCCGCTGCAAGGGGAGGCCTGTAGTTCGTACCTGGCCGTTCTTCCTGTCCACCTCAAAACGACCATCACCACCTGCAGATGAAAGCAATATGTCTGCTAATTGGAGTACCACTTTATGTTAAATATATATATCACTTGAGTCCCTGTCCATCACTAATGCAGTTTCCAAGTTCCCAACACTTTCTACAGACGGTCCATACTTTGCATGGGTTGTAATGCATTGTTTCACACAAGTAAAATTATTGGATTTGTTGGACAAGATAAGAAAGAGCAACAGATCAAAGACAAGATAGAAGTAAAATCAATATGCAGATAATGATAGAACATAAAAGGAATAAAAGGTACCAAAAATATTTTCAAAATAGCGTTTTATGTATAATGGATAATCCAATGTGTTGGCAAGGCAAACAATACCTTCAGAAGTAATTTGAAGGAAATGTCGAAAACACTAAAAGGCAAGAGGTGAGGTAAGATAGCTGTCGATGTAATAAAATCATAGATATTAGCAGAATATTAGTAAGTAGAGTGTTTTTTAATAAAATTATAAGCAGATAAACTATAGAGATGCAAAGGATTATGTCATGATGCAAGTTAAAGCTGGGCTGATCTTGATCCTTTTCTTCCAGACTTCATTCTGGGGTTTCATGTTGAGAGGGCTTTCAGCATAAAAGAAAAGAGTGGCAGGACACATAACAGACTGCCTAGGTTACAGCTCAGAGTCATGCAGTACAAAAGACTACAAGGCAAGAGGCTGTGTAAATGCAGCTGCCTTCAAGAGCTGTCAACAATATTTTAAACGCATGCTGAGTGTGTGCCAGTAAAATGCTAAATATGACTGGACAGTCAGGTTACCGAGCTGCTGAGATATGAAATACAAAGAGCAGAGAGACTGGCACTGTTAAAATTCACAAACTGTATGTAACAACACAGGGTATGGTAAGACCTCCATCAGAATGTTTATAAATATGATGTAGTTAGCATTTTTGACTCTGTGTGATGGAAGGTATCCTACTGAGTTTGATTCACACCCAATCCTGCATTTACAAAATAATTAAACCAAAATGACTGAAAAGTTTAGTCTAGACACTAACATCAATGTTTATGTTTTTCTTGTAATTTCTATTGTCAGTTCATTCTCTGTCACCCCCATGAGGAAAATTGGAAAACCATCTTTTTATAGACGGTGGTTTAACAGATTCCAAAACGGGCAGAAGAAATCATTACATGCCAAACAATAAGAAAAGCAATTATTTTGCGTAGTGGAGAAATGAATTACATTACTTTGAAAAAATAACATGCATGAAATACTTGAGGCTCGAATTTCAAGGAGCAACAGTAACAGACTTGATTCTGCATCATGGATAATATTTAGAAAAAGTGTTGACCTTGATACACTTATTCCCTTGGTATTATACACACCAATGATGAAACACTCATCTAAAACCAAGCAAACCATTGATGTAACCCGGACTCATTTTGAAATGGGAACACCTATAGTGAAGGCCTATGTTCAAAGGTTTTATATATAAATCAATGTACTGACTTCAGTGTAATAACTAGCAAACTTTAAAAATGTTATTAAAGCAAGTGTACTATCTGCACAAGTGTATACTTAATAAACTTAAATGCCTTGTGTCATAGAAGCTGGAATCTTAACACTTTAGATTAAAATCCCAGTGGTGGTGCCTTCCACAGGGTTAAATACATTTTTACTTGTCAATGCCGAAAAAGCACGTGTGAAGGATTCTTTCAGATAAAAGGTTTAACTATAGGACATGCAGAAAAAAGAGGAGACAATAACCTACCATCGGACAGGAAGTACTCCACTTCACCGTTGTTACCCTCATCCCCGTCCTGAGCGTGAAGCTTGTAGACCAGCGAGCCAGCAGGGGTATCGGGGGAAACCACAGCAAGGTAGGGAGAAGGAACCATGCTCCATTCTGGGATATTATCATTTACATCAGTCACAGTCAACTCCACTCTGACCAAGTACCACTCTGGACCTGAGGGCAGAAGGGAGAAAACAACACTTTAGAGAGGACAGACCAAATTTAAAAGGCAGATACCATGTTTGATGCGGTTGTTGAACAGTAATTTCAAATTCAGGTAAACATTTTTTTCTGGTTTCAATTGCAACACACCTAGTACTAGTTAAGAAAAGCTCTTTTATGCCTACAGTGAAGCTTGCAAGGCTTGCGTAGTTCAGAAAGGCCTCCTACTAGTTAAGCTAAATCCACATTTTAGCGTGCAAATATTTGTCAGAGCAAGGAATGCGTTTGTCTTACAGATACACAAACAATACTGCATGCCCAGTTACATTGTATCAAACAATACGTTTGTGAAATCGGGACAGGTCAATATAAGCAATTGAGGTTTGCACATTGCTTTGCCAGGCAAGTTTACTACCATTAGCAGCTACTTCAAGACACAATTAATGACAAAGCAAGCGGTAGTTCCTAGCATAGGTAACAGAAAGACACAACAAATAAGAAGCATGACGTCTTTGTTCCCATGAGTATTGTCTGTATCTTTTGTTTCCATTTGTTTTTTTCCTTATATTAGAACAATGTTTGAAGCACCCTTGTCACACACAGATGCATCCAATGGCTTGGTGACAGACTTAGACAAAAAGTGAAAAAGGCTTTGCTTGTTTCGTTAATTTTCACTCAAAATTTAAAAATCTAAGTCAAAGACATTTTTTCTCTCTTTTTCTTGTTTGTCTTTGAGAGTTGTTTGTCTCAGTGAAGAGCACCGCTCTGTTCTCTTCTGTCAGCCCAGCAACTCTTCCAGCAGAGCAAACCATATGACAGTCAGCCAGCAATAGCCTACTGTTTTACTCCAACCGCCTGTGCTGCCCAGGAAAACAGACCATCATCACAGCAGCCGCTACAGACTAGCTGGCTAAGGTAGAACGGCTGCCAGCTCAAAAAATAAATAATACATGTGAACAAATCAGTGCCAACAAGAAGAGGAAGAGAGTGGTTTATACAGGTCTAAAAGCTACTATTGTGCATGTACAGTATCAGGTATTTCTCAGGTAGGCAACAAACACAAATACCCCCCTGTGGACAACCACACTTTTGCTACTCCAAACAACACTTGATGAGATTAAAAGCTGAAATAATTGAATAACTTATTTATTGACTAATCAACAGAAAAATTAGCAACTATTTACATAATTGGTAAATAGTTTTTAACACACATTCGCTGACATTTTGTCCATGCTAGGATTTCCTAAATTATTGTGTCAAATAATATAGTAAACTGAATATTTTGGGGGTATGGACTGTTGGTTAGACCAGTGGTTCCCAACCTTTTTCTTGAGGGACCCATACTTTTACCATTGTACACTTCGGTGCCCTTCACTCCGTACACATGTTACACATGCCCTGTACTCACAATACATATTTTAAACATTTTTTATACTTATTCATTTGTTCATTTTTTAATAAACAAATAAGCTTTTAATATAACCCTTAAATCTATTTGTTTTTGACACATAAATAAATTCAATTTTCACACATAACACATTCAAATTATTACACTCCTTAAAACCAAGAGGGCTTTGCGACCCCCCTGTGGCAACCAGGGAGGTCCCGCCCCCCTGGTTGTGAACCACTGGGTTAGGCAACACAAGACATGTGAAGACATAACTATAGACTGGATTAGAAATTGTGATGGACAGTTTTTTACCATTTTCTGACATTTTGTCAACTAAACCAATAATTAATGTACTGAAAAAATAAAGCACAGGTAAATTGTCACTAATAATAATAATCACTCTTTACAGATGTAGATAATCTGGGGTGCTCTGGATTTGCTGCCTACTACACAAGCAAAGCACTGGTGCACCCTAGGCTTAGGCAATGTAGTCAAAATCTTCTATCATGCTATAAGTAATTTATATCACAATAACAATATAAATCACAATACAGTAATTGTTCTCTAAATTAAGAAATGGTTTAAAATAACAAATAGCAATGACTCAAGACTGTAAAAGAAATTATTTTAAAAAGAGAAGCTTTAAGGTTCTTGGGAACACTAATTTCTTAGTGTTACAAGTTTCTGTATTAACAACTGTAATAACACCTCCATGTCAGCTCAAATCACATTACCTTGCAAGGCAGCTAGATCCACGAGATCATGCATTAGTCACAAGGGAATCACAAGATCATGCTAGAATTAAACCTGATTTGCTACGTGACCTGCCCCAAATAGCTCATGTGGTAGACACAGTACCGCCAAATCTCTACCGGTGACAAATATCGGACATATTTCTACCATCACACAATATATAACGTCATATCGCCCAACTCTAGTGCACCGCATATTCATACTAACTACTCCTGACATTAAAAGCAAGGGAACAAGGTGAAAAAAACAGTCCTTTAAAGGATTATGGTAGAAAATTCAAGTTTTGTGCAACAAGTGATTACGCAAAGTTTAAGTAACAATGGTACAGTCATTCAGTTTTTTTCTACTTTCTATTCATCTGATCTTATTCAATTATCCTGGCTTCTATTTAACTGTCATCTCCCTGTGTAATCCTGAACGTGGCATGTGGACATCAGACAACGGAAATATGTTCAAGAAGAAACTGAAAGGAGGCCATCTCTGCATCTCAACTAGTAATTATAATCAGGCTGCGCTATCTGCACCCGCAGTAAACAGCAATCATATTGACACTAGTAAAACACACTAAGGTCCCACACAGACCTCATCAGTACACCCACTCACGCACTCACACACACAAAGAAGATGCTGCACGGCAGTGTTTGCTGATCGCAGCAGGGGAGCAGAGGAGTACTTTCAGGGCTGGAGCCCGAGGACTGCTCTCTGTTGTGTCAGTTTTGGTGCTCTTTGCCAAAAAAAAAAAGGGGGGGGGCAATTCTTATTTGGAATGGTTATATAACAAAATGGTAACACTGTAATCGTGCTACACTTACTGTATTTACTGAACAACAAGTCCAGATGATGAATATTCTCCATCTTCACATTTTACATTATCTGGCTATAAACTCAAGTAGCAAGAGTAGAAAATGCCTTTTTTGTTTGTACAGTGAATGATGCAAGGTGGATAGCTAAATAAATGCAAAAATTTCAAGTAATATACAGCATAGCCTGAAAAGGCAGCTAAAAAAATAAGAGTTGAATGTCGCATGAACAGGATTGAGAGTGAAACGCAGAGGCTGAGAAATGACCCTGCGGTTGTTATAGAAACAGCAGAACAACGAAAAGTGGAAGATGGAAGAATTAAGAGGAGAAAGAAAAAAGAAAACAACAAGCAAGCAATTGCATAAATCAATGGCATTAGAGAAGAAAGGGAGCAAGGGAACATTAGAAAGAAAAACATAAGCGGACATCAAAAGAAGACACAAGAGCGAAATTAACCAGCCACATCTTACAAAAAATATAGCACTGCACTTGACTCTGGGGTTCAACCAATGTATTTGTTGATGATCTCTCTCTCTCTCTCTCTCCCTCCCTCTCACTCTCTTTCTATCTCCCCCTCTCTCTGTCTCCCTCCCTCCCTGTGGTCGTAACAGATTCAGAATTAATTGGCAAAAGGACAATGCAGCTTTGGGGAAGAAGGGACGGCATTACCCAGATAATAAATCACTGGGCTAATATACAGAGCACTATGCCAAAATGCATCTTACACACACACACACACACACACACACACACACACACACACACACACACACACACACACACACCCCTTTCTCACTAATAATGATCATCAGTGGATTAGTGGCTAATAAAGGACCATAGGGAGATACAGCTTGGTGCTACTGCCATCCCTCACACTAATGCATCTCACTGGATCTAATGATATGCTGCAATCCTTAGAAAAAGTGGGACCTGCAATTACTAATAATGCTACAGAAGGCTTTTCCATGCCCACTGACCTCATTTGCTCCAATAGGTTGCAAGTCCAAGCATTGCTACATGTTAATTTTTTCACAGCACTTTCTTGTTATCTTGTTCTCAGAGCACATACTGTATGTTAAGAGCCCTGAAACCCGATGCACAAACACCAATAATGAATAATGTAAGTTGGGTTTGCAGCTTTATGTTCATGTTAACTGTGTTATGATCACAGCAAAAATGAAAAGGTAGTTAAGGCTGGATAAAAGTTGTGATTTTCTATTGTAAGGGCTTGAAATTTTTTTTTTTTCAGTGTTCACGCACTGGTGCACATAACTTTTAAAATTGCATGCACCACCTTTTTTAATCTGCACCAATTTGGAAACTTATTTTAAAATAAATTCAGGACTTCTTTGGTGTCAAATTTTTCTGTATTTTATCTGAATTTTTTTGAAGCGTTGTTTTAATTACATATTTAAGTATCATGTTTAAGAAAAGGATGCAATGCTCAGATTGGAAAGCTGAAACCAGGAAAAAAAAAACATGACTACAATGATTATCAAAATAGTTGCAGATTCATTTTCTGTTGACGGACTACTTAAACATAAATCATTTCAGCTCTATATGCAAGACCTGTAAACAGACTTTGAGGTAAGAGGAAATGTAGTGGAAGCAGCGGGTTGCTTTTATAAAATTGTCTGTTCTGTTTCTCCCCCTCAGTAAAGCTAAAGACACTTCACTAAAGTGTCTTCTTTAGGTCAAGAAATAACGAGGTTTATAGAAAATGTGATCTTACTTTTGGGATAAATTGGCATACTCAATACAACTGCAAGCTCAAAAGAGGCTATCATTCATCATGACCTTGGACTCATCCAAGGTGTCACTATTAATGATTTGTTTACAACTGGAAGCTAAATGTAGCACAACAGCAAGAGCTACAGTTAGTCTGTAAGTCTTGAAATAAGGGTGTTGATACAGTATTAATATGACAGGTGCTGGAAATGGAAAGATTTTGTGTCTGTTGCCACTTGATCACTCAATAAATTTTAAAAAATCCGATTGCCTAGAATGGATTGACTGCTCTAACAATCCATCCAATTCTATGAAATAAACATTATTTCTGCATGTAGCCTCGTGGAGCTCTGTCTGTTCAAAGAAAAGTGTCTGATAGGGTATATACACCAGTCGGCTCCTTGACCAGTCTTATTCTAAATTAAAAACAAATCTCATCTTCATACATATGCAGTTTGAACAGTAAATATAAACTGACACTTTAATATTTCCTTTGCTTTTACATGTAGAAATCGATAAACTTCAAAAAAGAAAATATCATCCTTGTTAGGTAATATTGAAGAAGTTACAAAGAAATAGATGGAAAGAGCTTAACTTCACCCTAATGACTTCTGTTTCTGTGAATTCACAACATATTCTAAATATTATCATACAATGAACCCGCTAGTTATATGACTTGATTTAATTGTACTTTTAATTCATCTTGACTTGTGGACAAAACTTACTGTTTCTTCCTCACCTTACCCACATTTCATATTCTGTCAAGTCTATAAAATAACCTCTAACAGTTCAGATTTGAACTCTGATTATCACTGTGTAGGTTACATAACTTTGCTTGGAAAAGCTTCCAGCCAATGCTATCTGTTTAAGTTGACCTCTGAGTTAGCCTTCAAATCTGTTGCAAACTATAGAAAGGAAGAGCAACAGAAAAACTCAATCTTCAACTTGCTACATGGTGAGTTTGATGATAAACTTATATATCTTATATAGACAAAAAACACAGCTTTCCTGTCGGTAAAATTAAGTTTTGTCTCACCTCTGGGTGACTTCCTTCACTAAATCCTCGGCGACAATGTATTTTTGCATAGAGAGTGTCTTTGATTGATCATGCTGAAAATCTAAAGTGTACATACATCCACTACTGTTATTTCTAAAATTCTTGTCGAACGTAATTTTACAGCTGTGCTGCCCATACTCGCTTGCCATACCTCACATCAAGTTTAAAGACCTGAATAGCAAGATTTTCCCAACTGACTATAAAACTGAGGTCATTTCCTGGCACAGGTCCTTGCAAACATTCTGTTTTGGGTTTAAAAAGGTAAGCTAAGCTTTTGGGGGACCATAGATTTTAGTGTAGGTGTTCTTTCCAGTTGTTGTTAAAAACAACCATCACCACTATAGCAAGTGGGAGGGATGGGTTTAAGCCTAAATCTCTCACTCAATGGGCTAAATCACATGCACTCACACATTTCCTCCTATATCACAAGCTTTGAACAGTGTCTAAGAGTGTGAAAGTAAGCAGAGACAGACACTGTAGTCTACAGCTGTTTGATCTGACAGACAGCAAACTGTCCACCCTGCTGCGTCTCACCCAATCATGTGGACTGTCTCTCGCACAGCAACTAAGCAGTGAAACAGAACAGTCAGAACACTGCGACATCAGTTATTATATCCATTATATCTACAAACTTTCAAGTCAGGCTCTACTCAGGCTTTCATGGAGTTAGAACACATGTCATATAGGCTCACAGAGCCTAATGAAGTTGTACATAATGTAGCGCTGGCCCAGTTTGTGCTTTTCCACACAAATTGTAGCACAGTCTTTATTCCCGTGCCATCATTGTCCCCTCCCTCAAAACAATGCCTTAAAAGTAATACTACACTTCAAAACAAACACTTTGTATTGCGAGTACACAGCAATGTGAACACCACCACAGATGAACAGCAGCTGCTTTGCCGTGGGCTAGATCCAGTATCTCATGACGAATACATAGTTTGCTTCATATAATTGAAGTGTGACCCGTCCAATTAAAATGTTCGTTTTTTCTGTTGATCTATTCTTTAAAAATATGCCAATTTGATAATATTCAGTTAGAATAACTGAATAATGTAAATTGTTGGGTGATTACTATTGGACGGGTGACTTGGAGTCACCCATCCAGCTCACCTCAGATGTCCATTGTTTTTATTCGCTACAGTCACTGAAAGCTTCTTGTGCTTTTTCAGAGACGAAAGCTTGTTGTGCTTCTGCTCTTCTGCTAATGCTTTTTTTTTTTTTAGTTGTTTCATACTCAGTTTAATCTTAGACTGTCTTTTGTGTTGTTTGGGTATTTCTGAAATAACAAATCAGTTTAAATTAGAGACTAAGTGTGAATGGGTTACCAAGCACAAACTGACATTAAAAACTGCCCACTTTGTTGAAGAGCAGAACTGGTAGACTATACTAAAATCTAAAAAGTGACACATTTTATTACTCAGTGTTGTTTTAGACACTCAGTGCAAAGCTTTCACATGTTTGTGCCATCTGTATAAAATTTGAGGAAGCTGTTGTTGTTGTTTTTTTTTTAGACTTAGAATATTTGAGGTAAAATTTCTGCACTATACCACAAAACCTTAAAATTATTTTATAAGGTTTTGTTTTAATTAGCCACAGTGTTATTTTGCCTCTATGCTATTTTGGGAAGCTTTTCATTCTTGTAAGAACAGAACGATTCTAAATGCTTTGTGCCATCTTCATAAAATTTAAGCGACTATTGTTTAGTATTTTGTCTGTAGTGTTTCAATAGTGGCTCCAATATCTACTGAAGAGATACAGACGCATCCCATCTTAAAGTAACCTGTCTTTTGTGCTTGCATTGCTGAATTAAATTTATCCCTCCCCCTGCCTACACTCTTAATAAAGATGTGTTGTTTCCTGACACAATTAATGTGTAGACAGCAAAATAACACATTTTGTGTCAATTTCTGCAAATAATGTGTTGCATGCTGTACCCTCCCTAACACACCCTATGTGTTACATTTTTGGCCAATCACGGCAAGATAATACTAGCCAATCACAGCACACTAGGGCTGGACTCAGCAGAACATTCTGGAAAAAGTGGGGCCGGGGGGGCACCACAGACAAAGAGGAATATTTGTTGAACTACTGACAACGAGACTGACAAACATAACAAGCAGCAAAACTGAATAACAGGTAAAATCGATGTTAACGTGTATTTAATGTGATTCATTTAACAGCTGTGTCATGTTTGGGACTAGGGCAGGTAATAGTTGCTAGTTCTCCTCAGGGTATGATGGCTGTTGGCCCCTATTTGACAGGTGGAATGTTAGCTAGCTGGCCCCAAAATGGGTGACATTGCCTTGCTTGTCATTTTAATTCAGACTGAATAAATCAGGGTGCGTGGTTGAGGCTTAATTTGGCTAACATGGTAACTTAGCCAAGTAATGTTAGGCCAACAGAAAGCCATGGGATGCATTACTGATGTTAGCTAGCTGGCTAAGTAGCTATGATTTCTAGTGAAAATAAAATATTGTTTTGTTTGAAACAACTAGCTAGCCTATGACATAGTATCCATAAACATTCCAAGCTTACTGAGCCTAGTATTGACCCACCTTTGCATTTTCAAAGCCAATCTTGGTAATATTAACGTAAGGGGCCTTACATGTGCCACATCTTTAACCACCTGGGAAAGGCAAGGTCAAGCACAGGTGTACAGCCCCTTTGGACAAAGTGTAGATACTAAAATGGCCAGCCTAACACTACTAAATGGGCAGCCTAGTGCTCTGGTTTAGTCTGGTTCTGCTACCATGCACCTTGGCGCCATTTTGCCATATTGTAGTGTACTCTTCAAAGGACATACATTGAGAGAATGCCAAGAGTGTGCAAAGCAGTAATCAGAGCAAAGGGTGGCTATTTTGAAGAAACTAGAATATAAAACATGTTTTCAGTTATTTCACCTTTTTTTGTTAAGTACATAACTCCACATGTGTTCATTCATAGTTTTGATGCCTTCAGTGAGAATCTACAATGTAGATAGTCATGAAAATAAAGAAAACGCATTGAATGAGAAGGTGTGTCCAAACTTTTGGCCTGTACTGTAAGTGATGTAAGAAAGGATTTCTACCAGGGTTGTAAATTAGTTTTTTTTTGTCCACCTACCACCATGGCTGGTGCATTCCAAAATCTACCAGCCACTCAATAGACTACCATAGATTTTTTTTGGCTGATGAGTGCCGCAAATCTAGCAGCCACTTACATATTTTAACAGCATTTGGCTGGTGCTTATTTCCAATCCTGGGTTGTAAAAGGCACTTGGGTGCTTGAGATACTTTAATTTGACACTCAGAAATTTATGTCAAGTAACAATACTGGAATACCTTGAAAATCACACATTTTTTAACTTGGTCCTTGAAAAAAAGGACTTATAAATAAACACATTAGAAATAGAAAACATATTTATACATTTAATAACCATTAAATTAATAATAAGTTAATTTCAAACATTGGTAGCATGTGTTTGCTCTATTTATGAATCTGCACAATTCTCTTGCAACAGATGATTGTAGAGTTAACGATTTCATCCTTTGGAGAGAAACAAAAAGCGTGTTTGAAGAAATACCTGTAAGTCCTTGAATCTGACTTGTTCCTCTCTGTTTGAACCTTGAACTAAGCTACTGTGATTAGTTTGACCATAACTAATAAGATCATACTGTAGAGCTGCACATTATATAAAAATATTTACCTTCATCACGATACCAACATGCACAATATAGATATAGCAAAAGACAGCTTAAACAACAATAAATTGTATATTTAACAGTGCCAGGCATTCACACGCTGTATATCATGTTGACACTGTGACGTCAGCTGAGTTTAGTAGTTTTGAAGGTACTTCTTGTGTCACTGAAACCACTGAGAGTGAAGCTTGTGTTTTGGATTTTATTATCATACTGTCCGTCATGTGTCGGTGTTTTTGTTTTAGTGCTCTGCATAGATCTTACACCTGTCTGCCCGCCCACCTGTTCACATCCCGTCTCTCTATGGATTGGTGCGCCGCCGTTTTCTGGTAAAGACAGCAGGGCAGCATGGAGGTCCCCTGGGACCGCCAGGTTGTATTTCAAGGTTCATAGAATACACCTGTATTCAGGAATATGTAGCATATTACTACAAACATTCCTGTTATCTTACCTATGCTGTGACAGCAGATGCTGAATTCACTCATGTCAGTGACGATGATGTTTTACCGTCCAGGGGACGCACCATGTTTTTCCCAGATAATGCTACATTGTGATAATGTGATTGTGCTACTTATTGTTTCTTTATCCAATCATGTCGATGATGAACCGATGACGTTTTACTATTAATGGGATGCACCATGCTGAGCAAATATTTTCACTGGCCACAGTCTTTTTCTAACCGTATATATCATATGTTGCGTAAGACACTTTTATTGCTGCCGTTTCCTGTTTTTTTTTTTTTTTCAGTAAGTGAAAAACAAACATAAAAACTCTTCACAGAATGAAAGAGTATAAGCGTATTTCTAAAAATGTTGAACCATTCAATTTAATGATATTTGTTCAACTTGTTTAATTTTTATATGGAGTATCACAAATTTAAATCATATCACATCTGATTGACCGTATGCTTATTTTGGTGCTCTCTAAACTCAGCTCAAAACGTGACACATGTATAATGTTTTATATATAGACTGTGTATACAGAGACATGCACAGGCTGTGGTTTAGTAAATAAAGTTATCAGATTCTGGATTTTGTTAAAGTTTCACATATATTCTAAACATCTTTAAAACCATACTTAAAACTGTATAACATCAAAAACCAGTTTGACACAGCAGTTTGTCAAAAAACTCTATTCGGGGCCCTCTTAAATGACCACCTCTGAGTCAAAAACCATCAATATCACTGCATTTCTTTTTTTTTTAATTCAGTGTGCATATATAGGCTATTCATTGTTTCTTGTCTATGATAGTAGTGCAAAGCTAAAGCAGAGAGGTAATAAAACTGTATACTGCGATATTTGTTTATTTAGCCCTAGTCATATCGTCATTGCAATATTCAACAACATTATCGCCTATCGCAGGTTTTCTGATATCATGCAGCCCTACCATACTGTGTTCCCCTAGGATTTTTTCCAGCAGAGTGCTCAAATGAGTGAGTTATATCATGCACTAACGCCTGGGCTTATTTTTTTCCACAACTTTTCCAGGCCTGGAAATTGTCATTTTCAAATTCCATGACTTTTCCAAGTTCTTCATTGCTGTACAAACCCTGCATATAACATATAAATTGTTTCATCAAATACTAATTTCACATCAAACATTAAAAATACAGGAAAAGAGAGAGACACATGCAGTTCAATAACAAGAATAACTGAAGCCGTGAAAACAAAGAAACAATGCAGACTATGTCTGCTGAAGTTTTAAGACTGAATAACATAAGATCTATAATTAAATATTTATTATATCAGTTATGAATACATAAACATTTAAATGCATTCACATAGGACTTTTATGCTTTGGAAACATGACATGCACCTGTTACATTATGTACAGTTATTTTGTTTGAATTTCCTTAGAAGGCCAGAAACGTTCCAGTTTTTACTTAACACCAACAGCTAAATCTATAACACTACAGCAGGGACGCCCCAGGCTGATCCAAAGGGCTGGGACCCGGGCCAATCCAGGCAGTTTTTGATGGATCAGTATTAGCTACATTATTCCCAATCCCTTCCCTTTGCTTTTTGTTTGCTTTCTGTGGTTCAGCAGTCCAGCTACCAGACAGCAAAAGATCAGGACAGATGAAGCCTTTGGAAGAGGACAAAGTATTTATTAGATTGTACAATTAAAACTTTATTTCGATATTACTCAAAGAAATAAGGGATGCTTTGACAGAGAACTGTGTAAAAGACCTTTCAAAACAGCTACATAATACACAGTTTATAGATGCTGTTTACTAAAAGCAGGGCTTTTTTTATTGGTACTTTGAAATTCTGTCCTAATGTCAGCACTTCTTTTCATAATTTCAAAGTAAATCTGTTGATAGGAGGATAAATAGTATGATGACTGTTTAGATTGTTTGGAATGGTAAATAAATGTCATTTTGACGGTCCTGTTGTCGTTTGGTAGAACCATTTTTCACTTTGGTTGGGCTGGTCTAAAAATTTTCAAACCACTTTTGAATTAGGCAACATACTGGATCTCAGCAGTATTCCAAATTTTACTACTACGTGTCACACTTGACTCAGCAGCCACTCCTGAATGTAACATAATGAGACTGATGAATGAATACCCATGAATGCAAGAGCAGCTACTCCTGTCCACTTGGTGGTGGTTATGCACCTCTAAGCTGGTTTGCCAACCCCTGATAAAGGCTAAATAATAAGGAGAAGCAGAGAGTGAAGCAGCACTACAATCAGAAGGTCAACTGACGTTGTCTCATTTATGTTTTTCTATATTCACCTTTAACATCCGCATTGAATTCGGTGGCGCCGTTTAGGTTTCTTTGACACTTACACTGCTTTGTCTTGTCTTGTCAACCCAAAAACACATGAACCGTCTTGTAAACAAACACAGTGTGCACTATGCACATCTTCCCACCTCCCACTTCTACTGAAATTTGATTTCCTTCATGTTTCGGAACTCAGCTCGGCAGTAGACTGTGCACGCCATCTAAGACACTAGTGGCTGCATTAGTCCATGTACAAACAAATGCATTACAATGTTGAACACATTGTCATATTGCTTATTACTAATTTAATACAAGATGGATTTAGTGTCCTGCTGCTGCTGGAATAGGTTGCTAATGTATTCTACTTTGTTACTTTGCCAGAATGTGCAGGTTAAGCTGGTTTACATACAATTATACCAGCTTGTCAGAATGTCAATCAGAAATTGACCCAACCATTTTTCAAACAGTGTATATGGCTTCAAATTTTCTTGTGTTTAACTCAGTACATCACCTTGTTAGTTAGACTACATTTCATATAGCAATACAAATATGTATTATCAGTGGAGTATGGGTTGGGCAATTAAGCACTAGACACTTCACACTATAGAGATTCTGCTATTCCTTTTAATTCTCTTAGTTTTATTAGTCTATCATGGCCACCGTTAAAAAATTAATTAGCAGACTGCCTTATAGCAGTATTGGATTTAATGGATTTTTGGATAACTGTTATGAAGTATGTTGATTTTTTTTAAGGTATTTATAGATTGGATTGGATTAGCCCACAACAAAAATTCCAATACTGTTATTGTGTATAGAAGATATCACAAATGAATTTACAGAAAATGTACTAAACACAGTATACACTGGTATGATAATATATAATTACATCTAGATTTACATATTGCTTATCTCTATATCGCCCATCTGTTCACACATTGAAATGTCTCTACAGATAGAAATAGATCCCAACATTTCACAGTGCAGCATATTAGATTTTTAATACTTATCCATCAAAGTATGGCCCCAGACTTTCTGGAATAAACCCCAGATATCCACTGACCCTAGAAATGCCATTGGGAAACACTATTCTATTCTTGCAACCAGGTAATGAATGAGTTCCAGTTGAGACCAGAGGCCAGAAGTGTAGCGCGAACTGTGGTCGAATCGCAACACTACTTTAAAATCTCAATACATATCAAAACGGCACCCAAGTATCGTGATAGTATCAAATCGTACAGTCTTCCCAGCCCTAATGTGTACGACTAAAGAAGAATGTATTTGTATCATGTCAATTAGATTGATTTGACATTATAATCTCTGTGAGAAAACTGTTTTGCCCTGGAGGGCACTATAAAGTCTATTACAAAAAACATCAAATCACTGCAAAGTACACATCTCCAGCACATAATTTCACAGTACATTAATGAAACCTTAGCAAAGTGTTACGACAAACAGGACAGACACAATCACACTAGATGGACAAATGTCTGTTTGCTTCTATTATCTCAAGAACACAGTTATGAGTCATAGGATTCCTTAAGTAAAGTGCAAAGGGACAGCGCCAGCCAGATGGGCTTTTTCAAGTAGATTTAAGTGGTACACACAGGATGAGTCAACACTACAGGGAGCAAAGAAGATACCAACAGGGAAAAGAACTGTCTTATTTTTTGTTGGAGCTCATGTTCCCGATGAACTCTTTTGTGTGTGCATGTCTATATGTAAATACACCTTTAGATCATTACATATTGTGTCTACATAAGTGAGTGTGCATGTGTTTCTGTGATGGAACTTGAGGATGACAATTAAAAAGGCAGTATGGATGTATTAAGAGAGCTCGAATGCAGAGCCCCGTTCATTCCTATGAGAACTGCTCAGTGGCACATGAAGCCAAAATAGTTTAAATGCCATGTATAAAATTACCCAGATGATGCGGGGATGATTGGCACTACTTTTTCACTGTGAGGCCCTTAGAAGTAGCGCACTACAGACTAACAGTGGCCAAGCGCTGCTGAGTGTCTTACTTCCTCTCGCCAACCGCCTAAGTTTTTGTTTACCACTCTGCTAACTTGAATGAGGATAAGATAAGTTAATTGTGCTGCTCTTCTGGACTTTGGAAATGTTATCAGACCAAATGGATCAAATCCTGATAGTGAAACGAGTCATTTCACAAGGGTTGCGATACCCAAAAAGTATTCACTGATTTACAGACATCTCTTTTGCCATGTAAGTTAATTTCCCCTACCATTATATTAGGGGGCAGCCTGCACCCCTTGAAGGTCAAGCTAATTTTATTTAATTTTATTTTCTATATGGCACCAGATCACAACAGAAGTCATTTAAGGTTACCTTTCCTATAGAACAGGTCTATACCTTGTCCTTTAACAAACTAAATAGCCTTATGTTATTTATCTCAATTACACGACAGCATGTCATTTCTGTCTCTACATGGTCGTGTATTTACAATTCTCCTCTACTCTCTGTATCGCGCACGGCGGAGTTCCGCCCCGATGCGCACACACACAGACACATGCATGTCGGAAAATGGAAAATATGTCGCGTCATCCACTTGAAAAGCAGACAAAAATATCTGCGTTTTTTAAACGCTCCCAGGTTGGTGAAGAAGAAATGTTTCAAAGCATAATTCAATGTGCAGTTCAAATAACTGATCAGTTGTTGTGTTTAAAAGAAACATATGAAGCATTTGTGTCGGTGTCCATTTGTGTCGGTGTCCCAAACTCAGCCACATGTGTGTATTGGCATAATGTAACCACGTGCATTTGTTATTGAAGGAAAAAAACATCAATCCTCAAAGTTGTACTGACATAGTGTGTGTATTTTGAAAGAGACTATGCAAAATGTACATCTCCTGTGAAAACATACGTGTGTTTTGAAAACAGACAATGCATGCAAAAGGCAGAAGTTGACATGGCGTCCCAAAACGTCAACAACCAATGCACCCAGGGTCCTTGCACGTCATATCTCTTCGTGAAATGCTAAGAAGTCGCAGAGCATCACATGACAGTGTAATTATACTATTTGGCCACTAAGAAAATTGCCGTCAAAGCCTGGCATATTTCCTGGGGGCCAGGAAGAAACTCAGTTAACAGCTGATGAATCAAACACAGACCCCTCCTTCTCCTCCTCCGCTCCCCTCCGATGACCCCAATCAGCACCTTTCTAACACTCAGCAGCCTCATTTTTTTTCAGTATCGCTCTTCCCCTCCTGCTCTACATTGTGCTGACAGTACTGAAGGTATAATATGGAACTCCCCATTTCACTGCAGCCCCCTTTCTCTTTTTCTCTGTCTCTCATTTAGCGTTAACATGCAGTGCAAACTATTCCAGTCTTTTAGCCTCTGAAGAAGAGTTTCATTGTACCTGACAACACTTGCATTGAGTGTGCCTGTGTGCATGCAGGTGTGCGTCCTCTATACATACTCACAAATTTCAGAAATGGAGAAATGGAGTGAGACAAGAAAAGTGACAAGGAAAAAAAAGCAAGAAAGAAACAGAATGGGAGAGAAAAAGAAAGAAAGGCAAAGAGAGAGAGAAAGAGAAAGAGAAAGAGAGCAGCAAAGAAGGCCAGTTTTAAATGTCTAATTAAATGTCCTCTGTGAGGATTACAAAGGGCTATTTGGCCCTCACTGGTAACTGTTCCATCCATAATCTGTTTAAATGGAAAGCTGCCGCCGTCTTAGTGACTTTTTCACATTTTTACAAGGAAAAGCCAATTAAAACCAAGGGATGAGAGAGGGAGAAAGAAAATCAAGCTTTAGTTCTTACACTAATTGCAAATGATACAAATGGTTAGCCAATAGTTTCACTGCTTATTCTTCCAGCACAGCTACTCATAATTGAAAATCTTCACACTGCCAATATTGTGCTCAAACAAATACACACACAAGTTGGCATGCACACTTAAAGGGGCACAACACAGTCACAGAAGTGCAAGAGCTAATTCAAAAAGTGATGGTAAGGCTGGGCAACATCAAATGAAATCAATATCACAATTAATTGTCGCATTTACATCAGTAACAATGAATGAACTCAGCATTTCAGTTGCTGCCATCAGGCCGCAGAACAGGCTTGGAACAATGATTACAGGAAATACTTCATTCCATCAGCTGTGACCATTCTCAATAAGAGCCTGTTTAAATAGGCTCCCTCCCGCCCACAACCAACACCGACACTTACTGTATTTGAATGTACTTTTTTTTTTATTTACTGTTAAATACTGCTGAGTATCATGCATTGTTGTGAGGTTTTTATGGGGTTACATGCCAGTGGAAGAACAACCCACTTATCATTTTTATTACTGCCACTTAATCACTTTAAAGTTTAAGATGCACAATTGTATGGTGTGTATCATCTTATATGCCATGGCCAAGACCAAAATTCAATTGTATTTAAATCTTAAGGACAGTGAAGTAAACTGAATGTACTACACTCATCCATGTACAGGCTTAATACACTAATCATATACTAGCAATGGATCAAACATGTATAGAGAGGTACCACCTGACTGCAGTTCCCTTCAACTCGTTTTAGCACTTAGTGCTGATAAACCCAATGTGCTGTGCCTGTTTACAACGGCTGATGGACAGTTATCTACTAGGTAGTGGTAGATAAATTTGGTTGGACATTTGAGACCAAAACAGAGACAAAACTATATGGAATACTGGACTTTGTTATGAGTAGTGATTTTGACAGGTTTTACATTTAGTGAGTCCCCCAGACCCACAGGTGGTCATTTGAGTGGGCACCCCCATAAAATTGTGTTATTTGATAAATTGTAATGTTAAACTTGTGTTTGATGTAATATGGTCATAATTATGGTTATATTCATGATTGTGCTAAAAATGTATCTGAAATTAAACAAACAATACATACTTCTCCCCCTTCTACATCAACATATGGCAGACACTGAGGATGCACTGACTGTGAAATACTTTGCCAACACGATGTTTATCACAAATTACAATTTGGTCGATAGCCAATACCGAGTCCATTTTTATGTTGTTACTTTTTTACCTTTTATTGTTTGTTTTTGTTTTATTATTGCCCCTTTTGTTCCAGTGAAATAAAGAAATCTTCAGCATTAAAAAGTAACTGAATTGTTTTATGTCATTCAGTCTTTCATTACATTTGAATGAGCACAAATTTAAGCATACACATTGATGAAACTTTTAGAATAGCCTTCTTTCAAATGACAAACTAAAAAAAAAACTACTTCAAAAGCCCTATGACTCCATCTTTAATATCTATTTTAAATTCCTGTGAAAACAAAAACAAATTTCTCCCTCAAACAGCCCTTTTTATTCAATCTTTTTTCCAAAAACGACATTTTACAGGATTACATTTGAACACATCATGAAAAACGCTATAATTCACTTTAGCCAAATACTCATTTTTACCAACGAGAGCTTGAACGCATTGTCATGTAACTCAATGCGTTTTCAGCCACCAGCCACCAGCTGCAAACAGCTATCATTAACTAGCTCTCCTCCTGCTGATTTTAACACAGATTTATTAGCATTATCACGGAATAATAGGATGCGTGCCCTCACATGTCCATAGTGAGTTGAGTCCTTTTGTCCAGAAAACGTCCTGGGGACGATCTCTGCTGGTCCCAAACACGTTTTTTATTGTCCCCGGGACGATGGGACACAGTTAGTCTTGAGCTCTGCTTTTCAGCCTGCACAAAATTGATGTGACACGACAGATTAACATCGGCCACTACTATCGGTATACGTCATGTTATTTGTGGGTAGGTTGATGGCAGTCAACAAGGAGAATACTGGCTGCTACCCAAGTGCAGCTAACAAATCAGTGTATCCCTAATAGACACTGAGATTTCTACTTATTTATAATTTATTTATTGTCATTTCTAAAAAAAAAAAAAAAAAAAACAAACCTGAATATCCAAATCTCAAAAATTAAAGAAAATCTGAATTGTGCAATATTTGGGTCAAGCTGTAGTAACTTTTACTTTCAGGAGCATTAAAAAGGTAGTCAAAAGACTGTGTGGGAGCATTTAGCAGACACACTGACTAAATTAGGGATGCACATTTTAAATTTTTTTTATGACCGATAACCGACGCCCTTTAACTGATTAATAACCGTTAACCGATAAGATTTAAATGCCCTGTTGAGTGGTTACATGCTGCCACTCCGCCATTCCGCTATTCCGACACGCAAACGTCCCACCATTCCGACAAGGCTTTCCATGTAAGGAAATGTGCGTTACTCCGAGTGAGTCACTGACTCGGCGCTGTCCGTTGCTGAACTGCAGATTTACAATGACAGCAAATAGTTAGATTACTCATCTAAAATGTAAAAAAGCTACAAGATTTAGATATAATTAACAGTACTGTAGGCTTCAATCGTCTCCTATTGCTTTTTAAATTATGTCGAGAGCGAGCGCGCTGGTGATTTCTTTAATTGTATGTTCTGATTAATTTCCAAAATAAAGTTTTAGCTTCTGAAATCCGATTTCTAAACAGTTCTGATGGAGCTTAATGTTTTTCTGGATGATGCGGCTTCATACCGAACCATTTCACTGTAAACCTGGACGACCCGCGGCGTGTCTGGAGATAAAAAATAATATTCAATGTAACGCCGGTTTTGTGCCACATGCGTAAATGCGCACAAAGATACACACTCTCCCCTACTGTACAACATGAAGGCAACTGGAATTAATCAGCGACTTAAGGTGTCATCTGCAGCGCCGTCATTGATATCTGTAATATTAATGTTGCATATGATGCCAGCGTGCATGAAGACGCACGTCATTGTCATTGCCCACACAGAACTCCTTTTTGCTCTCTTCATCTTCGCTGTAAAGTGGGCTGTGGCGGAAAGCACGTGATGGCATGTGTTGCACCTGTCGACACGCCCCCATGAGTTGATTGACTTACGTAGCTAAAAGACAAAATTAACCGATAGTATTAATCGGTCAAAGTTCCTGTTATCAGTTAACGGTTAAACGGTTAACCATGTGCATCCCTAGACTAAATCAAATAAAAGTTGGTTACAGATTCAAAATGGCTGTTTCGATATATTTTCCATTGATTACACAGGCCTAGCATTAGCCTTCCAAAGCCAATAATTGGTCAATCCCTTCAAGAGATTACTCTACTTACCATCTGGATCTAAGACTGTCTTACCAACTGTGATACCAGCTATTGTTTACAACCTCCACTCTGTTGCTCCAGTTAGAAGGCATTAGTCTTGATACCCCAGGTGACGCAAATCTCACAGCACAATAGGAAGACAATGTGTCCCTATTTAACAATCTACTAATTACCGAATCCTTTAATTAACTAAGAACAGTGTAATTCAGGTCAATGTGTATGTGTGTGTGTGTGTGTGTGTGTGCGTTGACTTAACCCAAAATGGGGGACATTTTTTAGAATACACACCAGTTGATTGGGGACGGCTTTCCAAATGGGGACAAAAATCACTGTCCCCATTTAGATTTCATTATAATCGTATTCTACATGCTCTGACGTGTATTTCTGTCTTAAAATCGGCGCTGTCCCCAAAAATGACCTTTTTCAGATTTTGTGTTTGAATGAGTGTGTGCCCCCCCCACCCCCCACTCAATCTGTGTGTAATCCTGCACACTGCCCCTAGTGGAAGTGTATGGAACTACATCATACACGTCCCCAAACTGACCATAAATTCTCTGATAAAAGTGTATCTCCTGTCCTTGTTAAATATAAGAAAGCTGTTGCTTTTAGGTTGTCAGCCAAGCAAAATGCAATCCAATATATACTATATAGTATATTTATATAGTAAACTTGTGATTTTTTTTATGTCTTCAAACTCTTAAAAACGTTTGCCAGTGGACTACTTTTATTCATTAGGAAGTTCACCGCAAACAACAAAGTTAGCATGTAATGTTAGCTGGGGTTAGCATCCCCAGCAATGAAACAGTAATTTTTGATATTCAAGGTACAGCACTTTATCCTTTCCGTCTGTTGTTACAACTGAATTAATTAATTTTTTTGTGTATATTGTATATTTTATAGTAAAGCTATTGAAAAAATTGGGGTTGAGTATCTGTATGGGTGCCAAGGTGTTTTTAAATTGAGATTGTTTTTCTTTTTGGCTTTAAGCTTCTTTAAAACAAAAAAAAAGGGGGGGAAACGGAACCTTTGCCATTATGCATTTTATTTTATGGCCCTTTTGTAATGGGAAACATAATCTATTCACGAGCCAAATATAAATTAGCTAAGGTTAGTCTAAAAATACGTAATACCCCTTCAATATATACTGAAATGTACAACAGAGAAAAAAAAAATCAGCTTTACCAGCTTCCTAATCACACTGGTGGCATATCAATTTACATAAAGAATAGGTTTTACTAATTTTAAAGTATGTCTAACTAGAAGTAAATACAGGTAAATAGGCTATACGTAATTTATTTGATTTAATTATTTTTAGTGGATGATTTACAGCTTAAGATATGCCCCTCCAAGTGTGCTGCCATTGTCATGCGTTGTCAGAAAACTGATTCAGTCAGGGAAGATTTTTTTTTCGCCAAGTTTCCGCGTAGTAACTCTGATTTGAGTGACGTTGGAAAATCCTGAATCCCGAGTTGCCTAGAGCTCAGCACTTCACTGCCACGAGAGTCAGATCTCCCACCATGTGGGATGGTGCAACACTTCAAGGTGAGTTTGCAATAATTACATTTCTCAATAAATAGATTAAATTCTTCAATCATGTGTTTGGAACATTGGTTTAGTAACTGTAAGATCGTAGTAAATTGTTAGACTAAACATTTATGGCCAAGCTCACTGAATATTTTCTCAAGTCAAGTCAAAACCTGTGTGCTAACTAGAGAGACAGCTTGCATGGTAGTCTGATCACATTTGGCATTTATCACCAGGATGTTTTAACTTGTATTTCATGTATTTGATGCGGATAAGTTAGTCAGTGCTCTGAACCTACTAATTCTATGAGCCAACATTAGTTTGTGAGTTTACATAATAAGGCAAACATAGGTGTTGCTATTAACATCATGTTCTGTACATAATCCAGAATGGACAATGTACCCTCTTTGTGGGTCAAAAAGAAAGACAAGAGAGCTACTAGTCCAGCCTACATGTGCTCTCCAAAAGTAAATTTTCATCTCATTCATCATCCATCACAATCTGTGTTCCCTTCATCAGAATATAGAGACAATAAGCTGGGAGGCTACAGCTGTAGCTCCTCAAGACCACAAAAATAACTTCTCAACTTCCAATGCATCTTGCCCTGATCAGTTTTGTCCCGAGGGCCCCAGTCAAGGTGTCACTTCCCTTCCCTTTCCTACCCTCCTAATCTAACCCCTGATTCTTGTCACCCGTAGCCCCCTGCACATTTGAAAGTAAATGCATCATCCTATCTTTTCTTCTTCTTAATTTAATTTTGTCTTATTGGTCTGATCAAGCAGATGACTTGTTTTTCTACTGTTTAGTCCTTTTGTTAATCAGTTCCTGCTTTACTCTATACAGGTGCTTGCCTTTCATTTGCTCAGGGTCAGCTCACAGACACAGACCCATTCTATGTCAGTCAGTTCACCAGTTTGCTAACAGACTTTGAATAAAACTCAAACCATACAGCAACCCTGAAACTCGACTTGGATTATTTTTCCCCAACATGAGCAACATGTCTATTGTTCATAAATAATATTGTCAGACTGGCACAGCGCCCAATTATTAAATATGTGTTAAGATTTATATAAAAACAGATATCATACAGACTTACAATGCATAATGTTTACCTTCATATGGGAAATTCACTTAAGAGCACCTCTACATAATGACGTTCTCCTAAATAAACTTTTATAAAACAGTGGCAGCATCAGATATAATAAAATTAGATGGCACGGTGGCCTCATATATTTTTTTAATAACTTACTTTTTGATGATACCATGTCTTGAAAAGGACTTGATAGGTTTTCTTCTCCAAATGAATATCATAATCCTTAACGTGTGGGCCTTTATTTGCAGAATAACTCCAAGGTTTCATAAAAGTTTATCCAAAAAACAGCACGGATAGAAGTTTGCTGATAAGTCCTCCTTCATAATGGTAACATAGTTGGGTTCAGGCCCGTGAAGCTCAATTTCCAGTTTTCCACATGGATGCATTTTCCGCATTACATCTGCACTGTACAGCCCATACAGTGTGCGCAATAGAGGCACCTGCCGATGGAGCCGGCTAGCAGTTAGCAGGCTACGTTGGCTGGTGATTAGTTCATCCTGCAGCGGGTGGAATTCCTCATTAAGGTAATGATAAGCCCCACCATAGTTTTTAGAATGACATTTTCTAATATGTCCTACTTTAGTTTTTTAACTACTGTGATTTAATATGTAGTAGTAATATATAATATTTCAAGTCGATGTATCTTTCACCTGTATTATATTTCATACCTAAAAATCGCCCCCCCCCCCCCGCCCCATAGTTGGTTTGATCCAAAAGTCGTGGCAGGCCCGTTCACTACTGCAGCCTTACACATGGTGAAGGTAGACACGACAATGACACGACAATAACAGGTAACTGTGTTTGACTGAAGTGACTGTTGAGCATCACGTTGTAGAACATATTAACATAAAATTTAGCGAGTTATGCATATATATTTTTTAAGACATTAATTATCTTTAATTTGGATGGTTTAGCCCCCTGCCTTGCTAGCTAAAGTTAGCTAAACTTGTTAAAATGCGTAGCATCCTGTTCACTGAAGTGAGGGCAGAGCAACATGAATTTCAATGGCAGTGAAAGAAGAGGCAGGCAATTTTATCAACCTTACATAGTGTTTCCAATCCTTATGTGGTGATAGTTAAAATGACACCATTCAATACTACAGCCAGATAAAATAGGGAACCTTTTTTGTTGTCCATTAATAATATTTTTTCCCAAACAGTCTTGATGCATCTCTGGAGGACCAGTCACTTGGGAGACTGGTGAATGACAAATACCCAAACTGCAAAGTGCAGCCAACTCAAGTGGATGGCATGCCGCACCTCTGTCTTTTTGCAATTAGAGACATTGTGCCAGGAGAAGAAATTACCTACAATTATGGTGATTCAGACTGGCCTTGGCCCAAACAGGTATGATAACTCAGACCACATCTTTTTCTAATGTAAAATGTAGAAAAAAATGCAACAGATGTCTGTAAATTGATTTGTTTACTTTTGATAATAATTGATCAGTTTATGCTGCTAATTGGTTTATGCTGAGGTCACCACCTGATCAGTGGATGTAATCCAGTGTGTTTCTCTTGCCCAGGTAGTGATAGTCTGTGTTGACCTGTTATTGTAGGCTTATATACATTGATGGCAACAGGGTCCAAACACATTAATGTCCCCAGTTTGGTTTAGGTATTATGTGTGTTGAGTGTCCCCAGTTGTATGGATAGGCTTATATATTGGTGATGAAGGGGTCCACATACATAAGTGTCCCCAGTTTGGCTCAAATAGAATCTGTGTGTGTGTGTCAAGTGTCCCCAGTTGTATGGAAAGGCTTATATATTGGTGATGAAGGGGTCCACATACATAAGTGTCCCCAGTTTGGCTCAAATAGAATCTGTGTATGTGTGTCAAGTGTCCCCAGTTGTATGGATAGGCTTATATATTGGTGATGAAGGGGTCCACATACATAAGTGTCCCCAGTTTGGCTCAAATAGAATCTGTGTGTGTGTGTTGAGTGTCCCCAGTTGTATGGACAGGCTTATATACTGGTGTCTCAGCAGGTTTAACTTTAGAAGAACATGTCAGCCATCATTAATGTTTGGTACACAAACAGTGTTCATATTATATTGCATCATTCTTCCTCTGATGTTTGGACCTTAAAGTGTGCATTCATCTTACATTACCTTTATTCACTAGACATCCAACACTCTACCTTACAAAACTGATCAGTGGGGCTTCAATCATTTGTATATCCATGCTGGTTTGTGGTAGGAGTGTGTCTTAATTCTATCCCTTTGCTGAACTGCAGATTTCTACTTCTCCTGTGGCCACACCATGACTGGATGACGACTTAAACGGCAGCCATCAGCAGCCATCAGTCGTTGGTTCCTGTCCAACATGTGGAACCATTGTCTTCCAATGTAAATAAGGTATGTGATGTTGCAACAACAAAGACGACCAGAGTTCAACTGATTTTGCTCAACTGTATGAGGATATAGTCCTTCAAAACACAAATTCACACATATTTTCTTATAAATGGCATCTTGCCCCACATACAAAGCTAGTCCTAATCCTTATGTATACCTGAATCTTGGGGGGTCGACCCATTGAGGTATATTATGAACAAGAGAGGACAGTGCCGTTCAGCTTTGCTTCCAGCCTAGCGTAGTGAGCACCCGCAGAACTGCAGCAAAAAAATCCCCCTGCAGCCCAAAAGGCATTTTCCCCATAGACGACCATTGTAAAAGAAATGGCTGTAAAACTGTTGACAGGACAGCCCCGACTGCAAACATGCTCAATTATGACTCTTTCTATTCTGCTCTTTTGAGCCAGTGAAGTTTTATTTTTGTAAACTTTTCCACTAGCTGAGAAAATGGATTTAAAAATCTGCGATGTCACTGCAATGAAAAGTCTATCAGCTGAGCACGAACTCATGGGCGGGTGCGGTGGTAGGAGAAGTTCTACTGCGCATATTCAGTGGGCCACATGGACCAGGAAGGGCCCAGGAAGATAGAAACTTTCTCGGCGTATGCGCTTGGGTTAGCAATTCTCAGAAGTTTGAATGGGCAGCCATCTTTATGTTCAGTATCTACTGTTTGTACATCTATGGGTAGACCACACCAACTTATAATTTAGCAACGACTTAACTCAGGCCTCCACAAAAGTCTTTATCAGTGACATTCAGTCTCCGGCCTCCTATTCATATTCATAGCAGAGATACAGGCATGCTAAGTTAACTATAGAAATAATCCACATGGAAAACTCATCAATGTACTTACACTAGTGCAGATATCAACTCTTCTAGCAGCACACCTTTTGGCCTGCTTCTGAATACATGAACTCTACAATATTCAAGTAGCATGCTAATGTGAATTGTTAACTATTGATCATATTTGATCATTTTGTTTTGTCCCTTGGTTTATGCTGAGGTCACCACCTGATCAGTGGATGTATGAGTGCACATTGTAGTCAAGTGTGTTTCTCTTGCCCAGGTAGTGATAGTCTGTGTTGACCTGTTATTATAGGCTTATATATACATTGATGGCAACAGAGTCCAAACACATTAATGTCCCCAGTTTGGTTTAGGTATTATGTGTGTCAAATGTGTCCCCAGTTGTATGGATAGGCTTATATATTGGTGATGAAGGGGTCCAAATACCTGAGTGTCCCCAGTTTGGCTCAAATAGAATCTGTGTGTGTGTGTGTCAAGTGTCCCCAGTTGTATGGATAGGCTTATGTATTGGTGATGAAGGGGTCCACATACATAAGTGTCCCCAGTTTGGCTCAAATAGAATCTGTGTGTGTGTGTCAAGTGTCCCCAGTTGTTTGGATAGGCTTATATATTGGTGATGAAGGGGTCCAAATACATGAGTGTCCCCAGTTTGGCTCAAATAGTATCTCTGTGTGTGTGTTGAGTGTCCCCAGTTGTATGGATAGGCTTATATATTGGTGATGAAGGAGTACAAATACCTTCAGATTCAGAGATTTCTGCTTATTTAATTTAGCTTATTGTCTACCTGTCTTGTGCTTTGCCAGAGAAAGCGCCATACTGCAATGAAGGAGAGGAGGCTTCAAGTGACACCTTTAGGTGAGGAAGATGAGTGTACCAGCACTGGCATGGACCACATACTTCCTGACACGAACATGCCTGCATCTTCAGAACCTGCTACTTCTCAAAGTTACAAGGTTAAAACTTACATCATGCGGCACAAAGAGAATTTTGATGTGTGTCCGTTCTCCTCAGGAAATTGTGCACTTTGTACATAAGGTTATGAATGATGTTACGAAGCTAATCTCTATACAGAAGTTCACATTTATATTAAATGGAGGTATTTATTTCCTATTTTTTGGTGTTACACTTTCTAAACCATTTACCTGCAGTGAAAGCAGCATTCAAACTGGAAGGCCAGTCTGAAAAACATATCTTAGACATAAAGTATCTATCTATCTATAAAAATGGTAGAGAGCCCATAACAGCATAATGATGGCTTTGTCCTGTAATATAATATGTATTACAGTATTACTACTGGGACATAAAGCAGGAAAGAATTTTAACCTGTCAAACACCCAATACAGAAAACTCTGGTAAATCTCATGAAAAACTAGAAAAATGACACAAAAACTTTGATGGAATTGCCACAAAAGTTCCGGTAACATGTAAGGACAACTCAGACAAAAATGACAAAAAAAAAGAAACGTTAAATGAAAACTCTGCCAAAATGTAACAAAAATGCTGGTGCTGGGGCCTCTTTACTGGGTTTTAACAGGTTAATGATTAATGATGATGGCTTTGTCTTCATGTTTTACTAATACAGTATTATTATATAAAGCTGCATTCATTCTTTTCTTCACAGAACCAGCAGAAAAACGCAGGCGCAAATGTGACGCAGGAGAAGTTAATGCTGTCGAGAAACACCTCCAAAACGCGACTGCATGGTTTGTCTACAAAGTGAAACACTGGCACTAAAGGATCGAACATGGACAGATGTAAAAAATTATGTAAGAAACAGAATCACTGCCCTAAAGAGACAGACGAGCATGTAAGAAAATACTTTTCTGCCTTGTTCATAGTATGAAAGGAAAAGAGATACAGTTCAAGACAGACTGATCCAAGTGGGCATCAAAAAGGAAAGCTAAAGTGTTCAGTTTAGCATCGAGAAATTAAGTTGACAATTTAACCACTTTAAACATATCTCAGTGATCTTAAAATCTTTTTTCTGTCCAACCACTTTTAAACAGCAAAAAAAGGTTTTTATTGAGATATGTTTTAAATGGCTAAATAAATAAAAGGTTTAATTGTAATCAAGAAAAGTTTAAATGTGGTTAAAGAGAAAAAAAAATGTAAGGTAATTAACAATTGTCTAAAACTGATTAAACTGAAAAAAAAAAAAAAACAATTTTATTAATTATTTTATTAATTATATCTATTAATTAAGAAATGTTTAAAAGTTGTTAAACAGAAAGTTTATTGAAGTGATTATATCACAAATGTTCAAAATGTTTCAACTTAACAATGTTTTAAAAGGGAACAATAGTTCTGGAAGTTCTGTATTCAGTTCTCAGCCTCAATGTCACAAGATCTATATGGTCAGGTAGTAGCTGCTTCTGCTGCAGCAGATGTGAGACGCTGATTTAAGTTTCAGAGCTGGAGAGTCTCTGTCTCATTCTGTTTCCAATTTACTTTGTAATAATTGCGCTTTTTGTTAATAAAAGATCAGTGAGGCTGGGACAAACGTCATTCTTTTCAAACTTTATTTCCTGTGTTTTGTACCTGCATGTGGGTCCCCTTCTCCTTGGTTGTAACATTTACTTGTCATAGATTCAATCGTCTTCACATGTTTTTCATATTGATTCAGTTAGTATTAACATAATGTCAGGAATCCCCACCCCCCAATGCAAATGACTTCCCTAAACGGGAGTTAAGACGAATCTCAGGGTGTGGAATCTCTGGCTTGTCAGAAATACGACCCCAAAGATGACTTCTGTCAGAGTTTGTGTACAGCCCAAGTCCCCAAATGTTGCTTAAATAAGATTTGTCCCCAAACTCCAGGTAAAAAATTGTACTGGAAAAAACAAGCTTTAATCAAAAATATAAAGTGATTTTGGTAAAGAGGGCATCCGTCAACATCTGAAAACGGTGGCAGCTTGTCTCTATACCATTACTGAACACTCAAATTTTGGGTGTTCCCAAAAGTGGGGTGTTCTGTCATCCGACCCCAAAGGTGGCCTAAGTGCGTATAGGTGTGTGTGTGTGTGTGTGTGTGTGTGTGTGTGTGTGTGTGTGTATTTATTTCCGTGAGTTCAAGTTACAGTTCATCTGAGGTAATCTCTGTGATCTTCAGCTTTACCAAGTCCTATTAAGGTGTGCTGGGATTCAATAGGGATTACAACCTTCTGTCTGCTGTCACTCTTACTCTTTGCCTGACCATTCAGTGTATAGCAAAGATTAAAATGAAAGCCAATGCAGCATTTATTAAGCTAAAGTTTAAAAAGCAGCAGCTGTTCACACAGTGCCAAGTGCTCAGAGGGAGACTGGCTGATGCAGTTGCCGTGGTCTCAAAGACTGTGAGCTCAAGCCTTACATTATGCCAGTCATTTTGCTAACAGCAAAATGTCAACTGACAGGGAAAATTTTAAACCTTGCCCCAAACCAAGCTGTTTTTTTTCTAACCTCCAACTAGAGTTTTCTTCCTTGCTTAACCAGAGATTTCCTTCTTCGCTTATATAATTCCTGAAAACTGATTTTTGTTGCCTAAACTAGACACATTTTTAAAATTTTAACACATTTTAGCAAACAAAACTTTTGCCATTAATCGCCAATCGAAGGTATGGTGGCTGGCGTGACACCAAGGCGAGATGGCTGCCAAGCAGCAGACAGCTGCAGACTGCTGTTCAAGTCTGACAAGAGCTGTGATTTCTTAATGGGAGGTCGGTACATTTCCAACCATGTTTGTAGCAACAAAAGCGGGCACTTTTTAACAAGAGTTTGGGACATTTGCAGCTGTGTTTGTAGCCACCAATCCAGGGGCCTCATTTATAACCGTGGCATACGCACAGAAGGTGGCGCCGCTTTCTACGCAAAGTTTGGGATTTATAAAAGTCAAACTTGACAGGAAAATGTGCGGTCTTCCACAGCAGCTCTGACCCATGCGTACGCACAGAAACTGTAGACATGAGAAAGTGCAACCCCCGTGGCAAAAAGATTGAAAAGGAAGAAATGTAGTGAATTTGATATTAGTGTGTAGAATAAAGAGCGATATGACCTCACACGTTTTATATATGAAGAGCGCACTTGCAAAAACAGGTAGACATGAATAAACAAACAAACAAACATCTCTGTGACTGATCTCTGGTGTGCACACATAAAAAACACGAGTTAGGGGACAAAATACAAGCAGATGTCTTTGTTTTAAAAGTACTCCTCAGGTATATTCTTTAATCATTAGATAATGTGATGAACTTTGGTCTGTGAAATAATGATGTAAACAGTTGGACAAATCGAGTGTACGCTGCTGCTGTTTTCAATGCCTTAGTCAGGCAGATATGAATGCAGTGTCACCGTATCCTGTATGAGCTAATATATTGTGTTTTATGGCTTTTAATTCCTTATTGCTGTGAGTTAAATGTGTTGCATGTCATTGTAAAGCACTGTGTCACTGTTAGAAAATGTGTAAACAAATAACATGTATTAGTGTTTATCTCATGTGTTTGTTGGCCAAAATTGGAGAGGGTGCTTGCTGCAGAACCAATGGGCGGGGATAAACCAGGTTCAATCCCGCCCCCAGGTTCAATCTCTCCCTCACAGTGGGTTCAGTCACGCCCATTAATAGACAAAAACAAAGGTCACACCAGTTTTTGTTCTTTGTACCATTTTTTTTGTTGATAATTATATTCATGTGCATTCGTGTGAAATCTGTATGGATATTAGCTTCCAGACAGTAGTCCTGCATTAAAATAATCAAAATAATACTGTTACCAGAACAAGTACCAGTACCTCCGCGATATTGAATCAAGAGTACAATAAACACAGTTATTATTATTAGTTCAATAGTAACATTGATTACCTGAAACTGTTTCAGCACCCTACTATATCTTGAGCGGAGGCTATGATGGTTGTTCCCAGACGACACTGTTGGTTGTAGATCCCCGAGCATTAATGATTTTGCCGATGATGCTGATGCGAATATTAAGTTATTCTTTTTGGATAAATAGTCTAAGGCTCATTTGTCTACAAAATCTCTTTGTCCATCTGTCCTACTGTGTGTATAAATACGAAATGGAAAACGCAAACGTTAAAGCTGAATGCGAACCCGGGTCTTCCGCTTCAGCACCTAACGTCTTTACCCTCTATGCTATTTGTCTTACCCTATAAGAATATGCAAATTGAAACTCAAAAAACTTGAGG
Organism: Cephalopholis sonnerati; assembly: GCA_019142605.1. Taxonomy (NCBI): domain Eukaryota; kingdom Metazoa; phylum Chordata; class Actinopteri; order Perciformes; family Serranidae; genus Cephalopholis; species Cephalopholis sonnerati. The sequence goes on from JAGQAX010000001.1 coordinate 9,683,925, forward strand.
AGGATATCGAACACTAGATACCTGCTTCATACCTCAACGTCTTTACCCACTATGCTATCTCACTGAACAAAGAAAAGAGCGTGCATCTACCATAACTTTCAACACGTGACAGTGCTGAGAGCCAGAGGTGACTAACGGTCTTTGTAACACTGTTTTAATTGTGATTTTGGTAAATGCGCATACGTCAGATGATATAACAGTAATTAATGTGATATGATTTAAATTAATTCACTAACTGCCTGTATCACCATCTTTCACAAATAGCCTATATATTAATGCAGTTGTGGTGCCGTATATGCAGAGAGGGCACTCAGTGAAATGCCTCTCCGCTCAGTGAGAGGTGGAACTAGAGCTGGTGGGCGGGGTTGGCCCTGGTGGGCCGGGCTGACTCTGGTGCAGCTCCACCCTTGTGGTTCTGCAGCGAGCACCACTTGCGAAATTGCCCCTCAATTACAATCAGGGAATTCCTTTCACATGTGTCGGGATTCACTGGATCACAGGTGATTTGTCATTTGTTAAAATCTAAACTGGACATGTGAAGGCTCCTGAGATGGAGAGACCTCATGTTCTTTGTTCTTTGTTCTTCAACAAAGACAGTTATCTGACACCCATCTCCGCAGGATGCCCACCTCACACCTCTTTGAGAGACAAGTCTCAAAACGTGATTGGTCAGTACTTTTACAGTGTCATGTGACTCTGTGATGTCACCAGGCACACTGTAGAAGTTCTTCTCCCTTCACTACAGTCTCTCTCTTGCCCTTGGGCGGCCAAGCCGCTCATACCTCTTTCCTTCTGGGCCCTGGACCAGCCCAGATGTGCTCTTTGTCCCAAACCATCAAGGGGGGGAACAATTGCTCTACAGACTTTTGTTCCTTTTCTCCTAAGACTCTCATGCCCTCATTCAAAAGCAGTAGTATAACTGAAACCAGAGAACTTAGAAGGGCAAACACAAGGTTTGCAATTAACGTCCCAGCAATAAGGAGAATCAAGTTGAGCTGGCACCCCAACGTCTAACTCTGCAAGAACCCCGAGCAACTGGCTTCCTTGGATCTGCACCTTTGGAACAAGGACACAACAAAAACTGCTTCTAGAGCCATGGCTCTTTCCAGCCTTCTTCGCCGGCTAACAAGAACAGCACGCCTCAAATCAACTCTTCCCTCCATCCATTCAGGAACTTCTTGTATGTGATTTAATGCTGTTTATTGAGTTATTGTTGTGATTGTCTGTCATTAGGTTATTGATTAGTTGGTTTTACCATGCAAAGTCATGTTTAGTTTGCTAATGCTGTTCACAGACAACGTCTTGCATGCAACTAAACATCTTCTGCACTAATCCAGACCCTTTGCAACACAAATCGCACTCACGTAGACTTCAACAGAGCTACACCAAAACAGGCAGCTCAAAGTGTGACGCCAAATATTGTTTTCAATATTTATGGTGAGATAGATTTCCAACAAGTAGTATCCCAGCTTTTTATAATACTATTTGTAGAACCCCTACATATTTGGTATCCCTTGGTGAGACCTAGTATTATAAACCCCAACATTATTGTTGACCCCAACATTTATGTTGCCCCTTGATGAGGCCTAAAATTGTAGATTCCCTACATTTATGGTGCTGCCGTGTGAAGCCTATTAATGTACACTGAACAAAAACATAAACTTAACACTTTTTTTTGTTCCCATTTTTCATGAGCTGAACTCAAAGATCTAAAACATTTTTTTTTATATACACAAAAGACCATTTCTCTCAAATATTGTTCACAAATCTGTCTAAATCTGTGTTAGTGAGTACTTCTCCTTTGCCGAGATAATTCATCCCACCTCACAGGCGTGGCATATCAAGATGCTGATTAGACGGCATGAATATTGCACAGGTGTGCCTTAGGCTGGCCACAATAAAAGGCCACTCTAAAATGTTCAGTTTTATCACACAGCACAATGCCACAGATGTCGCAAGTTTTGAGGGAGCGTGCAATTGGCATGCTGACTGCAGGAATGTCCACCAGAGCTGTTGCCCGTGAATTGAATGTTCATTTCTCTACCATAAGCCGTCTCCAAAGGCATTTCAGACAATTTGGCAGTACATCCAACCGGCCTCACAACCGCAGACCACATGTAACCACACCAGCCCAGGACCTCCACATCCAGCATGTTCACCTCCAAGATTGTCTGAGACCAACCACCCGGACAGCTGCTACAACAATCAGTTTGCATAACCAAAGAATTTCTGCACAAACTGTCAGAAACCATCTCAGGGAAGCTCATCTGCATGCTTGTTGTGCTCATCGGGGTCTCGACCTGAATGCAGTTCGTCGTAACCAACTTTAGTGGGCAAATGCTCACATTCGATGGCGTCTGGCACGTTGGAGAGGTGTTCTCTTCACGGATGAATCCCGGTTTTCACTGTTCAGGGCAGATGGCAGACAGCATGTGTGGCATCGTGTGGGTGAGCGGTTTGCTGATGTCAACGTTGTGGATCGAGTGGCCCATGGTGGCGGTGGGGTTATGGTATGAGCAGGCATATGTTATGGACAGCGAACACAGGTGCATTTTATTGATGGCATTTTGAATGCACAGAGATACCGTGACGAGATCCTGAGGCCCATTGTTGTGCCATTCATCCACGACCAACACCTCATGTTGCAGCATGATAATGCACGGCCCCATGTTGCAAGGATCTGTACACAATTCCTGGAAGCTGAAAACATCCCAGTTCTTGCATGGCCAGCACACTCACCGGACATGTCACCCACTGAGCATGTTTGGGACGCTCTGGATCGGCATACGACAGCGTGTTCCAGTTCCTGCCAATATCCAGCAACTTCGCACAGCCATTGAAGAGGAGTGGACCAACATTCCACAGGCCACAATCAACAACCTGATCAACTCTATGCGAAGGAGATGTGTTGCACTGTGTGAGGCAAAAGGTGGTCATACCAGATACTGACTGGTTTTCTGGCCCCCCCAGACCCCCCCAATAAAGCAAAACTGCACATTTCAGAGTGGCCTTTTACTGTGGCCAGCCTAAGGCACACCTGTGCAATATTCATGCTGTCTAATCAGTATCTTGATAAGCCACACCTGTGAGGTGGGATGGATTATCTCGGCAAAGGAGAAGTGCTCACTAACACAGATTTAGACAGATTTGTGAACAATATTTGAGAGAAATGGTCTTTTGTGTATATAAAAAAAATGTTTTAGGTCTTTGAGTTCAGCTCATGAAAAATGGGTGCAAAAACAAAAGTGTTGCGTTTATATTTTGTTCAATGTAGATTCCCTACATTCATGGTGCCGGCGTGTGAAGCCCATTAATGTGGATTCCCTACACATGCAATCAATCAGTCAATGGGTGGGTGTAAAAAGCAGCGATCACAGTGCGTAGAGATGCACGACGAGGATGTGGTGGATGGGAAACTCCAGAGGGAGCGGATATTCAGGGACCAGCAAGACCTACTGGCCAAGAATGAGGATGCAGTCACTTCAAATTTCTGTTTGGCCTGTAGTTGAGCCGTGACCGATCCATGACAGGTCCCTGCCGTCACCTGGCCGGGCTCGTAGATCCCCCGCGATGATGTAGAGAATACGAGGCTTGCTGGTAACGCCCCTTAGTTTAATTTGTAGAAACCAGTTGCAATGGTCTGTCTATCCACGAGGAGAAGCAGTGAGTGTGGAAGCTGAAGCAGTTTACTTCCCACACAGAGCATATTTAATGATTATCAGGCTACCATATCACAGGTCATAAATAATATGCTTCAGCGTTTTGTTATTCAAAAGAATTGCACAAAAATTAAAGCGATATGGCTGGGAACCAAGCGACAGTACAGCGAGAACAAAACTGTGTTTGAATCGTTAGTCTTAGCGGCTGAGTTTATCTGCAGTGGTAATGATAATAATGTCATATAGTAATAGATATATATTACTGTGATAGTGCTGTTAGATTGTTGTTAGACCACCCCACTCTGTGTACACAATGTGCAAAAGACAAGAGGATTTTTTTAACCTCAGCAGAAATGTTGTTTTTCAAAGACTACAATACATGTCAACAAATATGGACTGAAACAGAATCTTTCGTTAGATAAAAATAGCTTGTGAAATTTGGAAATGATTACATACTTTTTTAATTATTATTGTGACGTTCGGACTGTACAGCGCTCTGCACATGGCACACAGCACAGCTTCACCTCACTGATCTGCCGCTGTCTGTCTAAACAGATTCATGGAAATATTTCACAATTTAGATAAAGATAAACTGAAAAAGATGTCGTGTGTAAACAATGGCTGTTTCTAAGCAATCTCCTAAGGCATTCATGTAGAGTGTCGCCCATTCAGCTGTTTTTTTACATAGTTTGAAAATGACTCCTCGGCTCAAACACATCATTAGTATTACGATGAACCTTTTCGTTCCCTCTGAATGGGCAGTGTGCCATCTGAATAGGATTCCCAGCCCCCACTTTTGTTGCAAACATTCAACAACACATCGTCACTGTCGATGTCTGAACTACCTCACAATAGTGACATTTTACAGTTCTTCATATATATTGTTATGTATATTGATACAGGTTGTGCAATTCTGAGTGTGGAATTTTTCTCATTTTTTAAAATTTTTTTTATTTGTAGCCTTTTGTAAACAACGTGAACAGAAATATTCACGTTAAAGACCCTACGCACATAAATATTCAGATTTAAACCCATTCAAATCACTATTTTTGATCCTGCTCGAATACAAAGTGCAAAACATGCATCCTCTCATTTCTCCGCTTCATTTGAAGCCTGTGGCTTGTAAGGGTGTGCCCGAGGGATTTCCTTCCCGATGACATCATGTTTATCATATTTGTAAATTCTTAATATTAATAATGAATTTGTCACAGGCAGCTTTCAAAAAGTTGATACAGTTTCCCGTAACTTACTAACTCAAAGGGAGCGCACATGAAATAGTGGTGCTGTTTATCTCCACACATCATTAGCATTACCATGAACCTTTTCATTCTTACTGAATATGTGAATGTGCAATCTGAACAGCTTTCTACCCCCCCAATGTCACACACATCATCACACTGAGTAAGTCTCTTACTGAGCAACTTTTTCAAAATGATTTAAGTAATTATTTTCAGGCACCAAGTCATTTTCAGAACATTTCTCATTATTCTGAGTGACTACCAAAGTATTTTCAGATAGGGGAGACCTGGGCCAATTGTAACAAAATTTTAGGTTTTCCTTAATAACTGATGTGTTTATAACTGCAATGCTGCAGCAGATAAAGGTGGTCATTTTAATAACTTAAATACTGCTGGGCGGCTTATTGTAACCTAGAATAATATAACCTAGTAACAAATTTATATTATTGTACAAAAGTACTGTAATTTATAGGCCAAACTAAATCTTTAAAATAAAAATAGTGCAATAAAAGTGTAATATTTGCAACTGAGAGAATGGAATAGATTAGTAATGTAGCATAGAAAGGAAATACTACCAGGTAAAGTACTAGCACCTCTTAATCTTTAGTTTTTGTGTTTCTGTGAGGGAAGCGCCATCTAATGGTGACACCTTGTAATCACGGTGTAATGTAACGGTGTTGTAATCACACAATCACGGTGGAATCCACGGTGCAATACAGTGGAATCCAGGCACAACCCCAGAAAGGTGGGGGTGGGGGGTTGGTATTTGGCTGAAAACTGGCTGGCTTCCGGCTGGCTTTCGGATGGCCTGGGAAATTTGAAGTGGCTGCATCTGTATGAGCCAGTTCCGACTGCTACGTGCAGTGCTGCTGGGTCTCTGCATTGCGTCGGGCCCGGCGTTACTAAGATGCACCCGAAGGAATCAAGCTGTGCAGGTGCTGAGCTGCACAATGTGGCATGGCTGAAAAACGTGCCGCTACCGCTTGATGCCCAGAACCCGAACACTATCCCAACTGCGTGCCAGCATCTGGATGTAATACATCGTTTATGAAAACAAGACATATTTTAAGAAAACACTGGGGTCAAGAAAATCTGATTATTTGTCAAACAGCTGTGGTAACTGTATCCCTCATTAGAGTGTTTATTTCAGTCAGTCACTGAAACTAGCTGACTGTCATCTCAAAACATCCCTCGGTTTTCTGTCAAAATAAATCACCGCAAACAGCCTTAGCACCTTCATGTCGGACCACTTCTTCCTGACTTCTGAAACAGTCTGAGGGAGCAACATTTACAGCATCTGCCACTCCACCGCATTGTTAGCCATAGTGATGTCCATACTGAGTTCACCAAACAACATTGTTTTTCTGATATCAGACTCCCAAACAAGAACTTCAACTTCACATTGTGTAAAGTTTTGTTTTTTACCCTGTCTTGCTACATTTGCCGTGCTCTACTTCTGCTGTTTTCTTGTTGATGAATATTAATTCAGGGCGTTTCACTGGCCATTTATAGGCATCTATGGGTGGGGCAAGACCCTCATTCACCTGCGCCACGTTTCGACTTGATTGTGATTTATAAAGGGAAACAGGTGTGGGACATGCGTGCACACTGTTTTATGAATCAGGATATTTTAGTGCGTAAGCACTTCAATGCTTTGTTTTCTACGTCACCTTTAGTCACCTTTCCTGCGCACAGTTTTATAAATGAGGCCCCAGGTATTTTAAGACAAAACATAATTTATTCCTTACCCTAACCAAGTGTCTTTAATGCCTAAACCTAACCCCACGTCAACCACAGCGTTGTCACAGCATTAAATTGATAACTGAATATATATATCTTATATGCATTACATATAAACTATACAAATGTAACATTTTTTTGGTTTGCAGACATGTATATTGCCAACATTTATTTTAGCGACGGGGTTGAAGTCCGGCACAAATTCACACTGAAGGCAGTTTTAAAATCAGTATTCTTAAAAGAGGACTGTACACCTTTAAATCGAAATGACACAATTACTTTGTAATCGATACAAAATTATTCTTCAGCTATTCTGACAAATAATTACACGTTTCAATGATTTTTCAAGCAAAAATGCCAAAAATTCTCTAATGCCAGCTTTATGTTTGTGAAAGTTTGTAGCTTTTCTTTCATTCATGTGATAGTTAATTTAAAAAATAATAAATAAATTAAAAAAAACAAGGATTTTAAAGAGGTCACCTTTGGCTTTGGGACACAGCGACAGGCTACCATAACTACTGCACATTCACATATATGTTGTTTTTTGTCGAGCCAAGAGCGTCACGTAGGTTTACATTACCACAGGTTTATGACAAAATCACTTGACAACAGCGACTGAATGAGTTCCCTCTGAGTGGTAACTTACTAAAAGAGTCTGAGAAGTCTGGGACTGTTCATAAAATGTTTAGGACGCCCACACCTAACGACACCTTACTAGTGAAGCTGCTCCTCTTTTTGGAACCACCACAGGATAGCTAAAAGTTTTGTTTTCAGCCATGCTTGTTGTTGCTATGCAGTCTGATGTCAATATATCAACAAGTCAAAATACTGCGAGAATCAAAATATACATTTTTCATATCATATTAAAAATCATACCAGTATTATTGTAAATGAGATGATATGCCACACCTCACCTGTGCAGCTCAATTATAAAGCAAACATGGCTAAAACCATTATAACAAATGAATATTGGATACAACTCGATATCAAAAGTTGATGCATATTTAAGGACTTGAGAACAACAACAAAAAATAACATGCCTAGTGTTTTTGTGTGTGATATATAAATTTCATGTCATTTTTGTTTTTAATATTTGAATTTTATCTTTGGCTATTTCACACCACAGTCCAAGCTAGAGAGTATTTATTGTATGACTGAATCCAGGGAGAATCTCAACTGCTTTCATCAACTTAATCTATTGTAGCCCTTGAAGATACACAATAAAGTCAGTGTAATCAGTTTTCATGTCCCTGAGCGCCATCATTTATATCTCAAGTCCTGCTATTTGCGCACACAAGGTTTTAATAGTCTAGCCCTATGGTAGAACTTCAATTACAGACAAAACATGTCCGCTGCTCCCCATCACTCCACACAAATCTGCTTCCCTCTTGTCACATCTGTAAATCGACCATTTCATTAAACTGAGCTCAAACATAGTGAGGACACTCAGGCCTGTTTTAGATAGATGCACAATGGTGGTGAGGAAAATAAAGTGAGTACCATGACCTCACTGCCCTATTTTTTGTTGACTTGTGATGGCGATGAAGAGAGACTATGCAGTGTGTGAGTGATTTGTTTTGATGTATGCTGTACTGCATACATAACTACCCTATAGCTCTGTAGTTGTGCTCTGTAGAATGATTTGAATTCCTGTATATCCTGTACAAGCTGGCCATGTCCATTACAATGGTAGCACTACTGGTGATGTGACTTCACCTGCCAATAACTTTGCCAAATTAAAACATTATGCTTTTAAAACAGCATGTTCTTTATGTTACAGTAGACGGACACTTGTTGGCAGCATATGTAAACCTAAATATGAATACAACAAACTCAGTAAAACAGCACAAAACTCCACCAACTTTAGCCTATGAACAAAAACAAACACGTTGGGTGAAGTTTGGCTATTGAAAGCACAGTGTCGCAGCATAATAAGCGCCAACTTTACAGTCAACAGTATGACAAAGCATTGTTACAAAGCACAGACAACAGTGCAGTCAACTAACACAAGTACTTATGCTAACGTTAACGTTACCGTTAGCCGGCGGATGCTCCTTGCTAGCTGATTACATTTCCCGTCCCTCACAGAAGATGAAAAATAAATAAATAAATAATGAACCGAGTTTCTTGAGTCTGAGGAGGTCTTGGTCCAAATGTTGCCCATTTAAACCCCTCTTTTCCGTTTAAACACGTTTTTTTTTCGCTATAAAGGCTGCCGATTTCTGTCACTTTACTCTTGTTTAATTTTACTTCACTAGCTAATTACATGCACCTGCTGGAGACGTGAAGCACGCGACTCTCTCTCGGGGTGTGTTCGATTTCTTCTTGTGCGCTCACCAGGCGGTGCTTAAATCATATTAATATTGCACCTGAGTTGCGCAACCTTTGTCACAGATACGCCGAGATAATATAACTATCCACCTAAATGTTAACTACTATAACTTAAATCCTTAGGGACTGTTCTTTACTTGTCAAAGGAGGGGGTGATGACTTTGTTTTTTTGTTTTGTTTTGTTTTTTGTTTGTTTTTTTACCCTGCCTGAAGCATAGATTTTAATAATTACTAGATATGGCATGGCAAGATGGCAGCTTTTCATTCAGATGAAGTTGCTTGCCTGGTGAATATACCAAAAAAACTTTTCTACCTTCTAGGTTTCCCTCTGCCGGTAAGCAGCCGCCCACTGGCCACGCCGTGAGTTCCCACTCAGCTCAAAGGCTCTATATTGTGATGATGTCACAGACTTTTAAATCTGTTATATCAGCTCCAGGAAAGTTTAACAAATATAAAACCACCATGGCTACTGTCCTTGTTTGCAGTTCGCTGTCAACAATTTTACAGACATCTCTTTTGTGATGGTGGCCTCCAGGGAAAGTTCTTATTAGGCCCTAGGTCATTATTACGCAGCAATGGGTAACACAAGTGGCCACTGAGAATAATTTGCTGCAAGGCTGAGCGGCTTTCCTGCAGGCCTGCCCTGAAGCTACAGATATTTTTCCTTGAGTCTCTCTGACTGACTAGCGGGAAATGCATGGCCCTCCCTCCACCATAAATTCGTTATTAGATTTTTAAAACTTAGCCTTTGATGTTCAAAAGTTTAAAGTTTAAAGTTGAAGAGGAAATCATAGAGTTGGGAAAAAAGTGTTGTTTTTTCACTCTGGTCATGCATGCTGCTTAGTCAGTGCAGGGGGTTTATTTTCTAGCTGTAGAATAAAGTGATTTTGATGAAATATCACTATTTTAAGCTCAGATTTGGTTATGCTATTTTCTGATGGAAGCATTCATCCCACACCATGTGTTCACGGACTGTCCAAAATTGAAAATCCAATGATAATTTATGCTTTTATAGTTTCTAGCTATGATAAATGATGTAATTTGGGATATTTTTTGAGAAAACATGACTTTCAAACCCACCCACATATTCTTTAAAAACTGACGCCCCTCCTCAGTGCTTCAAAAATATTTGACATGCCTCCCCTTTGTCGCACCGACCCCCCAAAGTAAAAGCAAATGAGGAACATTTGCTTAGTTAAGTTCTGATTTAGGTTGGGGTTTGTAATTTGAAATTACAGAACAACGCTTTTGGCAGCCCAAAGTTGATAAGATAAGAATAAACAGGTTTTCTGATTCTGTTTATTTGTGACTTTAATCAGTATCAATGATAGCCACTGCAATTACAAAGTGAGTCTTCAGAGAGCAATTTCTTTTTTTTTTCTTTCTTTGTTACTTGGTTTGTTTTAGGTCTGCCATTAATGATTATTTTTTTAGAATCAATTTTTCTTGATAAATCAACTGTTCAGTGTATGTAATTTTAGAAATTAGAGGAAAAAGATGCTTTTGGTATTTCCATACGTGTATTTCAGTGTGTGTTTGAAATGTTTTTATTTAACCAACAGTTCAAAATCCAAAGATCCTCAGTTTACTGTGATCTACTGTTTGTCAAAGAAAAACATCAAATCGTCACATTTGAGAAACTGGAGCCAGCAAAGGTTTGGCATTTTTTCCTGAAATGACTAAAACAATTAATTTGTGATAACAATGGTGGCTGGTTAAATTGCTGTTGATGGATAACCAGCTGACTTTTATATTTTTTCTCTAAAATGAGAAATTCTGATGTTGCATGGATCATTTTAGTTGAATCATAATATTAAAATGGCAACATAAGACATCTGATAGCCACAATATAGAGACAGAACAGGATTAGAGGAGACGAGCAAGATATTATTTCTACATTCTCTCTTTCTTACTGGTTCTTCTGTCAAGTTGTCTCAGCTGATTAAAGAAATGGGTGTTAATTGTTTCATCTCTCATCTGCACTCTGTTCCAGCAGTTGCAGAAGGCTAGTAGAGGGGGCTGGGAGTCCCAGAGATAATGAGATAAAACCATGATGGATCTGGCAACCTGCTTGTTCGGGCTCACTGGGAATGGCAGTTGCAAGCCAGCGTGCTCTATGAAAATATGGACTCCAGTCCAAAACCTTAAGGCTGGCTTAGTTCCATCTGTGAGAAAAATAAATGGAGTGAGAGTGCAAAGGATAGAAAAAACAGACAATGAAAGAGAAGGTGGGAGGAAGAGCAAGTGAGTGCAATGTAAGACAGAGAAAGAGAAAGACTGATGTGAGTTAATGTGTATGTGCATGGTATGTAAAGCTGACATTATGCTGCCCATGATACATTTTGTATGCATGCACACACAAATGCACGCACTCACGCACGCGCACACACACACACACACACACACAAGTGTGTAATAACTTTTTTAAAATTTTCAAGCTACTAAAAGAGCTATATTTTATCTTGATAAGATGTTGACTGTGTGTGTTGGCTGGAGTTAAGTATGCCACAAATAGATGCCTATTGTCATTAAATGAGGAGAAGGCGGGGGGGCACCTTCAAGTCAAACGCTACGACTCCTCCCTTCACTTTTCCGCAGCGCCATAATGCCAACAAACAGCACAGCATGAAAGCGGCTAAACGGATTATTAACTGGCTTATTAACGAGCAGGCGTGAGAGGATTAGCCGTGTTGCTTTGAAGTCAATCTGAGGAAGGAGAAATTGACTTGGAACGCACTACCTCTCTTTTCTCTCATTCACTTTTTCTCTCCGCTTTCTACCCTTTTTCTATTTTTGAGTTAATGAAAGAGGAGAAAAAAACTCTCCAGTCACTTGTAAAAGTGTTTTTCATTCAGCAAACCCACGCCCTGTCAGCAGACTTAGATAACTGTGAGCAGTATAGACAAACCATCTCACCTACTCACGGAAATCAGGCACTTCTGTTTTTTCACTTTAGCACATTTTGTATCTTAATTCAGTTTCCACTAATTATTCAACTTCCTTCAGAAAGCAAGACCATTCAAATCAAGAAACTATCCTTGAACACCAAGAATAGATTATAGTGAATAACATACTTCTTTTTCATTGATTAGAACCATTCAGGTGTTCAACCATGCAGACCTCTGTCAAAACATTTACATGTATCCTGAAGAATGTGAAGAATAATACTGGGACAAAAGAAAATGCATTAATGTGGAATTTCTCTTGATATAAACATCCAGACCGTTGAGAGTTTCACCCAGATGAATGCATATATGCGAAATAGAAATGGTTCTCAACACTACCAAAAAGTGCTTCTTTGGCCAGTAATTATAGGGAAACCTGTTTTAGTGCTGCATTGCACCTATCTTTTAAAGGTGCTATGCCGCGCCTTTGTCAAATAGTGCTATATACAGTAGAATAGAGGGGCCCTACAATGGTATATATTTTTTAAATTGTTGAGCATGGGGGCCCTTGAGTGATGCCAGATAATACCAATTTCCTTCTGACTGACACTTTCACTTAAATACGAGTGATTGTTTTTTTCATTTCTTACAGCATTTTGGCCTAAGGGATTCAACATTTTGTAGTAAATGCTTGCTGAAAAACAAAATACGTTACCTTTTCAAACCCGGAATATTTCCCTGCATATGGGGCAAAAAGAGAGAGCCACTGCTCTACAGGAATACACACAAAGTGACCATTTGTGAATCGATTAGTTGTGCCATGTTACCTGGAAATTGTGAAGAAAACTTTTTTTTTTTTGTTCGCACATGGCTCAGACTTGTTGATTTACTGACTGATTGGGGACCATGTTTTACAACAGCAAAACTATATCAAACTTGTGCAGTATAGTCCAACTCATGTATCCAGTTGTATGCTCAGTACTTCATTTTTGCTACAACCTTACTATTTGAAAACTGAACTGAAAGTGAAACGTATATGGTCTCCTCAAAACCAGTACTAAGGGCTTTTTGTGTGTGTGAAAATGCATATGCAATGACTGAATTCCAGGTAACACAGCATAATTAAGTGATTTGCAAAAAATCATTTTTATTTCTTTAAGATGTCATCCTCGGAAACACGCTGTAGGCTATTTTAATTTAGTGGTCTTATTCTTTCCCCACTAAACTAAACTAACCTAAACTAAACTAAACTAAGGTTAAGAACTAGTAGTGAACCTACTGTGGGGAAAGAATCAGTAGAAACTCTAAATGGCTATACAGGGGCTTGAAAAGTTCTTTATGTGGCAGAGGTGCTATGTAGGTCCAGCATGTTGAGCCACGCCAATGAACTGCTGAGGAACCAACATATTACTGCAAAAAACACATTTCAGCATAACTGAGAAAGTTTTTCCATTACACTGGAAAATATCAGAACATCCTGTTGATAGTTTTGTTAGGAACTATTTGTTTGGCAAAAAAGTGTTAACAATGACAACTACTGTGTTACACACACACACACACACACACACACACACACACACACACACCTAAACAAGTACCTTCTACAAAAAGAAAATCTAAGCCAAACATAATGCTTTTTGGTTTAGTTTTTTTTTTTTTTTGCTGCTGTTTTGCTTTTTTTTTTTTTTTTTTTTCGATTTGAGTTTTGAATTCAAGTCTAGTTCGCCCCATCTTGTGCTGTGTCAAAAGTTTTGTTGTTTTCATCTTGGTCCCTTGTATTTAAGAAACTGAAATAATAAAAATAAACAAAACTATTGTTTTATCATTGACTGTGTTTTGTGGATTATGAGAAATAACAAGGACACTGTTTTTGGGAGAAGAAGATGTTGCTGCTGATTTCCCTTAATGAGATTTTTCACTGCTGTGTTTGTCCTCAAATAAAATCCAATTCACCTCATTTGTATTGGAGTGGAGTAAAAATTTCAAAAACTAGCACCTCAAAATCTGGACAAATAAAACCAAACCTATTTCCTTTAAGGCCTCAGTGGGAACATTCAGTCTCTGACTCCAGACAGGGATGTTATGATCACACACACCAGGAAAATATTGCTGCAGCTGGTCTGAAGTCTTCATGACATTTGATGCCTCCAGTCTTAAAAGTGTTCAATCTAGTCTGCAAGTTGGGTCCAGTCCAATTAGTGCAAAAACTGATCCAACAACAAACACTTCCTTTCAAGTGATGTGCTTCTATCTTTTGATCCGATCCGTCAGCAGGAACCAAACCCTTGCTGAATTGCCCCTAAAATCACTGTATGATTAAAAGGAAGACACATTATTGGCTTTTTAGATACGAACATCTTTTTGGTTTCCATCATCACCAGAATTCAAAATGATTCTCATTAAAGCTGCAAAAGGCAGCGGGAGGTAACCGTGGAAAAACATCCAGACAAAAAAAAGTGACACGGAAAGTAAGAAGTATGACTTTTGTGCAGGTTTTAAATCATCATCCTCCAGCTGAAGTGACCATTCTATCTGCACAAATAAGGTCACTCAGCAGCATCTCAATGAGTGGGAGTGAAATGTGTATATCTCTGTTGCCAGGAGTCTTCCTGAGATCAACTTTAAGTAAGTACTCTGACACATCTGCAGCACTTATATATTTTGTTCGCCCATACTGTAGCATCCAACCGATGAGTTATGCAGTCACAGTATGTCACAAAAAACTCATTATTTCTTCTTTTTTCTTCCTCTCAGTTCAGAGTCAAGGTATATGTGAATGTAATCCTCCCTAAGCACCATAGTCTTTTTTACAGCATATCCATGTCACTAATTAGAATCATATTTCTTTATTTATATAATTTTACAAAGCGCTGTTCTCTTAACTCCAACATTGACGTTAATCAGCACTCTGATGTTTCTGAGTGTGCGTTTACTGCACGCGCTCAACAACAACATCCAGTGTTTGTAGGTCACCCTAATCACCTCCCACTCTAAAGCTTTGGGCCCTGTGTTGACCATATCTGTCTGAGGGGAGCACATCACCTAGGAAGCAAAAGTATACAAGGTTATCAGGGTCACTGCACGCCATACCACATTTCACTGAACTTTAAAATAACTCACGGCATAGGAAAAACATTTCACCCAGCCACACACAAACCTGCCATCTACAAACACATGCTTGAGAACACTTTACTTAAATTGGCCCTCATTAATCATCAGTGCAAGATAATTTATTTTAATTCAAGCAAGATATATAACATGCACAAAAAATAGCTCGGTGAATATTTTACCAGGCACCTGCATAGTTAATAATTACATTAAAATTAATGTAAATGTTTCATGTATGTCTGATTAGATTATACAACGTGTATCTGTGCTTCTAATGACTTCATGATCTGTTTTCAGTGCAGATTATTATAAACAAAGTGTTATGTATACCTGCAATAATACAAACAGAACATAACACTGTTTTTGAATATCAATAAACTATGTAACCCCTTCAGATGTACCATCCATTCAAATACACATTAAATATTTATTGGTTTTAGCCAATAAAAATCCACCTTAAAGTTTGACATTGGCAAAGACGCTTATTAGATTCTGTTTGACCAATAAATGTTTTGACACAAGCCAGCGAGGCAGACAAACAGCGAAGGAAGTGAATTAAAAAA
The DNA here is from genome assembly GCA_019142605.1 of Cephalopholis sonnerati. NCBI lineage: Eukaryota > Metazoa > Chordata > Actinopteri > Perciformes > Serranidae > Cephalopholis > Cephalopholis sonnerati. The sequence continues at coordinate 9,699,449 of JAGQAX010000001.1, forward strand.
CCTTTTCACCTTTCAAAGGCCTTTAAAAGATAAATTTTCTGATTCAGCTTCTTATGTGGTCCTGATAGGAACATGAATTATTCTGCAACAGCTAGAAGAGATGCTTATTTCATTGAACAGTTCTCTGTATTTGTGTTGTGATTTCTGTTTACCAATCAAGATATAGCCCTCTGAACGTTAAAATTAGCTAAAGAGACCAACACTGTTTTTCTGTACCAGACTGTAAACATGTTTATTTCTACTGTAAAGTTGGCCATTTTAACATGAGGGTCTATTGGGATAGACTTGCCTCTGGAGCCAGCTTTAAGTGGCCATTAGAGGAACTGCAGTTTTAAGCACTTCCGTGTTGGCTTCATTTTTCAGCCCTGCAGGTTGCTGTTTCATCAGACCACACACACACACACACACACACACACACACACACACACACACACACACACACACACACACCTGTCAAAATATTCATCATACTGAGGCCCGCAAAAAATATTGAGTTAGTGTCCAAATATCAAAAGATATCTATCTGCAGGTTTGTTTACATAAGAATGTCACCAACATTTCCATCAACATGATGCCAGAAAAAACAACACAGCTTTCCTGACCATTAGACTTGGGCGCGGCGCCAGAGTATTTTTTTCACAGAACCTATGAGCCAAATTAACAGAAAAGAAAAAATATATATGCAGAGGCATGTTTTACTGTCATTTTTACTCCCGCTGCTTCTGTCCTCTCATCTGCTCTCTGTTAAGTTTCACTGTCAGCAGGGCTCAGCTCTTCAACATGTGCACATGAACACACAGACACATTTATCTATGTTTATTTATTTAGGATATTTTAATTTTTTAATTGTCATATTCCCATGCTAAAGTCTGAATATTCTCAAAAATTAAAAGTTACTTGCTCTCTGAAAGGGTGTACTTGCACTGCATTATTATGGTATTGTGTTATCATCATATCAGTGACATAAAATGGTTTTAGGATGACAGCCAAATTATTTATTGCAGTTAATCTGGGACAGTATATCATTCAACAAAAGCCATTATTATGACAGGCCTACACACACAGTAGATTTTGAGTGTTTAATTCATTAGAAATAATACAGCAGTCAAAGAGTCCATTGTAGTGTGCAGTAGAAAATATAACAGAGACATACATTAACATGAAAATGTTAAATTTAGTCTCATTTCTACATGACAGAAAGATAAAACTGAAAAAAAACAAAAACAAAAACTGGTACATATTCAGGTTGTAAGGGGTTAATCATGCCTCAGAGTATTTTTGGAAAGATCAAGGCTGTATATCTAATTAACCCTCTAGTATCATAAGCATTTCAGACTCTAAGCAACTTCTCCCTACAGTATATGCATGGCTGAGGCTGAAATCCAATATTTCAATAAGGTCTCAGTTTCCAGGGCCTGAAGAAGGTGAATCTTTGTTTACACTCATTAGTCAGTATTGATTTAAGATGGACCCGTGTGAACTAATGGCTTGCAGTATGATTTCATTGTTCATTGAACAGATGTAACACAGAGATACATCTAAAAATCCTCCTCACTGCACTGATTTCTCTAAAATGTTCAGTCCACTGCTGACGGCGATTAAAGTGCTTGACTATTGTGTCAACTTGGCACATCTGAAAGTGGATAACCGAGACTCAAGTCCACTTCAGCTTAGCTCACCCTGCTGTGATCCAAGATTAGCCACCTTGCAGAGTTAATACTATTTTAGAATTTAACCCACTTAACCCTAGGCTAACCAGCAGTGGAAAAAGGGGGCTTATTTATTAGCCTTAAGCCACCCAAGAAAGAGTGTGCTGTGAATTTACAATGTGACTGGTGCTGACGTGGTAAAGCCCCCTCAAAATATAGTATCCTTTTTTACTGATGCTGACTCCCGTCTCCAGCGTGCTATGATCCAACTCCTGCCTCCAGCTTTGACAACCCCACCAAGGCTCGAGGGATCTATGTCTCCGTTCCCACAGACTCCGGCTAGAATAGATATGCTGTGTCATTGCATCAGCATCACTCAAATCATGAGACTTTTTTTATTATTATTATAAACATCATCTACATCCATGTCAGTGGGTCTATCTGCCTCTCCATCTGTATGGTTTGGAGCGATATCATGTTTGTGTCTCACTCATCTGCGTAGAGTGATGTGAAATGGCAAGTCGTCAGACCGACAATCCGCTGTGGGCGAGGAGTGTCTGTCATTACAGAGGAACCCAGTTGTTCAGTGTGTATGTGTGCTTCTTGCTGTGTTTGCAGGCCAGAGAATGCTTGTTTGTGTGAGTGTGTGTAAATTCAAGTACATGTAAGGACAACAGGGTTTAGTTTTACCCAACAAAGCTCAAGTGCAAACTATAAACACTGGCACAGCTGGCGCCCTACAACTCTGTCAGACGCACACACAAAGCAAAGTGTATTAACGCAGCTGGAGCAGTTTCAAAATTGTCCCTCCACATGTATGACTGCGACAATGCAAAAGACGTAGATAGAAAGACAGCAACTTATTCAAAGAATAAAATGCAACTTCTGAAAATGTGTTATTTGTAAGAATTGCAGCCAGATTAATATATCCGAAAGCAAGCCCACACTTAAATGAGTTTGTGTATTTATATTCAAGGATGAATGAAGGTCTCATCAATAATCTCTGTGTGACAATAGTCAGTGTCAACCAAAAAGATTCATTTTAGTCTGGGTTATTGCTTGTTGCTTTTCTTTCTTGCCATTTTGTTCATTTTTGGACATATTTTGTTTCCAAAAAAGTCCCTGCACTCCCCACTGGCTACCTGCCCCTCAAAACATGTGTCCATGCAGCATTGTTACATCTTTTCCTTGGAAATTTGTGGTTGAAGTTTGGGATTCTGTGGCTGTCATTATGCTTGAAAGTAGAATTACTTATGAATGAGACTCCAATGAACATATATTAGCAAAGCAGTCAAGCATATCTATATGTGATTTAGGTGAGTTTGAAGATTAAGTCTATCTCATTTTTATTGCTCATTATTGGATGATTTAAGGACTGCGTTCTTTAGTTCAATATTCCTCATTTCTGATGAGTTCTTCTGGATGGATGAATATGAGAAACTTCAGCTGTGTTCTGGGAAGGAAATCTTTTTTGCGGGATATTTTAGAGTCTGGGACTGGATGGGCAGTTCTTTGGTTGCAATGTAATGTAACAGAACTTCTGTTCTGTCGGACAAATGTTTCAATACTGCAACAGTATACATTTTCTACTGTCTAATAAACAGATTCTTAGAGGGAAGAATCAGTTTAGTAGACCCGGCTTTGGATAAGCAGTTGAAAATGGATGGATGGATAATAAACAGAGGTGAAAGTAACAAATTACATTTACTCTTGGTCCTGTAACGGTCATTTTTTTGTGTTTGTTGTATCTTTAAAATTACTAAATTCTACTTTACTTATGTAAAATGTAAGCGTACTGATTGAGCTCAAAGTGTTTTTAAAACTTAGACAGAACAGCTGAGTGGACTGGTCATATTACACATTGAGAACGAGCAAGGATAAATAGACTTATAGTTTGTTCATCATTTTTGTTCTCTTTTGTTGGTTAGTTCTCGTGAGGCTGTACTGAGGGAGGCAGATATATATTTATAACTGATAATCACCTGAAAAATGCCATTTAAAGACATTTAAAAGATTGTTGGTTCAGACATTTGGTCCCAGTTCCACTAGTGTATATGTTGACATTACTGCAATTTACTTTGTTGCTTATTTTCTTTCTTACGCAAGTACTCTTAGCTGAATAAAATTTCTTTAAAGTACAGTACTTTTCCTTGAGAATAATATCCAGTACTCTCTCCATCCCTACTTATAAGTCCCTGTGGGCCGGACACTTGTATGTGCATGACACAATAATGAAACCTAACAAATAGTAAGGTACTAAACGAGACATGGATGCTATGTACACAGTAGAACAGAACTAGGAATTATTTCAACACATTACATACTGGAACGCTGCCTGAGACTTGACTGACAATGATGCACTGCTGAGAAACTGGTGTTGAGGCTGTGATGGACAATGAATGATATTTTGATTTTAGTTTCTGTACATGGATGTTTGCTAACTTAAATGCTAAGCTTGAAGAGCTCAGTGCACAGTTGAAGACACAGCAAGAGCCTCGGAACAAGCTGGCCCAACTGTGCAGCGACCACTGAAAGCAAATTAAGCTCACCAGGGTTCAGGCAGGGCCAGGATCCTTCCTTGCTGTTGGCAATCAAAGCATTTAAGTTGATATTTTCACCTTGTAGTGGCTGTTATTGTATAGCCATCAGGCTCAGTGGTAATAACATCCCCTAGACCTAAAAACAAAAAAGTTTACAAGTGCTACCTGTGTGGGGACAATGATACTATCTGTTAAAGGTAATGGGTAGTTCATGTATACTTTAAATGCAGCAGTGGTTGTTGTTGACATGTGGGTTTGTCCTTGTGCTGCACAGACAGTAGGAGGATTTATCTGTTGTGGTGGCAGGGCTCATTTTGTGGTTGATAAATAGTTCAACAAGATGATCTTAATTTGTTGGGAATGTAAAAATGACATGATGAATGTGTTGTATTGGCACATATAATGCAGGATAATAAAAGATAGCTGACTTGAAAAATTATTAACAAGTTAAACAGCTCTAAATTATATACAATGGACTGTGTAGTACTGAATAGAAGAGGCTCTTTTTCTTTGACTCACAGCAGTGCCCTCGACATGGAAATGTTATCTTCAACAAGAAATGGGTTATTTTCCAACACACGGTAGAAGAAAAAAAAACATTATTTACCAGCAATAACTGTAATAATTCTTTCATGAATTTTCTGTCCACACCTTACACTTGCAGCAATCTGTTCAAGCATGCAATGACAAGGTAACACCCTGGATGTGGGGGCGGCTGTGGCTCAGGAATTAGAGCGGGTCATCTACTACTTGGAATATTGGTAGCTCCTCTGGTCCACATGTCAAAGTGTCCTTGGGCAAGATACTGAACCCCAAATTGCTCCCAATGGCTGTGCCACTGGTGTGTAAGTGTGTGAATATTTAGCAGGAGGCACCTTGTATGGTAGCCTTGGTTGCCTGCGTAGGAATCTGTGTGAATAGGTGAATGTGACATGTAGTGTTAAAAGGCTTTGAATGGTCAAAAACTAGAAAGGCGCTGTACAAGTGCAAGTCCATTTAGCCCACATAAGTTGCCTCTACCCATGACCCAATTAGAAAAAACACTATCACATGCACAATACAATCAATTCCAAGTTTCCATGTCATGAGATGAGCAGTTGGTTTGGTCTGAAGACTACAAGTTTGGAAATAAAATGAAAATAATGGGGATGTTGAGTTATGAAGAAGGCGCAAGCAGCTCAGGGCATTAGCTTCTAAAAGCATAATAGACCCTCTGTCTGACCAAACTGTCGACAGTTGAGTTACATTGTGGGTAATCTAGGTGCCAGGCTTTGACAAGAAACGTATTTTTGAATCTGCTGCATCAGTCTCATACTTTCTGTGTGTGTGTGTGTGTGTGTGTGTGTGTGTGTGTGTGTGTTTTAATCTGACTTTGTGTTGTTATTCTGACAATGTTACAGGAGTGTACTGCTAAATCAGTGAAGTACTCTTTTAAGGCTTCCTGCATGTGCCTAGCTGTTAAGAGACTATAAATGTCACTGTCCATGGTGCTGAAAAAGTTGATGATTTCATTTTGGCTAGTTGAACTGTCTTCATACCATGATGCATGTAAAAAATACATAAAATACTAACCATAAATGACACCAACAATACAACAGAAGCATTTAATCTGCTTAGAGTCATCACATTAAGTACAGTACATCATAAAAATGCAGCCTAATGTTCAGTCATCACAGCCTTCAAGCACTGAATTTTATATGACACACATTACTTGGTGGAAGTAGGTATAAACAAAAAAAAAACTGAATGTGCTCTGAGTGATGTGGCTGTTTTGAGGCCGACATTAAGCACAGACATTAAGCCCTTAAGCACAAATTGAGAACTAGCCTCAAATCACTTGGTGACAGTTCTTATTAGCTTCTGCAATAGTAGGTACATCTACAATTCATGCAGGTGTTTTCACTCTGTCAGAGACTTAACATTCTTATTTCAGATCTCTATCAGCACAAGAAATTCTCTGTCAAAGAAGAAAAATAACCAAATACAGACAAAGCATAGAAGGAAAATATATGGGTTATCAATAAAAATAGCATTTAAGCTACACAGAGGTACAAACATGTCTCTTGTTTACGAGATTCAAGGCCACACTGACAAATAATGATAAAAAGAAATATAGCTTGACATCATAAAAAAAAGTCTAGTAGCCCACACTTCTCTCCATCAAAGAGCTTTGCAGTGATCACTGTGACGGCTATGTTGCACATCATTTCTATCTGGGCGATGACACCCTTACATGACAGAGAGGAGGAAGAGGAGAGTGAGGAAGAGTAGGATGGTAACAGAAATTGGCAGATGTAAATCTGCCGACAGATACATATCACAGGGCCACTTAAGGACAGAGCAACAATATTTTTTGAGGATTTAAATAAAACTATTTTGTCTTCCAGTCATTGTTCTTAAAGCTCTCACTCAGGAATAGGTATTATTTACTCATTTTTACTTTTAGTGGGTCAAGTTGTGCACGGTATTCTAAGCCTGATGCATTTATGAAACAAGCAGGGTCAAGATTTAAATGTATACCTTTTGGGATGCTCTTTACTGAACCATCAACACAACCTTTTTTTCCCCATCTTGTCCTTGGACAAGAACAAGTTACCCACTCTCTTCAGATCAACTCTTGAAGCCCACTGATTGCCACACAGGTGACAACAAACACTAGCATTGATTTCACCTCCACCAAATTAATGATGGAAGAAAGAACTGGTGTGAAAACAACATCTCACCTCCTGTGGCTTGTAATCTACTCTCACTCAACTCTCTCTGCCCACAACTCTTCCTTTCTTTGTGCTACTTTTTATTGTCTCTCTTCGGCTTGCTCACCATCCAGATAACTAATGCTGCAGCTTTGCAATAGGTAAGAGGCTTGGTTTGTGTTTGTGTGTCAGTGCATGCACGCTTTTTAATTTATATCTTTGTAAAGACCAGTTTAAGAATGTTTTAAGACATGGTTTAATCCTTATTTCTTTCAAAGAGCTGTGTGAGGGTTAGTACTTTGTTTCACGGTTAAGGGCTGCGCAAAATATCAATATCGAGATATGAGACGAGGTATCGTCTTAGATTTTGGATACTGTACTTATTGTCTTTTCCAGGTTATAATGGCTGCATTACAGTAAATTGATGTGATTTTCTGAACTTAGCAGACTGTTCTAGCTCTTCCACTCTTTGGCTTTACCCTCTTAGGCCTTAAATTCACATTACTGTTAAATACTTACTAAAAGGTTTATTGTGTAATTTTTGTGAAAACACCAATAGTCAACCCTCCAATATTGTTGCGGTATCAGTATTGAAATATTTAATTTTCTCCTTTCCACCTAACCTGGGGTAAAGATCAACATTTGGTCTAGGTGGACTACAGCAATCTCACCAGAACAATGGCATTCTTAGGACTGTCTTACTAAGACTTAATCATGAACCCACCAATTTTTTCCTGGAGGTATTGAAAATGGTAACAGATATCAACATTTTTCAGTGTATTGTATTAAAGTTAGAAATTCCAATTATCATGACAACATGTAAACCCAAACCATGGTTGGTTGAGTCACACTTTACTAAAATAGATCAAAAGACTGACCAAGTTTGTTATTGCTATTGTAAGCATAGTAATTTATCATTTATAATACTGTTGTAAAAATGAATTTATATTCAAGGTTTGGACCTGACCCCTTTGAAATCACAAAGTCAAAGATAAATGGAAGATCTACCATCTGGAATAGATGGAGTTAAGGTTAGAGTTAAGGTGAACAATCTGTAACAGCAACACTATGCAAATCTTCCCCAAAACTGGAAAGGCATGCCTAAATTTGTTAACTGTGTCTCCCATTTATTACAACAGAAGTTCAATAGAATATTAGTGGGAACAAAGTGTAACGTGACTTTACTGTAAGTGTTGGGCCAGGCATGTAGTTGTGGACCTTAAGGTTAGGTTTACGGGTAATAAATGCGTTTTGACAACAATGGTCCTCACAAGTATAAAAGTACAAATGTGTGTGTGTGTGTGTGTGTGTGTGTGTGTGTGTGTGTGTGTGTGTGTGTGTGTGTGTGTGTGTGTGTGTGTGTGTGTGTGGAGACTAATATTCCCAGGGCTCCACAGTACATGGCTAGAAAGAAGGAATGCAAGAAAAACAAAACAAAAGACTGAGCAAGGAAAAACACAATATTAATATATATATATAATATCAAAACTACAGAGTCAGCTTTTTATGAGAATCAGTTAGAAACGTACAAGGACTTTCTCCAGTACTCTAGTTTTCAGCAGTATTTAATAGAAAAAGATTTATATGAAGTATCTAAAATAAAGAGCGTAACTATTGTTTCTGAAATTAAGGATATAGCCAATATGACATAAACATTGTGCACTGCCATAACTTTAAATGATAGAGGCAGTGCAACAACACATTGCACCCACACACACACACACACACACACAAGCACACACAAGCACACACACACATACAGTCACATATAGACTGAGTCCCTCGCTTGAGTCCCCCAGGAAATGGCCATCACTGTCAATTAGGATCACTCTGCACAGTGGCCGATGTACTTCACTACAGAAAACCATTACACCCTCTCCCTCTCTTGCTTTCTCTTTCTCTGTCCCTCTCACACACATAAAGAAAAAAAAAGATACACATTATGAATAGCAAAAACCTCATGGGATACTGAGCCACTGAGAGCCCATTACAATTCCACTGAGACTGAAGATGGTTTACAGGCACTTTAGGCTCTGGGAGCGCAGACAGACGCACACACATACACTTGAACATACACTTTAAACAAGACATAAGGTTGTGCTCTCACAAACACACAGAGTCCATCATCTAATACACCCAGGGAGATGTGCAACATTTCTGTTTAGGATAGTGCTGTGCAAGACACCGGAGGCACTTTAATATATTTTAAATTCGATTGTGACAATAGTACAGCCCTGTCAGCTCTGGACACTGCCAATAAAGATGTGGTTAGACACTTTTAGGTTAAAGCTGCACTAAAGCAAGATTTCAGGTAATGATACCAGCATCATATAGGCTTAAATCACTACAACAGCCAGCAACACATAACTGATATGCAATAACTCTACTTACACTAACAGTTATCTGCTGTCTGATAGCACGCTCACACCAGAACTGACTGCAGATCTGTTGTCTCTCTCTTCCTCGGGCAATTGTTTGAACAGCAGGTTGGTTTGAATGTCCCATGTGCAGTTTACTGACACTTCCTTTCCCACTGACACCTTTTACTGAATCTCCACAACACTGTCTCAAAAATAGTGTGGGATAAACTGTGAAACATTACATAGATGATAGTAATGTGATTTCGTTGAGAAGAAAATAACATTTTCTGGCATGGAGCACATATTTAAAAAAAAAAAAAAAAGAAAAAGATTAAAAGTGTATTAGTTTTGTACTATTACCATTTTCAGTCTCCGCTGGATGAGTAGTTTAAGAAAACTTTTTAAACTTTTTTAAAGAAATGCTTGGGTGTTTTTCTATAACTCAGTTTTAAATCAGTGGGGATCCACTTAAAATCTTTCACCATGCAACTTGAAAAATTCTTCTTCCTCGTAGTGCACATAAAGTCTAAAAAAACTGTATCCCTAAAGCCATTGTAATGAAAAATCACCTTGTGCCTATGTAACCAGCAACAATAAAATCACACAAACTGCTTTAAAACCTAAACACTCTAAGATGGTGAGGTATTGCCTACCTCTGTCTGATTTCCATACCATTCTGCCACCCTGGTGCAAAACTTATTACCAAATAAAGTCAGATGAAGCAGACTGGAATGAGACATTTCATCTGACCTACCTTGCTGTACTATTAAACTTCTCAAGCTACATCATGAATCTCTTCTCTCTGCAGTGTGGTTAGTCACAACTATAATCACAGTTTTGCATAAATATAGACATTTTGCAACACTCTGTTTCTCATTCTGTTTCCTGTGCTGTTCGATGAAAGATTAAAAACTGATACAATGAGCCGTACAACATTTCACGGTAACGTTTTTCAGGCTTTCCTTAACATATTGATTACATTGACAGTATGGGCTTACCATCTGTTTAACATTGTGTTGCATCAGTAGGAGGACTGTAAAATGAAGTGCGTTGAATGTGCCTGAAACAGTTATAGTTCACAGATATATTTATTTTAAGATTTTGATGAGGCAGTTGTTCTCCTGTAAATGATGGATATACAGGATGCATATTCAATATTGCATTAACCAGTACTTAGAACTGAATGTATTTAAGTGTACATATTGGCTTTCATGGCTGCACACCAGTGGTTCACAAACTTTTTTTTTGTGTCAAGGAATCCTTAATTGATACACATTAGGTCACAGACCCCCACTTAATAAGATTTTGCTTCAGAGACCTGCATCTGAAAAGATCAGGGCCCCGTTTCCCAGATTCGATGTATCTTAGCGCTCTACGACGGTCTCTAAGATATATCTTAGCTAAGGAGCTTCTTTTTCTACGAGTGTTTCCCAAACTGTCTCTTAGCGGGAGCTTGTAAGGAGAGCTGCTAAGATACATCGTAAGTTGGAGCTGTCCTCCACCACGGTGCTGAAAGTGTATTAATCGATGCCGCATGCATCGATTGATCACATATAAGGGTATATAAATGACGTTGTAATATAAAAAGTATTGCCTCAATAATTTTACCGTCATCAAATATTATATCACAAATGCGGCTATGACTCATAGATCATCTGTCAAACTATGTGAAATCTAATCCACACACGAGTATTATGAAAAACAACGTTTTGAAATCTCCACCCAGACCAGTGTTTTGGCACCGTCTCATGCAAAATCCCCGTCCATATTAATACGTCTGAAGCAAAAATATCATGCGCATCCTGCCATAAACAAGAAAAATACTAATGATGAAGCACACAAACGCTGCCCACACTAAAGCTGATGTTACTGAAACATCTACAAAAGCATACGTGTTTGTCGCTCTTACTACATCATTGTAGTTTCAATGCCAGTTTGTGTCTACCATGCACGTTTTCCAACATCAGTTCTGTCAATTTACAGACCTCAAATTTGTAGTTGTCACGCATAGGCACCTGTAGCAGCAGCATAACCAGTTTCATTGCCCTTTGTGTGTGTGTGTGTGTGTGTGTGTGTGTGGGTGTGTGTGTGTGTGTGTGTGTGTGTGTGTGCGTGCCATAATTAATCACAGGTGCATGCCAGTACCAATGTAATATGTTGTGCACTGGGATTGGTTCATGTGGCCTATATAAGCTCACAGGTAGCCACACATATGCGCAACACCGTGACACGATGACTGAGAAGGGCGAAGTTACACCTGGTAGCCCTGGAAATGTGCGGGGACACAAGGGTAAGCAGATTTTGGATCTCTTCACGTGGCAGCCGGTACTTTGATAGAATGGCACTGTCAGAGAGGACATCCAGCGGACTGAAGTTCGTCCTTATAAAATGGTTTACATGAACCAAATGGCTACGCGGACGGCGACGCCTTCGGTTCATTTGATTTAGCACGAGAATACGCTGTATTGCAGCCATCATCTAGTCTACAATGAAGCAAGCAGAGACGATGCGCATGGGCGCCTATATAGCGCTAGTGCAGCCCGTTTGATTAGTTTCCAGCCGGCTTCATTAGACGAACAAAGAAATGATGTCGTCAGTTGATTAGCTCCATTAAATGGATAAGTGAATATGGATGATGAATGGAACATAAATAAATAAACCCGAATATTCATCATATTCCATGTTCGTTATTATTTTTCACAAGGTTAGTTTTAAATTAATGATGTGATTTGCGCATGGAGTCTAGATGTGAATTATACTGCAACAAGCATGATTTCAGCCTACTCAAGCTAAAACTGTGTTAGGATGAACGGAGCGCATCACTAAGAGACTGCTTACGAGTGGTTCAGACCGCACGTCTTAAGATATATCTTACAGAAGATATATCTTAGCTACGAAGGCTCTGGGAAACAGCACGTAAGCTTAAGAGAGACCTTAAGATATAACTTAAGAAGCACGTAGCGCTACGAAGGCTCTGGGAAACGGGGCCCAGATTGTTAGATACGATTAAGACCAGAATTCTATTGTTGGCAACTAGAGCTGCAACAAGCAGTTGATTAATAAATTAATAGAAAATAAATTGAAAACTCAATTTTATTAATCAAACAATTGTTTCAGTATTTTTTTAGGCCAAAAAGTCAAACATTTGCTTTCTCATAAGTGATAATAAACTGGATTACTTTGGCTTTTTGTACTGTTGGTTGGATAATATACCATTTGCAGATGTTACATTGAGTTCTGGAGAACTTTACCGGGCAATATTTTCTGACATGTTATTGACAAAATGATTAATTAATGGAAAAAATAAAGTGCAATACTAATATCAATGAAAACAATAGTTAGTTGCTCAACAATTGAGGAGATAACCATGAAGTAAGTGAAACCTACAATCACAACAGTCACTTGGTATTGACCAAAATAATCCGATACCAAGTAGTATCAAAACATCCCCAGTTAAACCTGCATTTGATCATTTTTGCCCAGGTGGGCTGATCCCAAACTGTCCCCTCTCCCCACCAGAACATCTGACTTTCTGTTAGAACCATCTGCAGAGCCATCATTCTCTCAGCGAACACTCAGTTCACGGTCTGCCTGGTAGGCATGAGCTACACAGCGGCAGCAGCAACTAACATCCAACACCATTCCGTTCAATGGTCCCAACAAAATTACAATGAACCCGAAACAGCTTGCCCCTGTCGTTGAACCAGTTGATTAAAAGCTGTGTGATGCTAACAGTTAGCCCTGTCACTACGTGTGAGCAGCCAGGCAGACTCTTACAACTTTCCCTGATGTGAAGCTCATACTCAGCAGCTTCAGCAGCAGCTTCAATGTGTTTGGTCACCGGACATTACAACCGAAATTCAACAAAACATCAATTTCTAAAAACAGTGGTTGCCAGCTGGGTTGTTTTAAGAGGATGAAGAGAGGCCTTGTGTCATGAAACGAGTGTCGTAATGTTCTGTCTCTTTCTCTATCTATCTATCTATCTATCTATCTATCTATCTATCTATCTATCTAGTGATTGAAGCCAATAAAAGCCCACCTGGAACTCCATCAACGACCCATGGTTGAGAACCAGGCAAGGGAAGGAAAGGGAATCTTCTGCATGGATATACATGTGTATGTGTATTTTTTAATTCAATTTTTTTTTTTTTAATTTTATCCAAAATCCAAATTTTCACTCTGTTGTTGTCATAGACATATACACACAGGCCTGAAATACACACACATGTGCACAAACAGGGCCTATACATGCATTAAATGGAGAGATGGAGAGTGAGGGAGACAGGCGCCCCGAGCAGCTGGGGGGTTCTGGCGGTATTGCTTTATTGTTCATACTATGCACACAATAATCTATATTGTTCATTTTATACAAATAAGTTCCTAAGGGGGACTGTTACGCCCCACCCTTAGGCGGCCCTCTGGGGCGAACAAAACTCCAAAACTGACCAAAAAATAATAACATGAACACCTTTAAAACACTCAAATCCATGGGATTTATTAGAATTAAAACAAACACACAAGACAACAAAAATCCCATAGGGAGAGGCAACAGGACCAGCAGTCCCCACACCAGAGCCTCTTCCCTTTGCTCCTGGCACAGGAGCTCTTAAATCCCTCCTCCATGCCAGGTGCACAGCACCTCATCACCTGATACAGCACACCTGGGCAGATCTACAAGGGAGGGAAAAAGGCACAGCAGAACAGAACACATACAGCCGTAACAGGGACAATGAAGTATATTGTATCATACTGTACATTTACTTTTCATTTACTCGCAGCGATCTTTATAATGATCTATAATAATCTTAAGCACCTTGTGCTTTCAGGGCAAATGTTAGGTTCTGTTGTATCTTTGACAGTAGAAATAACTCTTATATACGTGGATCCAATGAGAATGATTTACTGTTCCTGTTAGGGTTCTCAGTTTTCTAACTTCAAAAAGTTTAAAAAGTCACACAAGCAGTCAAATGGGAGGAAGAAGAGACAATGAAAGACAAGTTATGAAAGCAGACTGTCAGGCAAATAGGCAAAACAACATTTATGCCATTTCTACTTGGGAACAAAAACCAGGCTCCCCAACACACATACACTTACAGTAGATAAACATAGCCACAAACCACATCATTGTTCTTGCCTTCTTCACACTCCATGAGGCTTTCTTTCCCCTGACACTTCTCGCTCTCTCTTTCTCTCTCTCTTTCTCTCTGTCACCTCCCTTTTTCATCTGTCTATCGCCCACCCATTGCGTGCACGTGTGCGCACGCACTCACGCGCGCACACACACACACACACACACACACACACACACACACACACACACACACACACCTACACACACACACACACACACACACACACACACACACACACACACACACCTACACACACACACACACACACACACACACTTCTCCCTTGGAAAGAGGGGCATGGAGTAAACACACAAAACACTGTGTCTCTCTCTCTGTGTGTGTGTGTGTGTGTGTGTGTGTGTGTGTCTGCCAGTAAGTAAACATGCAGTGAACACTGTGAAATCATGACAGCAAAACAAGGAATGAGAGAAAGAGAGAGAGAGAAATTGAGTCTTTGCAGGAAACTAAAAATGTTTGAGTGTGTCTATGGGATGCATCACATCCCCTACTGCTGCACTGTAAGTCACACACACACACACACACACGCACACACACACACACACACACACACACACACACACACACACACACACACACACACACACACACACACACACAGGTGTACTGGGCACTGAGCTCCCTCTTCAAATTCCCCAGAAACTGTCTTCCTATTTCAATAGTTCTTATCTTTGTCATCCACCACTACTACTACTACTACTATTACTATTACTATTACTACTGCTATTAACAATAATGACAATAATAATAATAATAATAATAATAATAATGATAATAGTAGTTGTACATTGTCACAATTAAGACAGTGTAGCACCTTTGATATAAACTTACAGGGCTTGCAGTTTTACTTGGGTGAATCAACTGCAAGGAAGGGACAGTGACAAATGAATGAGGAAAATCATTCTAATATAGTATAAAAAGTTAATTAGAGGGGCGCCCAGTAGCTCACCTGGTAGAGCAGGTGCCTCATGTACATAGGCCCCCCCACCCGCAAACATTGTCTCATCAATGTGTTATGCCTCTGCCAACTGGTCAAGCTGTAGTTTACATTCGTATCTGTCCAGACTCATATGTTGCCATGATAGTGGACAATTCTATAAATACGGATGTTCTTTTAAAGAAGCTACAGATTCCTCCCCCCAAGCAGCACAAAGGATCTATGCAATCAGCACAGTTTCAAGGTGAACAAACAAGATTAGTGTCACCAATTCAGTTTCTAACCAAATGTCTTCCCTTCTGTTGCTGATTTATGGCGACGAATTACAGCGAGAAAAGTGTTTTTGGAGAAGATTACAAAGTCACAGTTTATTTGACCTTTGACCTTTTGTATATAAAATGTCATCACTTCATTATTTTATCCTATTAGACATATGAATTCCAGAATTATGGCCATAAACATGTTTTGTGAGGTCATAGTGACCTTAATCTTTAAACACCAATATCTAATCACTTCATTTTTGAGTCCAAATGGACATTTGTGCTAAATTTGAGGAAATTCTGTAAAGGCGTCCCTGAGATATAACTATCACAAAAATGTGACAATCGTCAGGTCACAGTGACGTTGAACTGTTACCTTTGACCACCGAAACCTGATCAGTTTATCTCTGAATCCAGGTAAATGTGTGTGCTAAATCTGTGGAAATTCCCTCAGACAGAGACATACAGACAGACAGTCAAAAACATAATGCCTCCAGCCACAGCTGTCACCTGCATGGAGGCATTGAAAAGAGTGAAATAAACCAACAAGTCATTCAAACTTTGTGTTAAACTGTAACAGCTGCTTGTCACTACTCTAAAAAACAACCCATATGAGCAGTTTCTGATCTGTTAGCTCGGTTTAGTTTAGGTACAAAAAATGGATGGTTTCACAGTATTTTTTCAAGTTTGTCTTAAAACAATGATGAAGTGGGAATGTTTCACTACAAAGGCAGTGAAAAGGAGCAGATCTGCACACAGAACAAGGACTGCGGATTTTGCCCCTCATCTCTTACATTGGAAGCACGTTTGTAAGGGATCTCCAGTATAAACAGAAGGATCACAAAAAGCATAAACTGTTTCAATGTGTACCTGACTATTGCTTGAAAACAGACTTGGGAAAAAAGTAAAATAACCCTTCAAGGTTAGGTGAAGATTATGGAAGAATTCAAAAAAGAAACCAAAATGACTGTCAAAAACAGCATGCACACAGCGCTCTCTCATATCAAAATCATAAAAGAAGTTATGCAGTGTCATCACAATATAATGCTGCTTCCTTCTTTGCTCAGGCAAACATGTGCAAACGACAGGCATGTTATGTGTGTTTATATAAACATGTTTTGATGCATTTAAACAAGTAACCAGTGCTGTTATTTTTACTGTGAGGACAGTCCTGACAGCCAGGATTCTTTTTCTAAGATGGATTTATAGAGGTAATTAAAAAGATTCTGTAAGCATCAGATCCTCAGTTAGGTAACTCTTGATTGAAAAAAGCCCAGTCCCCTTTATTCTTGAAGCAGGATTACTGGAAACAGTCACACGATCTCTGCTTGAGGATCTGAGACTACCCTCTGGCTCGAGGAGGACCAGCAATTCAGCAATATGGCTAGGAGTTAGCTTTAAAGGCCCTAAAAAGTATTCTCTCAAACAGCTTTGAGAGTGAGTGATGGGATCCTACACATTTTCTTCTACCAAAATGGCAGTCCTGGTTATTTTCAGCCTGTTCTCATTCCCTAGTTGTCAAAAACCGACATGTTGTCACCTCCTTTGGTATGTGATACCAGCACCGAAGGCACCTTTTGGACTCTATGAGACCCATCTACAGTAATATTTGATGCTCAGAGCAAGTGTTGTAGTATAAAGAGCAACAAAATCTGTGTAGGACAGGAGGAGAAAGTTGTGTCTCACATACAGATGTTAAAGGATGCGTCTCACAGAGACACGAAAGGGTGCCTTTTGCGTTTTTTCACGCACAAGAGGCATGAGAAAACATCAGTATTTGACGACAATGCAATGAAAACATGTTCTTTCACATGAGATTATTTTATATTGTGTTTTTGTCCGTATGCTTCTTAATAGGTTTAAGTAGGTGGGGCCCAGCTGGAAAAAGGGGATGTCTTGCCAGGACTTCACAATATTTAAATCAAAGTCTGATTGCAGTTGGTGGGTTTCTTACTTGTATTCCCAGGACCAAACAATCAAAGTATCATATCACACCTACACGGTCCCAATGATTAGCTGAGTTTTAGAAGATTCAATTCTAAATAAGTAACATCCACAAATACAAACACTAACTTTGACTGTTGCTTATTTAGTCATGAATATATGATGTTATGGAGAAGCGTGTATGATGCCATAGAGAAGTTTTCAGGAGCTTTAAGGTAATCAACTCTAAAACTGAGTACAAGCACAGGCACACTATGATCTGGTTTCTAGTTCAACTAGCACCGTTTTTTTTTTACCACACTATTTTTGGCTTACCTCTCAGTACAATTAATTTAATGTTAATCTGAAGATATAAAATTACCTCAAGAAAGGAAAGACCTGATTTTGAAGACGCTCCACAGTTGGAGGGAGCATCGTTGAGTATCCCATCCCCCTCCCTCCCACTATTCTCCAGCATCTGTTGGCACCCCTGACCAGCGATCCCGACACCCCGAGCTAGACTCCCTTTTTCGTACCATCGACCCAGATAAGTGTGAGTGAACACTATTGTTTAGAACAGCAGCCTGTGTAATTTCACCATTAGTCTCAATCAAAGACAACCAGCCTTTGAGCCTCAGGACAGCGTGTGCATGTGTGCGCGCTGCTGGACGTACTAGTGTGTAAGGTAGAGTAATAAGACACCCCCACCACCACCCTAGGGCCATAAGGCTGAGGGAAAAAAGATGAAAGAAAATGGAGGAAGAAATAGACACAAAAAGCAAAGGAAGGAAGGAGAGGAAGGCAGAGGGGAAGAAAAAAGAGCCAGGGGATAAAGGAGAGAGATAGAGAGTTAAAAACAAACAGGGAGGAAGCATACATAAAAAAAAAAAAACTACGGGTGCATGAGTTGAAAAGGAATGGGGGCAAAATGTGAAATGGAGCACCTTAAAACCATTATGTTTACACACTGGTGTCAGGATACACTCTTACACACACACACACACACACACACACACACACACACACACACACACACACACACACACACACACACACACACACACACCACTGTGAATAGCTGCTGGGCATTTGGCATCTTAGTGTTGCAGGATTGTGTATCTCCCACTTCTCAAACCATTGCACCATGCAGCCTTAATCTGTTCGAGGCCCCTGCTTATAACCACAAGCATAAACGCACACAACATTTCCCTCTGGCTAAGTAGTATGTAGGTGCCATGGGAAATTCTGATGGATTGCGTGCAGCAAACACACACACACTAACAAACAATCAGGCAGGCAGTGAACAGGGATGGACAGAGCTTATGCGACCTTCGGGGGTTTAGCCGCTCCTTGGTTGTATTGCAGCTTTCAGGAGCCCAGGGATTTGATTTAATAAAGGGATTTGTGAGCCGGGAATGGGAGCAGGGTGGGAGGAAGGAGGGAAGAAGTGGAGAAGGAGGAGGTGGCAAAACAAATGGCACAGAGGAAGGAGGATGAGCGAGGATGATGATGACTGCAGTTATAATAATGATGAATGATGATGGCGCTGCTGGTGCCGATAGTGATCACAGTGTTGACTAGAATAATGATGAAGATTATTATAATGAAAATGACAGCTATGATGATGATGATGCTGATGATGCTGATGATGCTGCTGATGGTGATTTCACAAGTGGTTGTGATGACAATAAGGATGGTAATAACAGCCCCTTTACATAGAGATTCCACAATACTGCTGTAAAGAAGATCTGCCATTGAGTCGGCTTGCTTTGCTGGTATAATGTGGCCCCCGTGTGTGATTTTAGATGTCATGCTAGCATTCCAGAAGTTGACAAGGTGTGATGTGTAAGACAACAGTGACAGTGTCCAGTGTTGGTGCATTCATAAATAGTGACTCTGAGCACCAGAGCTCTAGTACAAACTGGACCGTTTGTGAATTCAAAGCACTTTGAAATATACCTTTCAGTGATTCAGAGCACCACACTATTGGCGTGATGAAGTGTACTCTGGCTAGTCTGTCCAAGGAGATGGAGCAGCAGGGCACTGGTGTCTGGTGTAGGTGCATCTGTAAATAGTTACTTTGAGCACCAGAGCCCACTCTGGCACAAACTGGACCGTTCATAAATTTGTAGTGCTGCTGGAATATGCAATTTAAATTAATCAGAGCACCACACTATCAGTGCAGGGGAGCATACTCTGGCCACACTGTCCAAGGAGATGGAGCCACAGAGCACCAAGAGTAGTGAGAGTGAAACTCAACTGCTCGTAAATTCACATAGAAATAAAATGCTCCAACAACAGGGCCCTAATATTAGTGTAAGGCATCAGATTGGATTTACGAATGCATGCAAACCGGCTGTCCCTTTTACACAGACATCAATTCGGTTCTGTTATTACCTCTGTTGCTGGCTCAACAGCGGAACGACTCTGTCCCCCCATTTCATTTTGGTATCCTTTATACAAAATGGCAAGGCAGAATAACGGCGTGACATTCCTGCCTTAAACAGACTGTATAAAATGGGCTAATAATTGCAGTTGTTCCGATACTGATGGCGATATAATGATAAGACTGATGGGATGAAGATGAAGGCAGAGGCTTCAAGGCCTGCAGGAAATACAAAATAACATTTACACACACACAATTACTACCTCATTCTCCCCTCCACGGATTAACAGTGGTTAATTTTGCTTAATTTTCTTGTATTGTTTGGAATGGCTCTTAAGCATTAATACTACACGTAAAAATGACTGAATAACATTTAAAATAAGCATTGCATTGGGGAAATCATCTGTTTTACCCCTGCTTAATCCCTGGAAAGTGGACTTAATGGTAGACAGAGAGGGTGTTTTTAGGACACTATCAGTGGGAGGTTCAGACAGCATGTCATTTCATCTTCTCGAGCAATCATTGTTCTTAGCTCGGCAACAGGGACTTCCCATCAGCCGTGAGCTGGTAGACAAGAACAAATTGGATTCTAATCCCCCAAAATTACTGACACACTCCTACACACACTCTCTCTCAGTCCTTTTCAAATAGAAAAAGAAGCACAGGTTTAAATAAGCAAAAGAGGTCTACTTAAATCCACGAAGCAGTGCTTTGCTTGTATATGTGCAAAGTAAAGTGCATCTGTCGCAGGACAATACAGCAAATACCTTTTGTTACAAAGCTTTTTTATTTGACTTTCATTCATTTGTTTGTTTCCAGAGTAAACCAACTTGTTAAAATAATCTCTTTGAATTTAATATCTCTGTTATTGTACCATCAACACACCACCAGATAATGCACAACCCTCAAGTCACCACTCTTATATAGCAACTCTTTCTTTAAAGGCTACCTATTATGCTCATTTACAGCTTCATAAAAAAACACTTTTTTTCTCATACTGTCTGTGCTGGAACACCTGAAAAGTAATAACCAACTTTACATGTTTCCGTGATGTTAGCATGTTGATGACAGGAATAGCAAAATGTTCCCCTTTAACTACTCACAACATGCCAGTGACCAATTTTCTATGTTATCAAAAAAAGTTTCTTTAATGTACATAATTTGGTATTAGTTAAGTAATCACAGACATCTGACTGCCCAGTGTGACATATAGACTGCTTCTGATTCCAGTGACCCTTTCATTTAAGTTTACTTTTAGTATGTATGTATTCACTTTCTTTGTAGTATCACAGCGTTTCCCATTCATTACAACCATAGGGAATTTATTTTGAAACTCTGGGATCAGGGGAAATGATTCAGGTGATATCACCTAATAGATAACATTAATACCTGGTCATCTGTTGTAGAGCCAACACTGGTGCTGAATAGGTTTTATTGGTAGAGTATATTGTACAACATTTTGGCATCTTTTGGTCAAAAAAGACTGTATAACTTTGGAAAGATGAAATAAAATATTTTTCCTCTTACAAATGAAAAGCTGAATTCATAAGCAATAAAAAGCCCCTTTACTCAGTTCTCAGGGGTTTTGAAAGCACAGCTTCAGCCTGTCACGATCAATAGCCTGAGGTAGCCAATGTTAGCAGTTAATAGCACACTGCTGTGTAACTGACATTATTGAATATGTTTGATGACTTTATGAGTTGTTGTTACTTGTGCTACTGTGCTAACATTTCAATGCTTTTACCACAAATGTCAGAAGTAGCTAATCACACTGTACTTCACCAGTTTTTTTTTTTGCTGCTTGTGGTTTCATTCTACAGCTCTCATAATCTTGGGAAATTATGGAAATGAAATTCTACCATTATCTTGTAATTAAGACTTGGCCACTGCTGAGCAAAAGTTTTAGTTTAACAATCAAAGGTCAGGGTTCATTTATTGTCAATCTATTTACAGGGGTGCACAAAGAAATGCAAGTTGCACTCCCTTTTGCAGCACACACACGAAAAAATCTGTAAAGCAAAACAAAACCTTTTTATTTTTTTTATTTTTTAAGGAGTA
This sequence comes from Cephalopholis sonnerati, assembly GCA_019142605.1. NCBI lineage: Eukaryota > Metazoa > Chordata > Actinopteri > Perciformes > Serranidae > Cephalopholis > Cephalopholis sonnerati. Next base: position 9,721,408 of record JAGQAX010000001.1, read on the forward strand.
CAGAAGATGAGTTGAGGAGTCTCACGGCCTAAGGAAAGGAAAGAAGCTGCTCTGTAATCTGGTGATGCAGCAGTGGATACCTCTGTATCGCTTGCCAGATGGCAGCAGGGTAAACAGGCTGTGGCTGGTTGGCTATTGTCTTTAATATCCTTTGGGCTCTGTGCAGGCACACTGCCTCACCGATATCACTGATGCTCAGTAGATGGGTACCAATGATGTTCTGAGCAGTTTTAATCGCCAGCTGCAGAGCACTACTGTCCTGGGCCATGCACAAACCATGTCAATTTGTAATGTTTCCAGTCAGGATGAACTGTATTGCTTTTCTGTAAAAGACTTTTGCTTAAAGTTTCCTTAAATACAGTTGTAACTGAACTTTCTTAAGCTGCAGGGTGTTTGGCCATGTCAGGTTCTCTGTGATGCTGATTACCAGGAATCTAAATATGTTCACTTGCTCCACCTCAGCTCTCAAATCAGCTCTAAAATCAACATCTCAGTCTTGCTGGTGCAGAGCAGTAGGTTGTTCTATGTGCAAGATCGTTCATTTCTTCTTGAAAGGAATTATCATCGTTTGTTTTCTGGCCTATGATGACGTCGTCATCAAACTTCACAACAGAGGTCTCTCCATGTCAGGGATTGCAGTCGTGGGCATGCAGCGTGAACAGGAGGGGGCTGAGCACACAGCCCTGGGGGGGCTCCGATGTTCAACACTAGAGTGGAGGAGGTGTGACCGCCAATCAGAACTGCCTGGGGTCTGTTTGTGTGGAAGTCCAATATCCAGTTGCAGAGTGTGGTACTCAAGCCCAGAGTGCTAAGTTTGCCAATCAGTTTCATGGGAGAGATTGTATTGAATGCTGAGCTGAAATCGACAAACAACATTCGCATGCAGGTGTTGTTATTTTTCAAGATGTGTGAGGGCTGAGTGGAGGGCAGTGGAGATGGCATCCTCTGTGAATCTGTTGTGCGCAGACGGGTGAGGGTCCAGGCTGGCTGGGATGTTGGTTTTTTATGTTCTGGAGAACCAGTTTCTCAAAGCACTTCAACAAACTGGGGGTGAGTGCCATAGGTCAGTCGTGGTTTCAACAAGACACTGCAGACTTTTTAGGTACAGGGATGATAGTGGCTGTCTTGCACAAGGTGAGAACACTCTCTTGTGACACTGAAGAAAATTACAAATGTCAGTGATAATATAAAGAAGAGGGACCACACTAAAAAATGTTTTATTTACTAGGGTTACTTGATCATTTGTCTGGCAATACACAAAAGGTTTTCAGCCTTCAAGCCTGTATCACTGTGCAAATGTATAGATACAACCTCTACATGAAAAGGCCAAGTGAGCTAACAGGTGAATGCACACGCCAATCACTGTGACTTCACCCAGGAGTCAATAACTGCTGTACACTGAAACTCTATACACTTTCACCTGACACTTGTCAGTCAGAAATTTCAAACAATAAACATAAGAAACTAATTACAAAATAACCATGGCAATCATTGTAGACCTCAGGTGTCTCGCCATTCATACAATAAATCAAACATGGGAACAAGCAAGAGAACATTTTATAATCCAAAAGATGAATCATTTTTTATTTGAGCCACATGTAATATCTGACACAATACAGTTTTGCACTTTTTCCCTAACATAGTGTTGCAGTGACCTACAAAAAAAACTTTTAACAAAAAACAGAAATGATTGGAAAAAAGATTGTTTGGGTGGCAGTACACAGCACATGTTCTGAACTTCACAGTGTCACCAGGTTTACAGAGAAGGTATTGAGCTATTTTTCTATTCATACCAGCAAGATGAAGGGTTTTTGAGTGATAAATTCAATAACACTACCATTGTAAAAACAGTTTTTCATACTTACCACCTCTGCGGTTGAGCCACACTTTTTTAATTCCAATACATTTTAGATCCTCACTTTGTGTGCTGCAGGTGTTGCCCTGCCTACACATATAAAACTACTTGTGTGTTTTTAACTTTCAAGATGTTTGACCTGTATAGGTATTTGGTGTATTGACAGAATACCAGAAAAAACAAACTGCATACACCGATCAGCCAAAACTTTAAAACCAGTGGTGGGTGAAGTGAGTAACATTGATCATTTTGCTACAATGCAATGTTCTGGTGGGAGACCTTTGGTCACGTCATGGCATTCATGTGGATGCCACATGAGACCCCCCAACCACCCAAACACCTCTTGTCTTTAACAAGGGATCTCTCAGACTTCTTGACCTATTGTAAGAACGCAAAGGGAGACTGGAAAGTGTTCGTCTTTGTCCTGTTAGAGGACAGATTATGCCAATGCTTCATGGCGACAGACTTCATAGAACTAAACAGACTTGGCCATGAACAAGCATGCATTTGCACAGGCAGAGAGAAAACCCAGAGCTGAACCATACTGTTGTTAATAGAAATCATTCTCAAATGAGGAAAAAAATGTCAGTGATGTCATCAATTAGCTGGTTGGCACGGCCAGGGATGCAATCAGGCTCAGCTAAACTCATATTCACTCTAATCAGGGTTTTTCTTACATTTACTGTGGTTACTGACAGTGGCCTGTCCTCTGGAGGCGGGGCATACTTGACAGCTGTCTCTTTGTTGAGGAGATTAAAGCGAGCATAAAAGGTGTTAAGCTCATCTGGCCTCACACTTGATGGGGGCAGTCTTGCTTTTGTAGCCCTGTGACATTCTGGATCACCTGCCATATACTGTATCTTTGGTGTTGTTTAACATCTGAGCTTTGTAAGCACATTATGAGCAGCTCAACATTTACACAAGATGAAGCACCAGTGATCCTGCAAAGGTGAGAGCAATTAGTTCATTAGCTCCACTCACCAATCAGATGAAGTCAATAATTAAACAAAACAATCACAAAACCAGTCTTTTAATAATCTACACTGACTAACAATGAAAAAAGACAAACCAAGATGTTTATGCCCCTTGGTTAGAGTGTGTGTACACATCCAGCAGGCTTCACATTATTTAAAGACTGCACACCCACACAGGTGGGTTAAATCAGCTTGTCTTTTTCTGACTTAGAAAAGCTTATTCATGCCTTTGTCCTTTCATGCCTGAACTATTGAAATGCACTGTTCAAACGCCCCAGTAAATCATCAGCGGCACGGCTTCAGCTAGTACAGAATGCTGCTGCTTGAATTTTCAGTGGGACCAATCGTAGGTCCCATAGCATCTCAGTTCATGCCTCCCTTCATCGGTTCCTAGTTAACTTCAGGATTGATTTCCAGATACTTTTAATAACTTTTAAGGCTCAGCATAGTTTGGCCCCTAGTTATATTACTGAGCCTCTGACTCCCTGTACTCCAAGTTGTAAACTGAGATCCTCAAGCCTACCCTCGCTAGTTGTCTTTATGTCAAGACTGGTGACCAAAGATCACCAGGTTTTTGACATCACGGTCCCTAGGCTATGGAATTCTCTCCCTGAGGACATTAGGCCTTGCAAGCACATAGCCTGTTTTTAAATCATTGCGTGAAACAAATGTTTAAAGGAAGGTTTATTTTAATGCCTGAGTTGTAACATTTGTCTTGTTTGTTCCTTTTGTTCTGTTTGCCTGTCTAACCACTATTTTTTCTTAGTTTTAATCATTGTTTTTTTATCATGGTAACTATATGACTGTTATTGATCGCAGTTTTAAACTTGTGGTTAATATTCTGAAATGATCACAGTCAAAACAAAACTAAGTGGTTAGGTTCAGTAAAAAGATTATTGTTTGGCTTAAAATAAGAACCTTTGCTACTAACCTAACATACTGTGACAACCTGGTCTCACTCCAAAGTCATCGAAATCCAGCGCTTGATCAGTGACTTCCAGCGTCAGACACAGACTAAAGAAGCCGTCCTTTCACACTGGCATGACAGTGGCCATTCGTCGTTATTGTTAAATAGGCAGCATCAGGGGGAAATGCTGCAGGACAACAATGAATGTTAAGGCAGTGAAAGTCTGAATAGGGTGGGTGGTCAGGGTGGTGGATGGGTCCAACAACCACTGACTTTCACCAGGGAGGCAGGTGCCAAACCCTGTTCTTTTTTCCTAAACTCAACCACATGCTTTTGTTGCCTAAACGCAACCACATGTGCATGCTGGCAAAACGTAACCATGTGCATTTGTTGTTCAATGAAAAAAGTTGTGAATGGGCAGTGTCCATGACCAAACATTGATATGTGACGAGGTCAGAGTGATGACATGTTGACTGTGATGTAAGTAACGTGACATACTCTGATATACCACAGTGTTTTTTAAAAAAATCACTTAATGTTCACTTTTGGTCTCACATGTGACACAAACACTAAGCCTGTGGGTGAAAGTCCTGTTTGTTTGACCCATCCATCTCCGTTCCCTCCCGCCCTAAACAAACTTTGGCACTCATTAAATTACATTGCTTGACTTTTTTCTTTTCTCCCATCATAACTACTACAGCCACTAGAGGCCGCCACCTAACAATAAGCATAAATATATATCGTAATAGCCTATGTGGGCATATTTTGTAGGAGAAGAGTCTTAGTAGATGTTGATTAAACTGTCAGCACACCCCAACGCAGTCCTGAGAAGAGCTCTATTCAGGCAAAATAAGTGAAAACACCTGTGCGGGTGGATCATGGCTGAGCAAGGCCTTTAATGTGCCTTACATTATTTTAATGTAAACACAAAGTTTTTGCATGTCACTTATTTTTTTAACAGATTTTGAAATGACTCTTTTAATGCCTCTGCTTACTAAAATATCTTGTACACTCAAGGGAGTTTTATCATCTCTGTTCTTCATAGCTGTGGGCTGGACATGAGGACAAAATTGAGTTTCTGTTATGTGATGTTCATCAAACAGCAAGATTAAAGGATATAAACTCTGGTCTATTTTGGCTTAATCAGTTTTGTTAATCAGTTTTTAATAGAACGATTAACATAACCACTCAGTAATTACCATGTGGTAAACATGTTAATTTCCTCAAGACTGGCTGCATCAGATTTCTAAGACTTCCTTTGTGATTATGAGTGCTGTTTCACCTGCTGTATGTGCTGATATACCTCAGCTTTTTGTTGCTGTACCAAAAGCAGGATTACAGGTTGTTATTTCACATTACACAATTATGTGCACCCATCAATGCAAACACATGAAAAATATGTCATACATGTTTGTCACCTGGCCAGCCAGTCCATCTGTTCATCACCCCATCCAACACTTCATTTAGCAGCCTACAAGATACATATCTTGACAAGTACTGGCCAGATTTTCATTTCAGTAAATGAGGTTCACACATACTGTAAATCTTGAGTAGATTATTCCTAATAACTTTCTGACCTCTCTCCCAGTACCCTCCCTCTAATCCTTGATGCCAAGGTATCAAAAAAAGGTCTCATTTGATGTAGAGCTGCATGCTGCCCTGAGGGTGAATCTTATTTATTTTGATAACCTCCTGAACTTTCGTCTAGATTAGTCACTGGGCCAAAATTTCCCGTTGCATGCAAGAAATGTCATTGACCTTAGGATGAGCTCAGGCACTATATATGCTCTCAGTAATCTAAGTTTATCTTCTACAGGTGCATAGAAAAAAAAGCATAGAAATTACCAAAGCAAGCAGAATGTGCATATGCAAATGTGCTTACATGTGACAGTGTGAGAAATGGAACAAGCCACTGTGTCCACTATGTGTGCCTTCTCCATCTTGAGAGGGGGGGAGAAGGTTGCTGTTGTAATTGCATTTGTGGCAAAGAAGAAGACAAGCTGACTGGTTGCTTGTTACAAAGTTGGAATGAGCTGGAAGAAACTGCAGATGGAACTGTCTTTCATATGTGTTTGTGTCTGTGTGTGCAGGGCTCTGGTGGAATTTGCCCATGACCAGCTAAAATGATCCCAAAAACTCTCCTCTCCTCTCCTCTCCTCTCCTCTCCTCTCCTCTCCTCTCCTCTCCTCTCCTCTCCTCTCCTCTCCTCTCCTCTCTCTCCTCTCCTCCAACATTCCTACACATGGACTTAATGCTCATAATGTACAAAATGCATTCAATTATTGTGCACATAATTAAACAATGTATTTACTAACTACATAGCCACATTTTTCAACCAACAGTAATCTGTCTTCTACCACTATATATGAAATTTTACCAAATCAATCTATCTATCTATCTATCTATCTATCTATCTATCTATCTATCTAAAGACAAAAACATTTCACAAAGCATTGAAATGCTCTTGATTCTGATCACAGTCCCTCAAGGACTGAGGCTCTGTTTTTATAATATCCAGCCAAAAGACTATGCTTACTAAGTGTTGCACAAAAGGCCTATTTACTTTCTATGACCAAAACAAAAGATGAGTATTTTCTATGGTTGCCTGGTCTTTGCTTTAATGATTTGTTTTGCTTATGCTGTGAATATTTTCCTGTTGACCTTTCCTTGAAATTTTTTAGGTTGAAAATATTTCATTCAAATAGCCAGGCTGTGAAAAATGTATGAGCACATACGGTTACACAATATAAACTCAATTATTGCAGCACACAGAAAAAAACACCCACAGAAAAGGTTTTTTGTTTTTGCTCGAATAAAGTGAACAGACTCTCACGTCTCCTGTACTGTACTTTGTACTATAGGTGCAGTCTAATTGATGCAACACACCATCCTAGTTCCTCACTGCAGCTCTCCTCTCACCTCTCAACTCCATTCTCTCTTTATCCCCACCGACATATGTCCTGTGCCCGGCAAGCCTCCTGTCTTAGTTCTAACTCTTTCTGATCAGCACTTTTTTCCTCCGGCTTTCTTCTGTCTCCAAATGGTGTGGTTTTTTTTCATTATGTGCTCTTTGTTACCCATTCACAGGCCATTTCCCTTCTGATGCTCTGCATTGGAAAGGGTAGAAAATTGTATAACTATTCAATAAAGAAAATTTAATGAAAGCTTTGCGCCAAGGCATGGGCTGTGGTACAATAATCAGTGTATCCAGAAAAATGACAAGTGACTCACAATTTTTTTTTTCATCATAATTCATTTTATTGTTTGTGTCTGTCATGATGGAACACAGTAAAACACTAATCTGTGTTAGCAGGCTAATATGGTGGAGAATAGCAGTGTGCACAGCTCCATATCTTAAACAGTGTATCTGATGTGTGGTTGTGGCAAGGATAAAAAAAAAAAATAAAAAAAATCCTCCATTACTCCATTGATGGCTTTGTAGCTGAAACATGTTCATTTTTGTTTGTTTTGCTCACATTGAATAAGAAATTTTATCTATGCGTGCTGGTGTTCTGTTTGTTTTGAGCAGGGTATTATGCCTTTGTTAGCCACAGAGCATTGTGAGCAGTAATAAACCTTATTTTGTTGGTTTTCACTTTGTCTAATGCAGTATTTCCACTATAGCTGTAAATGCAAGTCACAATTCTAACTTTTGGTTATACTTTTTTTGGATACGGCAACACTGTACTCACCAAAGAAGGGTAGGGCCAGTGTAAAAATTTTCAAACCAAGCCAGGTGTCTTAACTGACTCACCAACTGCCCCTGAGTGGAACATAATGAAACTGTGTCCCAACAGCAAACTAGCATCTGACCATCATGTAGCGCTGTGTAACATCAGAGCTCTCTGTCCACATTTAATCCCTTAAATATGCACTTCTCTTAAATCATGTAAACTAACCACGTAAATATCAGCTGTGTGCTAGAGATCAGACTTGAAACATACCTTCTTAAAAGATCAGTAAGTAGCCTAACTGTTATCTTCCTACATTTGTAATGTCACTTTTTTAAACAGAAAATACACTTTTATATTGTGATATTTACTGGAATGACAATACAGTATGGCCAACAGCAAGCTGCCCAGCTTGTTACAAGCATGGTTATTTACTTTACCAGAAAGGTTCAGCTCTCTGCAATCTCCCTCCAGCCAGCTGCACCTTATTTTGATTGTTGAAGTACAATTAAAAGGTATCGTATACATAATTCCTCATTTCATCTTCATGAATGTGTCATTCCATGTCCCTTGTGGCGCTTTCAATATAAGTGACTGGAATAAATAGAAACACGACATCTGGCAAAAGTTAAGCTCAAATGGCAGCACTGCACCACTTGTGGTTATTTAGGATACCTCATTAATTGGCTTCAAATCCAAAATGTTGTCATGCTAATGCAATTTAGTTTTCATGAGACTAACTCTGCCATGTCTCCTCTCATCACCTCAAAAAACACATGAACATTCTTGTACACAAACAAGCAAAGTTGTGCAGCTCTGCCTAGCCCACCTCTACTGAAATCTGATCTCCTTCATGTTGCAGTCAGACACTATGTCTTCCTGTTTCATTTATAAGCATAATATTATGTTAATCACATGGTCATATTGCTTATTAGCAATTTAATTACAATTGGATTTAGCGTTGTGATGCCATTGACATAGGTTGCTGATTTAGTCTACTCTTCAATTTGCCAGAACATGTTATACTAACCTTATGACAATTGCCGGTTACATAAAATCAAATCAGTTTAAGCTTGTAAAGCGAACCTGACTGGAAAAACCTGAAATCAACCCAACTTTACACAAAAGTAATTAATGAGATCTTGGAACACTTCGACGTCACTGCAAAAGAAGTCTGACAAGGCACGAAAAAGCAGTGACAAGTAAACAAGCCAACAGTTGAGCCAAATTATCTAAACCACTTTATTTTGGATGTAAAACTGAAAGTGAGGGCATCTAAAATACTGGTAGTTATCCCTCATTACAATGATGGGCAAAAACTGTAATCAATTACTAATACACATTACAGTATTGATAAACAAATTTCATTACTGTTATGGACTGTTTATAAAGATGGATGACCTGTATCCACTTCCTCCCACTGTACCAAAATGTAGCCAAAATACCCTGAATACAGGTGCTGCCGTTTTGCGCTTGCAGTGTCATTAGGACCCAAAATCTGCCCAATAGCAATGAAGAAGTGGAGCCATGGCCTCGAGTTCCCGCCCACACACCTGCCTGACCCAATCACGAGCAGTGCCACTGATCACGAACACACCTTTTGACACACAGCTGTCAGTCATGATGTCACACCCCCTTTTTATAGTATTTAATAACTAATTAAACCAAACTTATCAGACAAATGAACATACATCGGTTTGATAAGAACTACCTTAACTGATAGAAAACATCTTTGAGAAAATTTATGATGTGTAATTTGATCTTTTAGTTTGGTCAATATGGAGAGGGCGGGGTTTATGACCTATAGCTATTGCCATTGGGGCTAATTGAGATGTTTTGGCTTCACTTTTGGGAAGCCCATACCATTCATCTTAAAATACAGACATCGTTTACTAATTAAACAGCAGCAATAGTCATTTCAACCAGGAGAGACAGAAGCATGAAGAAAAGATAATATTTGATACAGAGTATGAGTGTACAGATTGACAGATGATTTGTGCTGATTAAGATTTAACAGAAGTCTTTGGCACCAGAGGGAGATATTTTGTGATCGAGGGACATCTGAGCAGCAGCAAGATAATCCCCCCATGGAGTCCAGACACTGGTGGTGGTGCTGTTGACTCTAAGCAATAGTAACTAGTCATATTATCTGTTACATTACTTTGTTACTCTGCTGAGCTCTGTAATGTGCCATTAATGTTAGCCCTGGTGACTGCATGCTGCATACAGCACAGATGTGCCCTCCTCACAGTGAGGCTGTGGAGTTCACACACCCTGCAACTCTGAACAAAACCAGCTGATTCCAGAATGTAGGCTAATCAGTAGCTAACATTAGCAAAGCAGCCCAGAAAATGTAAATTAGACCGCTTTGAACTGACCAGGAGCTGCATTTCTCTTGTTATTTTTTTTCAGTGTTTTTTTTGGCTTTATTTGACAGGACAGCTTCAGAGCAAAAGAGGGAGAGAGAGGGGATGACATGCAACAAAGAGCTGGGTTGGAGCTGAACCTATGGCCACTGCAGCAAGGACATAGCCTTAGTGCGTGAGCTGTCTACTCCACCAGGTAAGTAACTGGGCGCCACATATTTCTCCTGTAAAGCCTACTGTTGACCCCTTCCCCCACTGCCTGCTCCTCATCAGTCTTTCCTCTGGATGCACACAGACCAAACTAAAATTAACCTATCTGCCAGTAAGACTGCGAAACAAGCCAACCCTCTAGTGTCAAAGCAACAGACTGGAATTAGTAAATGTAGTGACTAGTGAGATGACTTAATTTCAAATTTTAATTCCTTACACTACATCTTACTGAAAAAAGTAATCCCATCACTGTATAGCATTACTGCCCGAAATTACTCATAACACAGAAAAACTGTGCTGGTGCAGCCACGACAAATATAGTACATCAAAGTTGAATTAGCAAGTTTGGTTTATAAACTGGGAGTGATGATACAACAGACAGTTCAGGTAATAATTTGCTTTCATATTATCTGTTTAATAAGTTTGGTTAACTTGGAGGTTTGTTAAAAACTTTTCTGGCTGTCTGAATGCTTGTGTTTCGCACCTTGTCAGACTTCTTTTTCATTTATTTTCTTGCCTTCCAAGTTGGTAAGGAAAATCGTATTAACAGAGAAAATGAAAGACCCAATTATAATTAACCAGAACTAACCTAACAAATATGTGTTGTGGGTGTTTGAAAACCATAATGCAAAAATCTAACAAAATGCTGATATGAGCTAGCCCACTTCACTGAAGTATATTTTCAAAAGCTAAAAAAAAAAACAAAAATAAAACACCAAAACCCTGTAGTAATCATTAGTTAATCTGTGGACATATACAGTAAAATGTGTGTTTCTTAAAAGCAGAGTGAAGACACTGCTGTAGATGTTTTCTTTTTGCTGATTGAAAGCCTTCCATTCTATGAATTTGATTTCGCAAATTACAGTCCATCTTTAAGCCTATTAGAGTAATGTTTAAACAATGAATAGATTTCATAGTTACTTTAAACTCATCTCAGCTTCACTGCTTTAGACTCATAAGACTGTATAGTTGTTCTTTGTTTCATTATTAATTACTACAAAAACTTAACTTATCTACCACTTGTTTAACCTACATTCATTTATACAAGTCTTAAATCCACACAGAACTGGAGAAAACTTTTGGCATCATCACGTACAGATGTATACATCTTGATTCATCACAAAAGTTAAGTCAGTTAATATTATTATAATTGAAAATTCAGTGCCCTCTTGCTAGCACAGTGCTCGGCGCCTTCTTTTTCTTATTTAAAAACAGAGAATAAGAAATTCTAATTCCAAGCAGAAAATAATAAACCAGTTAAATTAACCCACTCAGTGGTATTGAATGGAGAAAGTAATCAACGGGTAAAGGAAAAAAAAAAGAATTTGAAGATTCTGAACAAAGCCTTGCACAGCACAGCACAGCACAGCACAGCACAGCACAGCACAGCAAACACCGTCAGTGTGCACATCAAATAAAGAGCAGCGAGAACTCAAATATGTGCACACCAATTCATGGTGGAGACGTGTATGGAAGCTTTGCACAGCTGAATGTGGTCTTAAAGTTAGAAAGTATGTGCACACCATATTGTTTTTCTGTCAAATCACACTGAAGCCAAACCGAATGGCTTAGGACACATGTCAGTATCTCTATTCTATTCTATTGTATTCTACTGCACTAATTAACCAGCAGTGTCAAGTCGGTGCAACGCAAACAAAGAATGATTCATTCACTTCCTTTGAAATGCATGCGCGCGCGTGTCTGTGTGTGTGTGTGTGTGTGTGTGTGTGTGTGTGTGTGTTGTTTGCACATCTGTTATCCTGTCAACATATGACACCCGGGTTATACTTCTTACACACACACACACAAACATAGAAACCTGAACACCATCGCACACAATAATAACAAGTTGCACATCTGCACTCTGATCATGTCCCCGCCAGGCAGGCGTACAATCAAAATTTAACGAGACTGATCCATCACACAACCACTGATGCACACACACACGTAGCACACAGATAATCTAGCTCCATAACTCACCAACCGACTTGTCTTTTAGTAGATAAACCTTGCGCAGTGTTCTTTCATGTGCATTCACATTTCATATGCTTCCTTGCTGCTTTTTTTAATGCTACTTTAAAGCAAGAGAAGAGAAGACAGGCAAAACTACATCCAGAAAAAAACAACAACAACAAAAAAAACATTTTCTACTTTAACATTTCAAATCATACTATCTAACATATTTGTAGTTAATTAACAGATGTTTGGTACCCTGCTTTCTGTTACTTTAATGATTTATTGCTTTATATGATAGTATAGTCTTTAGTACCCTGTAGATAAGAGAGTTGTCTGTCACAGTTGGCAATGCACAGAGTTTTAAGTGGATTAATAACACACTTGCATCACAATGACCACACCCAGCATGGCACTGTGGGCCGGCACACAGTTGAGATTTAATTAAGACCTATGTCAACTCACACTGGAGTAGCACAGAGTCCTTTATTAGGGTTGGGTACATCACCATTAAAGTGATGTACACATTACTGCATGACTCATTATAATTGAGTCATATGATATATAAAAACTGAAATGTGCCAGTCTGCATTGGTACTTTTATTTTCAGTCTATACTTACACTTTTGTACTTTTACCTGAGTACGATTTTGAATGCAGGTCTTAACTTGTAACAGATTATTTCTACATGGTATTGCTACATTTATTTAAGTTGAAGATCTGAATACTTCTTCCACCAGTGTGGGTAATGTAAACATAGATGAATGGGGCTCAGGTGCTCATATCCCACACTGTGTTGTCAACTACAAAGTCACATGTCTCCAGCACCCACAAACTCGTGCACACACTGCAGTGCAGGAGAGAAAGTGGTAAAAGGCATGACATTTGTATGTACGAATCCATCACTGGTATGGTGTAAAAAAAGCTTGCTAGATAATTTGCAAACACACAAAGCAGAAGCTTGGCAGGAGTAAGCTTCTTGCTATTCCCATGTGTAAATAGCTATGTACTAGCCAACTATGTTAGCACCACTGGGTTTCAGAATTGGTTTCCACAAAACCAGTCTGAAAGATCAATCACTGCACTGAACAATGAGGTTTGTGAAACGTAAAATGATTTTTCATGACTCTCTTTTAGATTTATGTTCCTTAATCTCATGCTTTCTATATAATTTTACTTTGCTCGCAATCAAATGAACATGAAGCCAAAGTCATTGTGTTAATGAATAGTTATATACCACAACTATAATAAAAAGGCATATTAAAGAAGTATTTCACTGCTGTAAAGATGGTCTTTCATAAAACTAGGCTGTCTCTGCATTAGAAAAATGCAAATATTTTTGAAACTGGTGCTACATAGCCAGCAAAAAACAGAGGAAAAGGGCTGGGGCGTTTACTTTTGCTCAAGGGGAAGAAAACCTGCAACTTTCAGAATGTTCTGCTCCACACTGGACAAATAAACTCTTCTGCTGGTGGGAGATGTAACGCCGACTTGTCCATTTTGACAAAGGAAACAACATGGTGACTGGCTGGTAACAAATTATATCAAATAAGTTTCTGAAAACATTTTTGGCAGTTATAGGCGACACAGTAACAGAGTCTTTGATGATTATTGATCAGCACTGCTTAGTTTTACAGTTTGAGCTCAGTTTTTCAGATTTCATTTTACCGCAGGAAACAGATGGTGCCCTCTTCCTGTACACAAACTCTTGTATTAAAGCTAAACTGTGCGCTAAAATATGTTTCCGGAAATGTTTTAGGCAAGATGTAGGCAATGCAGTCACAGAATCTTGGTTTACATTTGATCGGCAATACCTAGTTTTACAGTTTGAGCCAGGTTTGGTCTTTGTTTGAGAGAGAGAGAGAGAGAGAGAGAGAGAGATATTCATACTCTTTATGTCTGTGGTGGTGGGCAAATAAAAATGTGGAAGTATAATCTGTAATTTTAACAACAGCCCAAGAGCCAGCTGATTTGATCTAGGAGATGTGCAGGGAGATCTGGGCCCTGGTAAGATGGAGGGAAGTTACATATTTTATTTACACATACTATCCACATTGTTTGAAATAAAACTGGTTGAAAATTGGCAAAATATCCCTTTAAGCATGAAGGCAGAGGTGTCCAAACTTTTTTGAATGGGGGCCAGATTAGATAATATGCGGGGGCCATCTGCTTTTTGCATCATATGGATTATTTAAAGAAAAATAAATAAATAAATCATATACTCATGGGACAAACTTTTGGTACAAACGTATTCAGCGTTTCACCACTCCTGGGAGCAGCAGCCCTCGCTGTCAACTTCATGCTTTTTCGCTGTGGCCATGTCTGCTACCTAGTCGGAAACGATTGCTGTTAGGTAACCATTTGTTTGCTTGTTTATGAAAACACAATATTTCTGCCTGCATAATTTCTACATGGTGCATGTCTACAAACTGTATGATAGTCCAGGCTTTGTCAGATGAAAAGAGAGAATGCAGAGTGATCTTGCTTGATAACTTAACCATATATACTATATTTTGAAAGACATGCCGCGGCCATTTAAAATTGGTCTGCAGGCCACAATTGGCCCCCAGGCTGGACTTTGGACAATGCAATATCATGTTTTACCACTTGTGATTTGCTCAGTGGGCGATGTGGACGCACTTTCAGAAAGCACCCTGTGGGGTCCTCTACCCTCAGGTAAGGGCCCTTTCAGGTTTTTGATTCATTCATTTAAATTATCACCTCTGTTGCTCCAGCAGGCTGCGGAGAGGGTGTCTGCTACTGTCCATTATAGCTTTCAGTTTGTTCAATGTGCCCCTCTCCATCATAGTTCTTAGTGGGTCCAGTCTCCTGCCGAGCACTGAGCAAATGTCCAATATCTTTCTGATGTACTGATGGACTAAATAAGACTACAGAAGTGTAAAAAAAAAAAGGCTATGTTGCTGGAGTGCCTGGTATATTCTAAAAAAGTTGAGAACCTGTACTTTAACACACAAAATAAAACAGTTTACAGGATAGAATTACTGCTTTATTGTATCTAAAAACTCCTGAAATTATACAGCAAACATTGCTTCAGTGCAAGTCTAACAACAAAAAGGTTACAGGTACCAGGATCCACTATACAGTATATTTAATACCGCAGCAGCACAAACACAAAATGTTTGACCTATCTGGTAAAGTCTACATTGTCCATCTACTGCAGTGGCTAAGCATCTGCAATGCAGTGTCATTGGTGCTGAGACATATCTGCAGCCTTAACCTTCTCGTTGAGTTTTGAAACAGAATATTCAAACTTCCAGTTATATTTTGCTTTAAGAAACACTCATTACACTGGCAGGCACTGAAACACTTTTGTTCTATACTTCATTATAAGACATTTGCAGGTAATTAAGAGTCCTACAGCCAATCAGATATTAATGTTCATTTAAAAACAGTGTTATACTTATTAAGCTTCACTATTGCTTAGAGGCCAATAACTCACACAAGGGTCCTGTGCACTTTTACCAAAGTGTGCATGTGCGTGCACACACACACACACACACACACACACACACACACACACACACACACACACACACACACACACACAAATGCTGTACATGCAAATCCAAAATTGTGCTTTGCTTCCTGTGTCATCAAAGCAGAGGTAGGTAGTAATGAGTTTAGATAAGTTTTACTGAAAAGTGAGGATCAGGCGCGATAAAATCACTGAAGCTGTAATACATAATATACTGTATTTCTGCATAACAAAAAGATATTGTTTTGTGTAATTTCTGACATGCTCATTGCTCTTAGTTTGAGGATTTGCTAGGGGTAAATTTGTCTGATTCCCTTACCCCTGAAAATATGATAATGTTTCTGACCAAGCTAACCCTTGCCTGTTTTAACAGAATAAGAATTATACAAAAATATGTTTTCTGGTCCTCATTGTTGATCTCTCATAACCCTCTGGAGGACAGATAATAGACTGGCAAACTTAGTTGTGAATTTGAATAATAAAAGTTCTTGATGTAGCACATAATGTGCCTTTTGTAACTCAGAATCCCATCTGCATTGGAAATTAAAGAAAGCTTAAAAACCAATTTGACAGCGCTAGGTCAACTCTTGTCAAATTTAACTATGAAATTGTTAAGGGAAAAAACTGTTTAAATGTTTCAGTTAAAAGAAAACTGCATTACAGCTCAGAGGATAGGTCTATTATTTAAACTTCATCAAGGCCAGCATTTCACACAAGTGGAAAACGATAAAGAAACCAAACTCAAATCTTCTCATGAGAAGGAAAAACAAACTTCTCTTGAGGCTAATGAAAGACATTTCTTTGGGCTGCTGATAGTTAAAATAAGTTATTTATTATACAAGGAAAACCTTGATAGTTTTGAAAGGTTTCAGATGTTTCAAAGATCATAAACACATAGATTTGAAAGTTTCCTAGTGACAGAATGAGAGCAGTGATGAAAAGGATTTGCACTCTGGACCTAAATTAAACAAGTGAAATCTCTATCAGCCCTTTCAGATGGCAGAGCACTTACAGTAGGACTACAAGGCGACATAAAAAAAAGACTGAGCATTGTTGACTTTCAAAGCTTTCTGTCGGACTAAGTTATGTGCTGTAGATACATTTTTCTTTTTAAATAATGTTCAATGACAAACCCATTGGCAGAATAAATGTTGCCATTATATGAAAACCACAGATATCTAACATTTGTACATTATTATGTGGTGGAGATTCTGAAATGTCATGCTTTTTAAAGTTTTAGGGACACTATGGTAAACTTGCGGTTATTTTTCAGCACACAAACTAAATGGTGATGATTAGGAAAAGGTCATGTTGTGGCTTAAAATATCCAGTTATGGTGGTAAAATCACAGCTGAAAATGTTGTATGTGTCTTGCTAAAAAAAACAGCTTTTGGTAGCACAATTGCTGCTTGAAATTGCACAGATGTCTTGCAAAAAAAGCACCCACTTTTAGGCACAGTAGTGGCTGCAAATGCCGCTGATATCTCAATAAAATACACCTGCCTTTGGTGCCACAATCAGAAATTGCTAAAAACCATTTGTATTAAGAAGAGAGTTTTTGTAAGATTGGTCTGCAGTGGTTTGCAGTTTGGCAGCCATCTTGCCTAGGTGTTACACTATCCACCATACCCGTCACCACCTGATGACAAAGTCACCTCACATAGGCCTACATGTAATCAGAACATCAGTTTGGAAACGTTGATATGATATGTATGACATGTAAAATTGAAGAAACGTACAATGCAAACATTTTATTCTGGAGACTGGGCTGGTATGACACAACATAAAATCATAAAGACATTTTGTCAACACTTGTGACCTGTGACACCAGTATTTATTATGGTAATACGCTATATCTTTATACATTTAATGTTAACACAGTTACCTACATTACAGGTTTCTTTGGTCAAACGGATTAAGGGGTAGAAGGGTCAGTGGTGGGTCTGGTTTGGTGGGTCTCAGGGTCATAGTAAAATGTAATCTAATCATACCAGTACCAGATATCATCAAAGTAAAAACTTTTGAACAATAAAATGCCATATTGTAGAAAACCTGAAACAAGTTGTGATGTCAGGCTGAGAAAAATGACTTGCTTAGTTTCAGTGCCTCACATAACAGACAACATCAAAAGGGTAAAGCTGTAGAGAGTAAGGAGTAGTATTCCCTTATTAAAACATAACATGAAAAGTTGAAACCCTCTGGGGTGCCAAGGTGGTGCCTGCACTGTATTCACATCCACACTGGAGAGTTCTTTGCATGTCATTACCCTGCGCTGCTCCTGTCTGTCCTCCATTCAATTGGTGTAATAAAGGCAAAGAATGTCCTGCAAACACCAGAAATCATGGTTCTGCTTTGTAACAATAGTTCTATGAACACGGCATGAAACCGCTGACTGGGCTCTATCGTGTTGGCACTTCATTGTTTTTTCACATTCACACACTGCATAATTTAGGGATACACCTATTTCAGTTGTTTTTTTGTCTCCTCATAATGATTTCAATACCTTAACTCAGGGTTTCTGCCAGTACAGAGTACCCATCTGATATCAGTGTTTTCTTTTCCCCAAATATCAAATTTATAGACTTCACAGCATGGGACTCACAAGAAAAGAATCTATGTAAGGTACCATGAGACCAGGAACAGTTGTGGTATTAAAAGCTGACTTAAAGGTCAGCATCAGTCCATCACCAAGCATTACTAAAAAATGCATATGCATTCTTAAAAAAATAATATGTACTGTAAATGCAAAGCCAATTAGGATCAGCAAAATTACATTTAAAATTGCTCTGTTTGAAGGCTCTCCTCACCCCTTACTCTTGCTGTGTATTTGTGGTTCAGTCTAGACATGTACCGGTCATACTGACGCATGTTGCAAAGGGCAAACAACAAAGGGCTCTTTCTGACCTCAACCACAATGACTGTCACACCAAACCTAACCTTATTCCAATGCAAAAGGTCAGAGTTAGAACACCAAACTATGATCCTAATCTTTCCTCCAATAAGCAAACAACTTTAGTAAACAAAGAGGTTGTATAAATCACCCATCCTCACAGCTGAGGGGGGAGCAGCAATGCAACCATGATGGACCAAAGCTTAACACTTTGGCACGTGATCTCATCCTTACTCCTTGGACAGACCTGACACAGACGGCAGCCTTTTGCATTGTATTTTTACACAAAAGGGGTCAGCGTTAAGAACGGGTTGGCAGTTAGGTTTAGGAAACAAATCTACTCAGTTTTGGTTAGGAAAAGATTGTGGATGTCACTAAAACAACACGCGGGTTTAAGTGGCACAAACGGGGCTGGAGAGGCAAGCCGGCTTTAAGGGTGCAAACACTGTAACTGATGTTGTCTGTTGGTCTCGGACACAGATCTTCTGAGTCAAAGTCAATTTTTTGTTGAAACCATCCATCTCTACCTCGACCCACCCTGAGTAGGCTTTCCCTTCATTAAACTACATTTGTTGTTTTGAGTGTCTAATGATGACTTGGGTGGGTTTACAGTGGAGTACAGTGGAAAGCCCTGTGTCTCTCACACAGACACTTAATGGTGCCCTGAGCGTCACTATAATGACACCAGGAACACTACCCAAGTGACGTATTTGAACACCCTGTGAATAAGATCAGGCCGTTTTTGGCCACATTGAGGATGTAACAGATAAACTGTCTGCAGAGTGGATGTGCCGTGCAATGTATCTTTTTACTGGATATACCTACAACACATGAATGTGATAAGGTTGTGTGAATCACAGGCCAAACAAGACAGTGAACCTTTATTTTCAGATTGTGTGAAATTGTTTCTCTGCCATTTTTGGACATGGTACAGCACAGTGAAACTTCAACTTTTCACCAAGTTTGTATAAAATAGCTAAGTCAACATCAACAGTCTACAGTAGGCTATGTGGGGGATAAAGTTACTAAGCAACTGCCAGCTTGTACTAGCAAAATAAATACCAACAGGGTGATCAAGACTTTACAGTGGAAGCTCTATTTGACAAAAAGTAGCCGATATACAGTGTAGCTAACTTATTTTTTTTAAAGATAATTGTCAATTGACAGAAAATATTGATTGAACTGAAGGTATTTTATTAGGTAGTTGTTGGCATTAGACACTTTATGACTCATTTCTGTGTAAAAGGAAAGTATACACCTCCCCTAACAATTCTGAATAGAGGACTG
Source organism: Cephalopholis sonnerati (assembly GCA_019142605.1). Classification (NCBI taxonomy): domain Eukaryota; kingdom Metazoa; phylum Chordata; class Actinopteri; order Perciformes; family Serranidae; genus Cephalopholis; species Cephalopholis sonnerati. The sequence continues at coordinate 9,741,016 of JAGQAX010000001.1, forward strand.
GCCTGTTTTTATGTTTGTAGAGCAGATCTCCATGATGTATATGCATCACTTTGCACTGCTCTCATGCCTAGTGTGGCCAGTTGTATTGATTATAGTGGATGCCTAACATTGCAGTAGCTGTTCCGCCAGTGGTTTGCATCTGTTTCATCTTCAATGTAGCCACGGCATCAGAGGAATTTTATTGGTAGGTGTGAAGGACTCCTGCAAAACACCAATATCAGCTTTCTTTAAGGGGTCAAAGAGCATACAACCAGACACTGCAAGAGGATAAGCTGATTTCTACACCTTAAGAGATATACTGTGGAAGCTGATTTCTTGAAAAGTTGCTGCAAATAGAGCATTTATTTAACCAGGAAGAACAGTTCTATTTGCTCATGGGCCTCTTCACAGGTGTAGCACTGCTCTCTAGGCAGATAGGCACAGTACGCCTTCACCACAGCAAGAGATCATCTCAAATGCAGCAGCCTGTCCCTCAGGGGGCTTGTCCAGGCTGGGCATTACATTATGACCACAAAGTGGGGAAGCTTTTTCCAAGGATCATCTGGATTCTGATTATTCATTAATCCACAGCCCTCAAGCCACTGGAGATTGGATGGTTAGTAGGTAATGCTTGTGACTTCTCATCTGCATTTTCAACCTGGAAAAATCTTTTTAGCATGTACATTATGCATGCAACCATGGCAACCAATGGTGCACCCTGTGGACCATGATCTATTCTCTGGACTAGGACTTGATATGGAGGTCACCCAGATAAAGGTATCCATGTAGTCCATGGAAAAGAATGGACAGTTTACATATTTAAAGGTGTAAGTCATTGGCTGAAAAAACTAGATGAAATGGCAAAAGTTCAGCTGGCTGGAATTTAGTCATTTCACAGAGGTTGTAACAAACATTAGCTCTACAGTGAATAAAACTGTGGGGAATGACATGAACCAAAAACATGTCACCAAATATTCATAATGTAATGTATCAAGCCTTCATTACACGACCAAGGACAGACATTCCAACGTGATTCATTGCACAAATGACAGCATGTTCTCACACACACAGTCAGTGAAGGTACAAAGCCTGTTTAGTGATGATGATAACGACTTGGCCAATTCATTATGACACTCATAAAAGGTTTTTCTTTTTTAATTACAGCGTCATGCTGATGGCTCTATGACATTTAAAAAGCCTCTAATTATTCTGCACAATGGAGGGACCATTAGAGGGCCAAAACCAAAAGCAATTTTAACATTTTAACACGGCCTTGTGGTGCCATTCACAGTTTGGCTTGCAGCAACAGATAACAGAAAATGAGGGGTACGTTTTTCAATAAATCCATCACACAAAAGCAGATCATCTACAGAGTTCATGTATTTCAGAAAGTAAGTTTTAGATCCAATCAAAAGATTATCAGGTTTAAATTAAGAATCTTACTTTTCAATATCTCCATCATACAAAAACAGATCATCTACAAAGTGCGTATACTTTCAAAAGTAAGTTTTAGATTGAATCAAAAGACTACCAGGCTTAAATAAAGAACCTCATTTCCTCACAAAGATGAAAATGATACCTTTAAAGTTGATTATAACTAAGTATCCCATATTGTGTGGCCCTCAGTAAGATTAAACTTCCACTGTTGTGCTTGTTATATCATTTCTATTCGTCACTGTACCCAGTTGTCTAGTAGCATGAAATGTATGGCCTCCTCAATACAACAGCAGCTGGTTAGCCTAGCTTAGCATAAAAACTGGAAACAGAGAAACAGTCTGGCTCTATCCAAAGTTTAAAAAAAAAAAACCTGCCAGGTGTAGTGATCTCTTGAAGTCTCCATTGGTTGCCTGGCAACCTCACAATGATGACAGGACTAATTTCCTATTTGAAGTAAACTCCTCCTGCCTAACTCTCAGCAAAGCAAAGCAAATGAGCATGTTTTCTAAACGTTTAAAGTTTCCTTTACCTTAAAGGGTAGTCCAGTGATTAGATATTGAACATCCATTAAGTTGTATGACTCAAAAGACACAGGTAAAAAGAATGGTCTAATATTTAGTCCATAGTATTGAACATGTGCACAGCCTCCTAAAAAACTGTTTTGGGTTTTGATCTCTGTAAGAGGTTTTCCCATTCATGTCAATGGTACAGTGGAATGAAATAATCACTCACCAGTTTTCTTTTTTAAGGCTTAAAGTTATGCATAATTAAGGGCGGGCTGCTTAAGTGACAGGCTGTCTATGAGGCATTGCTACTGTCTATGAGTCAGATCCATCCCTCGCTACTCCACAGCTCCAACCTCTCTCCAAATTTGGCCACTTAAGACCACGGCCAAAATGCCAAACTTGAGGCTTCAAAACAACAGCCCACAAACCAGCATGTCAAATCGGGGTAGCTATGTCCATTATTTCCTAAAGTCTACAGTATCGGTCAACAACTTAAAACACTGGATCCTATGCTTCCCATGTTGCAAATTAACATCCTTTCCTCAGATCCTCCCTGAATGGTACATGCACTTATCCTGGAAATTCCAGAAAGTCTCCAAGCTTATGATGACATCATCAGGGTCATGTTCTCAGACTTGATAAAGCTCCTGCAAAGCCACAGAAGACTCCACATGAAGGCTAGGTAGTACCTCTTCTTATCTTTACATATACAGTCAGGGGTGTTCCTTCTTTATGAGCACTGAGAGTGTATCCAGTAAATTTTCTAGTTGAAGACAGTTTCAGTGTTTTATGTTCTACTGATGTGCAGATGTGGTGTACGAAATACATATAAAGATTTTAAACTGTCTTCTCATGAAAAACGACAGAATCATTTCAGCCAGTACATCAAAACTAAATCTATTCATTCTGTGTAGGCAGGATGGATGAGACAACAAAACGTTGGATTTAACACAGGACACTGCTGCACATTTCCTGATACCTACTGGAATTTAACATTGGTTTATTTAAACCATCATTGTTCCCAGACCTTAACCGTGTAACCCAAACCAATATCCTTTCCTAACCTCAAGTAAGTAGTTTTGTTTTACCCCTAAACCCAACCAAATCTTAAGCTTAACCACAATAAGCATTATCACACTGTTGCAAAAGTAATTTAGTTTAACAGTGATTAGTAACAATTTTGAAATGCAAAGACAAATGTTGTCCTGCTGATAGAAATGTCAGATCAGAAAACTTTTTTATGTGTCTTTCTTGCACTTGCATTCAAAATAATTCCAAAAAACACCAGACATAAATGAGTCATAGAAAAATAACTACTAATCCAACAAAGACAAAAAAGAAGCAACTGAACAGGTTTGATCTCCATCTCATGCTGCGTCACTGCTCTGTAGTGCAAAACAGAACACATCGACATGAATGAGGGGAAATTAACACATGAATATAGGCTTCAGGACCTAATCAGAGCTTTTAACAATTAAGTGAGGTAATGCTGTTCACAGTCCGTGGCAGATAGATAAAGTTAATGGTCACGTCGCTGTATAGCAGGGAAAGCAAATCAGGATTGTGGCAGAACGCTCAAAAGGTGCCAGCTGCTCTGGCAATGGACAGCTGTTGGTGCAAAAACTCTGATATCAGCTGCTGTGTAGAATAAGGCATTTTTTCACTGATTACACTCTGTACTGTACTGTAATGGAAACTGAATAACAAGCTGTGCTATGTATATAGTGAAAACTGCGGTGCTTTCTATCTTGAAAGCACCTGAAAAACAATTTGTACTTGTCGGCAGATGTATTGTGAAGGATAATGAGCGTTCAGACGTCACTAGCTGTCTGAGGCGTTTTGACAACAACATGTAGAATATCTTCTCTTCTTCTGCGGCTCGTGTCTGTTTGGTTGAATTGGAAAATGACACTGCAGACACCTTCACCATGTAAACAAATGATTCTGAGGACAGAAACATGAATTCTCTACATGCAACATAGCTTATTAACTCATCAAAAAAACTAAAACACAATTAATTATCCTAACATGGTTATGACATGTCTCTATCAAAGGCTTGTACTTTTAGATAGACCCATTATTATCTCTTCAAATGACAATTTACAAGTGCAGTACACTCCAGAAAAGATGAGTGTGCTGGGAAAAAAAAAACACAGAAAGAAGAATGGACCTAAATTAAGAAAATGGAAGTTGAAGGAGATGACAGGGTCGTGTTGAGAAAAAAGAATTTAAAAATGCAGACAAAAACAGTGGAGAAAGAGATCATTTAATTAGATCTCACTTCAAACAGACACACATTAGTTAGATATTGCAGCGAGACCAACAAGTCAATGTCTGTAATAAAGCGAGGGCTATTTTATCATTTTATCTCGCCTTTCTGTTGCTTATCATATTATATCGAGCTCATTTTTCCAGAGATGCTGGGCAATAGCTTTGGCAGTGTATTTAGAGGAAGAGGATATCACACATTCAGGTTCGTAATACACACACACACACACTCCACCTACACTTCAGAGAGCATGGGGGAATATGGAAATGCAACTGATGTGACTGATTTGGAGGAAGAAAGTGTAAAAACAAAATGGATTAAAAAAAAGAAAAAAAAATAGGGCCAGAGAAAATGACTTGCCTTGGAGAATCGAGCTTCAGTGAGATCCACAGTCGAGTCTGTCTCCTCTGATTGCTCTTCACACAAGATATCTCATGGCAGAAGGAAAGCAATCCGTGAGAAGAGGCCAGCATCAGAAAGCAGCAAGAGACTCGGTACAATCAGACAATAGATGCAAAATGCTGTGGGACCAACTGAATGCACTTCAAAAAACACGAGAGAAAAAAAAGAAAAGAAGAAGCAAAAATGCAACTCAACCGATGGCAGCTGGGGCTCTTAAGCAACGTGGCATCTCCCCAAAAAAAGAGCACGGCGCTTTGATGTTCACAGGCGACTGTTCTCTTAATACACTGCTCTACTAGTGGCTGATATTATTGGAGAAGACAGATAAAAGGTCTGGAGGGATTTTGACAGGTAGACAAGTGCTGTTTAACAAGGCAATCTACAGGGCAAACGGTTCGATGTTCCCTGACCGCATTGACTCTTCATCCCTCTGCGACAAAAGGCTTTGAACTCCTCTCTCTCTCACAGACACACACACACAGAACCATGGATTTATCCCCTCGTACGAGGCCATTAAGTGTCTGAACTGGCTGTGTCTGGGAGGCTGGATCAAGGGCTGTATTTTTTTTTCTCTCCCTAAACCGTGAAAAAGAGCTACGTTGCAGCTGCTACAAGTGAAACTTCTATTTACTCTTCCTAGATACTTCCCAAAATGATACTTACCAAGCACTGTAGGGTCAGTTCAAGGTCAAAGTGAAAAGCTTATAATGGCATCAGTACAGGCAGACACAGTGTGAACAGAGATTTATCTGTTTGTGGTAGCTGGTGAGGATGTCAGGCATAAAAGTGATGAATGAAGATTACAGGATGTAACATCATTGTGACATCAGTATACCATACAACATTTTTGCACTAACAACTTGTGCTGGGCAAATTTGAGGGAGGCGATTTTATCAGCAGTCTGGTTTCATACTTGCAATTAAAATATTTGTTGTGTTGTACTTGTTAATGCCTGTTCCCCCTGCTGCAGAAACAATCGACCAGTGACTACTCATCGATCGACTGGATTAAGAATTGGGGACTCCAGCCTCATATAGCAGCTCACAACCTACCTGTATTCATGCAAAACATTTCCATATGTGACAGTAAGATGCACGCAGCTGTACAGGCTGTTTTAAGTCAACTTACAGAAATAACAACACTTGATCGCTGTGGAAAAAGGTAATTGCTACTGCAGATGACTAGAAATGTGCAATATGTCACTCCAACCAGTCAAATAAAGATACAGCCTGGTCTCATTCAGTTGATGCTAGAATGGACAGAGAGATGGGGAGGGACTGTTAGAAACTCTACACTGCTGTGATCGGTTGTTTCATTGTGGGGTATAGAGTGTTGATTTTTCTGTCTTCATTGACCTCCTCTCACCTGCTCTGACAGCCCTGCTAAAACTTCCAGATTTTTACAATCAAAACATGTATGAAGAGTTTATAAAATATGATGTTTTGTTATGAACTAAACTGCCAGGGCTCTGGCTCTCCTCTCACCCACTGTGAATGCCTCTCCAGCTCAGGTAAAGCCTCCAGCAAGCCCAACTGATCCAGGCTGTGCTCTGCTCCTCTGCCAGGAAACCAGAGGGAGAGCAGGAGGTCAGCGGGGTCCATGCTCACTGCCCACAGCCTGGGGCCCTCTGTCTGCTTTACTCTGGTGTCCACATGCCCCTGGATGTGAAGCTGTGGACTTTGTCTTTTTTTCAGGGATTTCGTGCCCCTGCTCTCCGAACATTTGTTCGCTATGATTGGATGAACGTGTCCAGAACATCCATTGATCCATTGTAGCATCCACCTGTGGCAATATTTGATGCTGAGGGCAACTGTCATAGTATAAAGCGAGAGAAACTCAGCACAGTGAGTTTGGGAGGGGTGGTGGACGCGTCAAACAAACATGGACTTTCACCCAGGATGCCTCTGTCTCATGTAAAAGCAAAAGCCAGGGTTGTTTTCACACAACGTCACGTAACTTACATTGGCTTGTGACATACTTACGTTAATCACATGGAGATATACATGACATCACATATTTATTTTAACCCAAAACATCATGTTTTTTTATAAATCAAACAAAATAGTTTTTCTGCCTAAACAAAGTTGTGGCTGTTTGACAATGTTAACCATGCGTTACAATGTGTTTCACCCAGGAAACAGCTGTGCATCACATACAGACTCTAAAAGATGCCTTATGTTTCGATACAAGACGCAAAGGGGGCATAACAAAGTGTTGGTGTTTGAAGACCTGTGAATGAGAACTAGTTGGAAGTTGAGACACAATGGAGCAGATTATAAAAAAGAGTGACAAAGAGCTCAGGGCTTGATTGATATGTAGATGACATGTTAAAGTTTCTTAGAAATGTAATTTTGTCTTGATTGATAAGCCCCTGAGAGAAGCAAGATGAATAAAGATGAATAAAATATCTTTAAAGTCTGGTTTCTCTGTGTTTCTTCAAAAGTCAGCCTGCCATGACAGGTTTGCAAGCTGTAAATACTGCACATTTACATGTCAAACACTACTGAACTCTATATGCAAAGCAACATGCGAATTTATCTCATGTCTGCAAGCAAATCCACTAATCACTGAGATCCCATTAAAATATTGATTCTGGCTCAAAGTTTTGCTGTTTTAAAGGCTGGTGTGACTTAGCCCATATACCAAAAACCAGTTCATCTAGTCTCTATTCCAAAGTTATGAAAAATACAAAATACATCCCTTTCGGTGCAGCGGAGGATTATTTTCCCTGTAAAGACTTATCAGACTCAGAGTGCAGCAAATGTAAAAGCTCTCATGAACTAGCTGCAGGCTGAATTATTATTGTGCCGTAGCAGCTGCTTACACACCATAGCAAAACAGACATATGAAAATTTCACAAATTGTTACTTTAAGAAAAAAATGTGGATGCAGTCGCATTTTCTCCTTCAAAGTCTGAAGCCTGCAGAAGCATTTGCTGGTCATGTAAGGGCCTTTTTAGAGAGTGACTGTCATAATGTGAATATGTGCGAGTGGGCGTTCTCATAAATGTATGTTGCCCAGACTTCACCATCCGTGGTAAGGATTTCATGCTTTTGTGCTTATAGCTGTGCTGTGCACATGTGCACGTGCACCCATGCATAAGTATGCTCATGCTTCCAAACGATCATCCGCATCTCTCCGGCCGTTGCGGTGATGAATGACGGCAAAGAAGCCATTAGCGAGCACGCTTGACACAGAGAGGTCATGCTGTAATGTAGACCCCAACGTGGCGTGGTTGCACCATCAGTCACGGTCGGCGGGTCAGACGGAAAGCAAGTGGGACACGCTCGGGCCTCAAACAGATAAACGACTCCACCGCACCATGGAGGCAGTCATTGTTCTGCTCTGGACCATTGCTTTCCTCCCTCCTTGAATAGCTGGGTGTGGGGAGGGGTGAACTATTATCTGTGGGTGGCAGTGAAAATAGACACATACAGTATGAGCACACACAAGGAGGGGAGTGCGTGTGTGTGAGAGCATGTATGTACGCTGTAATTTTCTCCTGACAAGCTGGAGAATAAGTCGTCAAAATAAATTGGAATGACTGGCAACTCATTTCCCACAGATGGAAAAAAAGAGACAAGGAGGGAAGGGAAAGGGGGGCAGAAGACAAGAAAGGAATGAGAAATGAAGGGGAGGTTAGAAGAGAGAGTAGACAAAAAGAAGTAAGAGAAAAGAAGCAAAGCAGGAAGACGCAGGAAGCGGAGTGAAGACGTAGCAAAAAATAAGAGAGAAAAGAGAGCAGAAAGAGGAGGGAAGTGAAAAGACAGGAGAGCAGTGACTACCTCTGAAAGGTCAGTGTCTCCTCTCTTCATTTGTCTCTCTGATTGAACTTGCCAATTAGCCACAGAGCTGCTACATTCTGCACAGTGGATGGGAAACAACCTAATCAGGGCTTGGGAGAAGATGGATAGAGACAGACCGGAGGAAGAGACATTTGAACAGAGTATTGTTACAAAGTAGGCATTCATTCACATTATTGCTATTGCACTTCATTTCAGTTATTCAGCAATATTTGTATGACAGTCATTCATATTGGAATTGAGATGGATTTGATTGAGACCACTTTGGAGTGAAGTGGAGTATCAGCAGAAGAGAAATCAGGGGCAGAAATGAAAAAAAATCTGATGGAGAGATACGGAGAGAGAGTGTAAGGCACCCTAGGTCTTCCGAACACTGACAGGAAGATAGACAGCAGATCAATGATGAGAGGATATAGTCTGCCGACGCAAATTGGCATGAGGAAGAAGGAAGGAAATGAGGAAGAGACATGACAGAGAAGAATGTAAAACAGACAGACAAAGAGCTCAGGGTCTGACTGATGCAGAAGAACATTTCTGGAATGAAGCCACAGGTAGCTAATATTGTGTACACACACCGGCTACATTATAAACGTAAACACTTCAATTCCGTCAGGATTTATAAGCTTCTGAAGAAGTGTTTTGTCCAACATAGGGCTCTCCAACTCTCCAATGAAAGACTAATACAGTTCTTTCAAGGTTGACAGCTCCTTAAAGAACAATTCAGGCCTTTAAAACACAAGCTATTAACAGCAGTTACTTTCATTTCGAACTCTACTTAGGTTTTTAATTGTGTTTTTTGTCTTTTTTCAAGCACATCTAACGCATCAGCCTTAGTTTTTACAAGATTTTAGGCCAATGTTCAACAAGCGTGCAGGGAGAAATTTATTGTATCAGAGCAAGAGAGTACTTTCTCCCTCAACAGCAGCCAATAATCCAGAATGTAATGCAACCAAGAGACAGAGACTGTGTTCAGTTAGGAGGCGGATGTCTAACTTGATCTGAGTGGAAGAAACTCTTCATCTCTAGCTCTCTGTATCATTGAGGGAGATCAGTCAGATTGAAGTAAAGTGGCTCCTCTAAAAAGCAAACTACAACATGTCAATACACTTGATAATATCTGTAACTGTACTGAGCCTTGGAGTTGAGATTCACTAAAGTAGGTGTTTTTAGAATGTTTTTTTATCCAGGATAACAATATGGCTCTAGCAATGTCAGTGTTGCTTAGGAATGGTCCACCACTTTGATCCAGACTGAATATCTAAATCTAACAGTTACTGGATAAACTTAGTCGCCCAAAAAATGTCGTGGATTTGTCAAAACTTTATATCTATTTAAGTTTAAACAATGCTGTTGTTGTGCTTATGTTTAGGCACAATAAAACACTTGGTCATGGTTAGGAAAAGATCACTTTTTGGCTTAAAATGAATGGTTCTGGTGGCACAATTGCAGCTGTAAATGCAGCAATGTCTCACTAAAAAAACAACAGCCTCTGGTGGCACAATCGGCACTAAAAATGCTGCAGTTTCTGACCAAAAAGTACACACTTTTGGTGACACAACTGCAGCTGTAAATGCGTCAATTTCTGGTTATGGTGACATTATTCCTGCTGGAAACACAGAAATGTCTCACTAAAAACAACTGCTTCTGGTGGTACAACCGCTATTGGAAACGCAGCAATGTCTCTGGAAAAACAACAAAAAAAAACTGCTATGTTAAATGTTAGTCTCAAACTATGGACTGCAGCTTGTCACCTACATGTCTCGCCTCCACCATCCCCTCCACCTCCAGATGTCAAAGTCAGCTCATATACATGTAATTACAGCTGTGTCACCTTCGAAATGTTGATATGATCCATACCATCCTACAGATGTCATGTATCCACTGTTTGCAGCAATGTACAATGCCAGTGTTTTCATCTGGCAGCTGTGTTGACTGGATATATTGTCATGAAATTTTAAACAAACATTCATGATTCCTTGAGGATGTATCCCAGTGAGTTTGGTTATCCTGAGAATTTTCCTCCAACATGAGGCTGTCATTTTTGACAGCTAGGGATTGCAATGAAATATTACAGACATTTAATTTCTCCAAAGGGTGAGTACTAATGATGATGGCATTTGATGAAGTCATGACTTTTAGTAAGTGTCACCAGCAGGTTTTAATTTTCCTCCTACTAAATGGACTGGCACAAAAACGATAATTTTGCTATAAAATTTTGTACAGACATTCATGTCTCCTGTCATATACCTGTCAAAGATCAGCATGTTAGCATTGTAAATGTGACGGTGTTATCATGCTAATGTTAGCTTTTAGACAAAGCCTCCTATGCCTCAGTAGAGTCTGACAGAATTGTTAGCGTGGCTGTAGACTCTTGCTGTCTTGTTGAAATACAATATATCATTGTTTCTATAAAGTCAATCCAGATACTTAGTTTGTCAAGGATGGGACTCCTTCATATTAAATCTTCATAAAAAGACCATTTCCATTTTTTTTAAATCAAATATAATAGTGCTCTGGTGCATTCTGGCACATTCATTCAACTGTAAAAGAAGTAAGAAATGAAAAACCAGCTGAAAATTAAATCGTGAAAACAACAAAGATTGAGAAATGATGAGGAGAAAAAGGGGGTCTGAAAAAAGATGAAGAACACAAAGAAAAGGGACCAAAGAGAAGGACAAGATGAATAATTGAATAAAGTTGAAAAATCTCTCTGTTGCAATTCTCTGTCTCTCTTATATTCTGTTATCCAATCTCTTAACTGCATCATCATGAGCTGGATCAGAGATGGAGACCAAGGAGGAGAGACATAGTGACAGAGAGAGACAGAGAAAGAGAGAGATGAGGAAAGTTGAAGCAGAAAATAGGATTCACCAACTCATCTGTTTCCTTCTTTCATTAAACCATCCATCCTCCACCCATTCCTACTTCTCTGTCACTGGATACTGTGGAACATACAAACACACGCACACACACACACACACACACATGAGAAGTCATTGATGGGCACTAAGCACTGCTGTGATCTCTCAGTCAGTGATATCGATCTACCCCAACTGGCAGCATCTCTCTCTCTCGCTCTGACACACACACCCCCACACACACTGACACACTGATAGGAAGATGGTGATGACAATGACAGAACAGTCTCATCCCGTTGTGGCTGCTGTGGAGAACAACTGGCTGGCAGATAGTTTGGTGACATATGTTTGTGTGTGTCTGCATGCGTGACTGCATCTATGTGTGTGTGTGTGTGTGTGTGTGAGTGTGCAAGCAAGGTTAGTTACAGCTCGGGGTTCTGTGTGCAAATGCAGACAGCTTTACGGTGATATCTGCTCCTACACTGAGTTGATATCCAAACACAGACAATAAAGCACATTTCTTTTTAATCTTTTCAATTTTCCTCTGCCTGTACATGAATGTATTACAGCAATTAAAAGCGTGCCCCCTCTCCCTCGCTCTCCGTCTCTTCCTCTACATTGAACATGACTGTACAGCAGTAATTAAGAGTGTGTTGTGTTACACACCACTGCTAATCCTGCAGAGCCAACTCAATCCACTGTGTTAGCAGATTACTGCTCACGGCATGGGCTCTTGTTATCGTACTTACGTGCACATGCAAACACACACACACACACACACACACACACACACACACACACACACACACACACACACACACACACACACACACACACCGCAGGCTCCAGAAAATACACACACAATGTGCTAAAGTGGGACTGCATCTTCTATGACACCTTCAGGCATTTTTCGTGTCTGCAATTAGATTACCCTGACTATGCAATTTAGGATGACAAGTGTTCCCTAAATCTTTTTGAGTATATTCATTGTGTGTGATGTTGTATGCCTAAGTTGGTGTGTTCACTCACTTGTTTGTGTGGAGGTGGCAGTGTAGCTTTACAGGAGTCTCAGGCATTTGGATCCGTCTTTTCACTTATTCATGTCAAAGACCTCGCAATATGTTTAATATGACCCTCAGAATGTCCTCCCAAGAGAAATGAAAGCGTCTGTCCTTTCAGAAAATGCTCAATAACAACATATGTTTAAGTTTATATAACTGAGGCCTTTAGTGACTATATAGAATAAAAAATATGTTGTTGTTATGGGGACACACGGTCTGCAGAGGGAGGAGGATGGGATGGTTGGATGGTTCACTAAAATATCTCACTTCAATAATGCACCCATTTGGAAATTCTGGGGTGATACCTAAAGTGATGTTTAAAATAACAATGTGGTAGCTAACAGGTGATACCAATACTGATTTTTTTTCAGTTTTCTTTGTTTTTGTTGTTATTTATTCCCTCTTTTGTAACAGGGAACCAATGAAATCTTCACCATAAAATTTCTGAACTGTTTTGAAGTCATTCAAGGTCTTTATTACACTATTTTTGAATGAGCTCAAATTCAGTCATACACATTTATGAGAAAGCATTTAAAATAACCTTCTTTCACGTGATATTGTACCAAAAAAGGAAAAGCTTTAAAAGCCCCTTTACGTTATATCAACACATCAACAAATTTCTCCTTCAGCTATGGTTATTCAAGTTTCTCACCAAAAGATTATGTCTGAATATATCTTGATAACATTTCAATTTACCTTCACCTATTACCTATTTTTTACTAAATAGTGCTTGTATGAATCAAAATGTAACTCAATGCAACCTCCGTGAGCTCTTAGCTGTGGCCACTGGCTGCTCTGAGCTAATTTTAACTACCTCTACTCCTGCTGATTATAACAGGGATTCATTGTTCACAATGTAGCACTATTGTGGGAATAATAGGGTTTGTCCCCTGATGTGTGAGTTTACTGTGTCCTTTTGTCCCTTGCGTCCCAGGGAAGATCTCTGTTTACACCAAATGCATATTCTATTGTCCCCAGGACGACAGGACGCCGTTAATCTCAAGCCTTGCTTTGAAGCATGCACAAAATTGATGTGACACAACAGAAAAACATCAACCACTGCCACTGGTGAATGTCATTTTTTTTGCAGATGGGCCAGTCAACAAGGCAACTATCGGCTGATGCCAATGAGTGGCCAATAACTCTGTGCATCCATATTTCCTACTGACAGTCGACCATTACAAAACAAATATTTTCTGATTTGACACCACAATGGTTAAAGAAATATGTCACCTTCTAAATGAGTAAAAAGTCATTGTTACGTTGCATTTGTAAAGAAAACTTTGTTTTCCCTGCATGCCTCCGGTGAATGAAGATTCCAAAAATAGAGAAAACTCTCGATGAACTGAAGTCATAGGGGTTTACTTTTGACAACACAGTAAAACTAATCAAAACATTGTTTACAAACTGTCACACAACTCATGCAGTATAATCCAAGTCTCATTTATCCAGTCATATGCTCAGTATTTCCCAAACAGACAGACCTTCCCAACAGGAAACTGCATTTAAAGTGAGCCTGAATCTATGCTCCATTCAAATCCAGACTCCATTGACAAGAACAGTAATTTTACCTCGCTGAAAATGGGAGCTGCTGGTCTACCACAGCCTCGATCAGAGGCCTGTACTACAAAGCCAGTTCAACTTACCCAGGATATCTTTTCATTGTCTGGTCTGACTAACCCTAACATTGGCCATCTGGGTAACCAGTGCTAAAAGCTGATTATCAACTAGTTAAGTCAACTTTGGGTTTTTCTATCCAGCCACGAGTGCGTTCATGTGAAAGAGGTGGGGGTGTTAACTCAAGCATCATGAATAAATGTGAATGAAGTAGGCTGCTTCATATCATATGAGATGAAACGGTACCAAAAGCGCCTAGGATTGCAAGACAGGTAGCTGAGATTTACATTACATGTAGGTATCACTGGGCTTTATGTGGCATTAGTGTAGAGTATTTTTTTGCTGTTTAGTTGGATGGTGTCAAAACTGCTCTGAATATGTGACATAAAACACTTTAAAGTAATGCCACACTGTTTCTGCTATTGAAGTAACGGGTGGAAAAGTAGCCTCATTAATCACTGATGAGGTCTATCTGACTGAAATGTGGCATTTATAATAACGGGAGCCAATTAACAGTGTGTGAATTATTTTTCTTTTAAAACGTTATCTTTTTTCCCCCTGGTTGTCATCACATAAGTATCTTGTGTTATTTTGAGCTGCAGTGATGGAATCAGAGTGTAAAAATTAGCAGCACTGTCAGCAGTCACTGCGAGCTAAAATAAACTTTGCATGAGTTCAAATGCTGCTAAAATCATGTGTTTAGTGTTGTAAACGATGTCTCTTTTTCAGACATTCTGTCTTAAAACCAGTGGAAGCAGAGCCCTGGAACAATGAAATGATTCTGCTGATCTATAACAACATAAAGACTACTCCTTTTTACCTCTCACTCTGCACTTTGTCCATGGATACTTTATCTTCAGTGATCTGATTGGTCAGAGGTCAGGGGTGTTGACAGGCTGTGATCTAATACTCTTAAAGGACCAGTCCAGGGTAAAATTGATCTAGAGTGTATTCCTGGATCATCCCGAGTTGAAACGTGCCTTGGGAAGCAAAATCATGCGAATCGGATGTAGCGCTAGGTAGACAGCTTCAGCACATACTAGCCGAATGGCTCAAAGGGCTAACTCTAAGGGCACAGCGCGGAACCCCACTAAAAGGCTATCGTTTAACCCACTTCCAGTGCACAGAATTGCACCACACTTCAGTGGTCGACTGCGACAGGCCCTAACATCAAACAAAGGCATCGAGAACTTCTGAGGTCATCAGAGAGTTTATTTAAAAAGACTGTTTACAACTGTATTACTGACCTGTCTGCCGCCGCCATCTTTGAAAGTTAATACAAGCTGAATGACGAGCGATGTAACGTGATCTGAAGACGAGGCATGTGATGTTGCCGGAAGAAGCGCTGAGATTTGAAAAGGGAATCAAAGCACACACACCAATCATTTTGTGATGAGTGATGAGTCGCTTGCACAAACTCTCATCCAATCTTGTTCTAGTTCATCGATCGACTTGTAGCATAACATAATCAACATTAAAATAATTGTTTGGACAGTGAAGTATTTACTTTAGGGTATGATAATATTTAGGAACAAAAACAACTTGGTTTCATGTAGGAAACGATCGTTGAGATTTTGTGGCTCTATAATGTCACGCTACAGTATGTAACTCCTTCACAGTTCTCAAAGGCTTATCACCAGAACTTATTGCAACAACATGTTGTTTTGGGTGATGTGCTGAAAAGGCTTATGCTGTTTTTTTCTCTCTCCTACAAATAATGAAACAAAAAAGGTATCATTTTTGTACATATTAGTTAAGATATTCAGGTACTCTATTGAAAAAAAAAACACATTCAAATGATACATTTAAACACGTTTTAATTTTTTTGCCATGACTCTGGGTTGTCATTTGAATCCATTAGAGCTACTGTGAATTCAAGCTAACAAAGCCGCCATTCTCCAAAAAGCAGCAGGCTCCTTTCAAAGCCTACAGATGATGAGTATTTAATACATATAAGATTTTGAATGGAAAATTCCTTTGATGACATATATTAGTGCACAAGCTGAATAGCTGCAAAGTCTAAATAGTCATCAGGCTCCCAACTTGAACAGTGCTTTACTGTGGATCACCTCTGCGCTACCCTCAGTGCTTTTTCCATGAATCCTTTATGACACTGCCTGTCCTCCTGCCTGCTGGAATACAGGTGATGTGTTAACATCTGCGAGTGTGTGTAGTACACATCAATGTTGTTCTGGAGAGGAAACTACAGTATAAACCTATTTTTCTCTGTCACTGTTTTGTTTACATGAAAGAGAGAAAAACAGATCTAAAAATAAAAGCTCCGCATCGCTGAAGCAGTATGAGCATACTTATTCCCTCTGTTGAGTTAAAGAAATGTCAATACATTTGAAAAAACATACTTAGGAGTTCACTTTATGTTCAACTAGCTCATCTTGAGGGAAATAGCTGTGGAAACAGACTCTAGCTTTGGAAATTCACAGCAAGATTTCTTATACTGTGGAGTGGAGGGCTGACCCATAAAAGTCCTGCACTGAGGCCTTGTGACTGGCAGCCACTAGCCGCCTTCAGCTGTAGTAAACCTTTAGAAAAGTGACTATCCAGATCGGCTACTTGTGATATTGTCTATCCTGAAGTCCCAGTGACTTCTACATAACACCCTTGTTACAATATAGGCTTTGAGAGTGTTTCATGAGAGCCTCAAATCATAGCATTGAGCTATAGACCAGCTTGCCGGTGCTTCAAATGAGGCTGTAAAAAATCCTCAGAGCTGGAGCTGTGAGTGTATAAGTGACACTGAACTACTAATTTTTCAATTCTTTATGTTATGTATCTGGTTCAGGGGCATGTTGCCTGGCTTTCTGCCATTTTACATATAAAATGAACACAAGTTAACTGACTGTAAGAGACAGTTCAACCCCAAATGTAAAATACATATCTCTTCTCTTACCTGTAGTGCTATTTATCAACCTAGATTGTTTTGGTGTGAGTTGCCAAGTGTTAGAGACACTGGCTATAGATATGTCTGCCTTCTCTTCCATATATTTAAACTAGATAGCACTCTGCTTGTGGGGCAGAACACCCACCAACCATCACCACACACAAAGAAGTGTGCATCTACCCATGGATGAAGGGCTTGTGCTTGTGACAGCGTAAGATGCAAACATTAATGACCTCCCCCTTGGCTGAGCTGTAACATTAGCTAGCTTACCTGAGCTAGCAGTATTGAACTGAGATGCACGTTTCCTTCTGCGCAAAGATACGATTGGTGCATGTAGTTTGGTAGAACGAAAATAGTTCCTACATGAAACTGCTCACAACAAGGTCTGTGGATTATCTTGAGTAGCCAGGACATGATTTCTCAAGAGAGACAATGCTGTTGAGTTTTTCAAATGTTTTTTTTTTTTTTCAGCTTTTAGCGCCACATGCTGAGTGCCATTTAGTTGCATTATATTGGAGAGAAGGCAGACATCACTAAAGCCAATATTAACCAACACTGACACCAAAACATTTTAGATTGAAAAATCACTACAGGTGAGAGGAGCAATATGTGTCTTTGATTTGGGGTGAACTGTCCCGAGGCTGTGAAGATTAATGGTTTCTGACGGGACACAAACTCCAGTCTCCTGCATGAAAGTCAGACAGGCTGCACTCTCATTCACCACCCTGACTTCCACACCCTTGCTTTCTTCTTTGTGACCTAAAGAGCATACCACCCCCTGCATTAGTGTTCAACGTTGGCATTAGATATAAATTGTGAGGTGTGTAATCGTCTAAAATGGATGCAATTCCTTGAATGCTAGGTATTTAAATGGCTGGTTAATGTAACCTCATTTCCTTCTCTTTTCATTTCTTTTCACTTACTTTTCATGATGGCACTGTGCCAGTTCTGTGGTGGAGAAATACCCCTTTCCCAGTGTATGAAACACTTCAGTGATTTTAAACGAAGAGCCACACAGGATTAGTAGTGAAGCACGGGCAAAGATTAGTTGCAAAAGAAATTGGAGTGAGTTCAGGAGCTGACATCTCCACAATCATTTCTATTCTGGATGGAAATTATACTGCGGCCATGTGTATTCAGTTACAATGAAAAAGAGGTTCCCACTTGAGGAATTTTCATGCCGTCAAATAGCACTAAGCTTATATGTGATGCAAGTACAAGTCCTTTAAATGCTTTGCTGATCCACTACTGTATTTTAAGCCAGTGTTTGGTTTCTGACGTCGAGTTTCTGATCGGTGAGCTAAAAGGCAGCTGTCTCATTGCTTTTTTTTTTTTTTTTAGTTTTTCACTGGCTTCAAATAGCACTGAACCTGCATGCAACACATGACACCAAAATTACACTGTGCTGCTCAACTGCTTCTGATAGGCGCCTTTCCTGTGACTGGCCTCCCATTTAGGTGAAGTCGAGTTCACACGTCTAAGATACTGTAATGAGTGCTGGCAAGAAAAATAGATCCTGTAAGTTTATAATGCTAAAAGTAGAGCACAGAGTGCTATAGAAGCTGAGAGGAGATGGATGTCTATTGCCTGGGAACTTCTTCCCCAAACACTTCATTTATTTATCCTATTTTTCCTTCATCCTTTTTCCTTTATATTGACTTACTGTAAAAATACCATTGTTGATATTGTGTACGGAGGGGATGTAGACCCTCAGAGTATTATAAATGAAGTAAATGATATACATGCTTTTTGTAACTACATAGCCTAACCTACAACTCCCTCCTGAGCCTTTTCCTCTGTTTCATTTCCTCTTTGTCCTTGCATGCATTCTCACTGTCATCACTGTAATACTGTGAGACCACTACAGCTCTGACCTTTGTATCTTTTCTATTGCTTGCTTGTATTGCTGCTATTGAAGCAGTCAGCTAAAATGTAAATGGAGAGTGCTCTTGCAGATGCGGCTATTACAGAGGTCTAATTTAACTGATTTGCCGCTGCTCTCTGCCCTCCGTAGAGCTGTTACAAGCTGACGGATGATCTGACAAACAACATGGTACATGATGCCAGCTCCACTTTCTGTGCTGGCCGCTACAGTAGAGGATAGATAAGGGATCACGCACTTGTAGGACGTCATTGTGTGTGCTGGTGTGAGCGAGCAAGAGAGACAGAAAGAGTGGCTTCCAACTGTCTTCAATCAGATGAACTGACTTCCTCTAGTTCAGACAGGAAATCAATCACAGTGAGGCACACCAATCACTACTCCTGTTTGGGAGAGCCATTTCATGTTTTAAATGTCAATTTAAAAAAAAAAAAAATCAAGTCTGAATAAGTCTCTATTTTATAAACGCGACACTGCACGTCTCATGTTTGTTTCAGCTTTTGTGCATACATGTGTGTGTTTTTCACTTGTCTGTCTGTTCGCCTGCATGTGTGACTGCCGGGATGATTTTCTTGACATGTGTTTGTATGTGCATGCGTTAAAGCAATGGTGTGTGGAAGGGGGTTAGAAGACATATTCAGACACTGTCTATTGATCTGTTTGACAGTCTCCTCATGTCTTTAACACGCCGCCGGATTGCACAATCACTCACATTGATAGCATGAGCCAAAGAGGGAGAGACAGAGAGACAGAGAGAGAGAGCGAGAGAGAGAAAGAAATGAGTCCCTCTTGAAAAAGAAAAGTGACGCTGAAAGAATAAGTGCAAAAAAGGTGAATAAAGCAGGCATATATCAACAACTGTGGAAAAATGTAATAGGGTGAAAAGAACAGGGAGGGGAAAGGATGGGGAACAGAAAAATGGGAATGTGATAAAAAAAAAAAAGCAGCAGGTGTGGACGTCGGGAGAGACAGATAGCAGTGCGGGATGGAAGAGGGTGTGTGAAACCACAGGGAGAGAAGAGAAGAAAGGGGAAATATAGGAAGAAAATAGGTTTGGTGGATGAGGTGTGGAAAACAAATCAAACAGTGTGTTTGTGTGTTGTTTGATGGTCTTGCAGCACACAGTTGGAAGTGTGTATGTGGCCATGACAGGTGCAAACACACACTGACACAAGATGGAAAGAAAACACTTGAATCTTGTTTTACATCATGGGAACAAAGAAAGAAAAGTGTGTGTGTGTCCACAAGACAGAGAAAAAAATAGAGATAGTAGCAAGAAGGAAGAGGAGCAAAAAGGAGCTCTCTTGTGAGCTCAGCATATTAGAGGAGGTGCTGCGGGGCAGTGGTTAGACAGGGTAGGTCTGACACTATACACGCGTGCACACTCGTTTGATCCAAACACGCGTGTACTGACCCTCCCACACACACACTCACAATTACACACAGACACGCAGACATTAATTGATCCCGCTGCAGCAAAAGCCGGCAGAAAGGCTAGACATGAGGAAGCTGCCCTGTGGCCTCGACCCACACACATAAATAGGCTATTCATATTACAACAGTGCATGCTTCAATTAGGGAGCAGCATGACTTAAGCATGACACATGACCTCCACTGAGGAATAGGAGAAGAGATTATCGACATATTAACATCTCAATTTCTTGTAATGATGTGTTTTTTTTCTGCATAAATACTTCTGCGTGAGTGCCACAGGCCTTTGGAGACAATACCAAAATCTTTCTTTCAACAGTGAAGTTTATCAAATGGTCTTTGGTAAGGCTTAAAACTCTGCTCATGTAAGGAAAAAAAGTCGAACCAGGTGATGCAACTGCCAAAGTCTCTTGGCCCAGTTTCACGCCTAGTTGGTTTAAAGTAGTTATTTTGAACCCTACAGCCATTTTCTCCTAAGCTGAATTTGTTTGGACAAATGAGAGTCCAGGATACAGACCAAGGTTTAGTTAAGAAGACGGTCAGACTCGGAGTGTTTTCAAAGCAACCTTGAAGCAATTAGCTTGCACTGCAATGTGAATATATGAACCAAATATTGACAGTAAAAGCAATGATCTACCAGCTCCCATACTGATTTAATTCAATTACCACCGAAGAACATGTTTGCAAATGAAAATTTCTGACCAGTTATGGAAAAGACCTCTGTCATGTGGCTTTCTTGGTACATTCAGGCTCGCTTGAGAACATGCTGTGTGTAATGCATCCAAACTTTTGTGTGAATGCTGCCAAGCAGTTGCACTCTCCCTGATTTAGATCAGAGTACAGATTATGTTTGAAAATGTCCTGACGTTCTTAAAATCTCTGGGAAAACAAAGGCAGTAATAAACACTCTGCCTCAGATAGTGTGAGTGCATCCAGCCCTGTTATTTCAACTGTTGTTTCTGACCCGTTCTCAATTCCAGGTCGTAAAACACCAACGATTTTTCATGCACCTCGATATCTGATAGCAATGCAGAAGGTAACCTTTAGCCTATCTATTTGATGCACAGCTGAAACACATTGTAACACGTGGTTAATGTGAAATGGACACGGATAGGCTTAGGCAAACAAACTACTTGATTAGGTTAAAAGTACGGGTTATGTTGGGTTAAGTATGTTTGTTCCATAACGTGATCAGTGTTAGGCAGTAGTGTTACTAACTTAACTACATTTCTCAGTAGCGTGGTGGTGACATCACTACTTATTGAGTCAAATAGCTTCTCAGTGGTGAGATGATTAATTGATCAGTAGCATGTTAGCGTCCAGAAAAGTTACAAGCAATATTTCCTAGGAAAACCTCTGAAGTGTGGTTGACTTTTTTTTTCTACAGAGGTCTGAAAAAATCGAAGGACATTAAAGCTAAGGATAAGTAATGTGACTGACGCCAGCGTCACACCGAGGCATGTAGACGAGGGAAGTACTTACGCATGACATAATCCTTCAGTTTATTCAGCTTGCTGCTTTTGCTATTGGCTTTTCTTGACAAGACCTGCGCTATTCTGCCTCTGATTGGCGACATTGCACCTCTTGATGCGTCTCTCACTTGTCTTGCCCACAGACTGGATTTGCAGTGGATACTGGAGAAACAGACACAACAAGGGCCAAGAAAAGAGCTAGAGAGACAGAGAACAGTATTAAAAAGGAAGAGAGGAGAGAGTGACATGTTGATGTCACGTGTTATTTGCAGGACATATTCATGTTCTCATGTCCCCCAGAAAAGAAAAGTTTTAATTTAGGTCTGTTATATTTATTGTTTATATCACTGTCTTTTATTAATTATGGTTTTATTGGCATAAACATATGTTTTTGGAATTCTGTTTTGGAATTAGTCACAGAGCCAGATAGCCTACTGAAAGAGGCCAAGACAGAGAAATGCATTGATTAGGAAGAGGAGAGAGGAAGAGAGAAAGCAATCAGCTAACTGATGATTTCATGATATTGGAGGACATGAAATGTCACAAAGTCTTAAAAAGTTTTAATTTAAGTGTTTGTATTTTATAGTAAACAGTTCAACTGAACATTTTTGCCTACGTTTTTTTTGGTTGACAGTTTTTCTTATGACTAAGATAACGCTAATTTGACATTAAATCAAAAAGAAAATAAAGTAGCCTTGCAAGTAACAAGCTACTTTTGCCATTTTCTTTAAGTTTAGCTTGCTACATTTCTCTGGAGATAGCGTCAAAGCAGTGAAACTTTACTTTTAGTATTTTTATTTTATTCTAGTAGTTTAGTTCCCTCCTTTTTTCAAGTAGCTTACTCAACACTGAACGTGATGTAAGTACACCACGAGTAATGTCAGTATGAGGCAAATGTAATGTTACAATACTTGACTTTTTTTTTTACACAGGACACGAACTGTGGTTACAAGGGTGAACCTCCCGCTCCTCCCACACAAGGATTTTCTCACTCTTTATACCACATCATTTGCTCTCACATCAAGTCTCGCCATATATGGGTTTACATCTGTGTTTGCTGAAAGCCAGGTGCACCTTGTAAAGATGCTAAAGGTTGCCTTTGGCATGGAAATCACATGCCGAGTGGCGAACCATAGTATTTGACAACCTGGGAATGGGAACAGCTGGTTGTTTCATCAACCACCCTACATCATACTGGAGGTGATGTCACACATGAACATTTAAAGGGCAGATTTTAAAAGAAAAAATACTGCTTTTTTGCAGGATTCTTTTGATTGATTGATTTGTTTTATTTTTGTGTCATACACACAAAGTGGCAGTGCCAGGTTCACAAGACACCACAAGTACAGTTGCAGTTTGTCAAACATTCCATTTTATTACATACTTACAGGATATTTTACAGCTCAGTTTTAAACAAAATATTCTGCCTTCTTTCCTGAGCTGGGCAAATAAAATCTGCAACAGACAAGGTTCTCTTATTGAAGCACAGCTCAAGTCTTTCATAACCATCTAGCCAAAAGAAATCACCACAGATTGTTGTCATTTTACTAAAGAGCACATCCCTTATGTCCTCATAAAAAGGACAGTAAAACAAAAAAAATGAACCATACACTCACTCTCACCTGGCTCATACAGCAAACAAAGTCTGTCCTCCTCTGAAGGGGGAATTAAACCTGCTGGTCTCAGGGGCTAATAGTAACAATCCTATGCATAACTGTGCACACAGGGATCTTTGTTTTTTGTTTAGATTATACTTCACATAAAGTTCTATACTATAGCTGTTCTTTATGAGACAGCCAGTTAATAACTTTTGTTTATGCCATATATCAACAGACCATGTTTCTATTCTTTGCTCCTAATCTCCTGAATCTTACAAAGTAACCTGTTCTGGAAAATGAATGACAAATCACTGAAGTAAAATAAGGATTTCAGCTCATTAGCCCAGGGAAATATCTGATCACTCAAAGCAATCTATTTGTAATCTGGAGAGTGAGCTTTTCTGGCAAGATTTCATCAACTAGTTGAAGACAAAATTGTCCTCAGCCCATACTATTTTTGAAGCAAAGACAGATGCTGCCAAGTGATGAAGCCAGGAATATTCAATAATGACAAAACTGAAGGACTTGGATGGCAATGCAATGAATTATTCTTGTTTATCAACATATACAACACCATGCATATGGCTACAATATGTATGTATATATATTTATATTACTTAATCAGTGTATACATTAATTCTTTTTTGGGGGCTCAAAACAATGAAGCAAAAGGCAACATTATCTGTTATTCTGTATTTTTCCATTCCTTTTGATTTTGTCTGTTCTCATGCCCCATTGATTCATTTTCTTATTATCATTGCCAGTCCTAGCAAATGCTGCTTGTTCATTGGGAATTGAACCGCTAAGACTATGCCTGTAAGATATGACAAAACAATTTGTTATCACAATAATAGTAACACCTTGATAACAACATGAGACAGTAATTCATTTTCAGTTGTTTAATTTCCTTCTGATTGTTGTGTTCTGAGTCAATATTTTCTACGGTGAGGCTTTATCTTGCAATTAACAACAGTAAGCCTGATACAAATCAATGCCATATTTTATCTTGGTGACCCACCTATCAAGGTTAGTTTTTATAAAGTAAGATTCTCCTTTTTTAAATTTCCATTTATTCAGATTCAAATATTACAGCTGAGTAGCTGAGGAGGTCGGGAGCATTTCATTCAATCTGACAAATACTTCCACTGTGAAAAACAAATTACACAACACTCAAAAAAGTCGACTTCCATACAGTAATGCCCCCATTCACCTCTGAATTTCATTCCCCACTTTAGGTATAAGCATTCATTAATCCATAAACCATGACAGGCTGTGATATATTGAAATTAATCTTCCAGTTTCTCAAATCACTGAAGTATTATATAGACCCTCAGTCTGTAAACAAAGGAATAAAGCCTGCCTAGATTGGTTCTAACCCAACGTCCATTTTACACTCGCTTTTATTGGTAATACGCCATATTCCAGATATGCCAACCTGCTATTTTCTGCACAGTATGTTTGTTGGGGAACTAGGACATGCAATGACTGCAAACAGAGTAATCCCACAAATAACCAGCTTTCCTCTGTAGAGGTACTTACTGTTGGAGATGTTCTTTAATTAATGCTTAAAACTTTAAACATGATCATTTGGATATGGTATTAATAGCTGCAAGCACTCTTACATCTCTCTCACTGCTATACTTTATAAAAGTGGCATTTAAGTTATATGATGATCACTGTGAACTAAACACTGCAGACTGAACCATGACCTAATGTTGAAATATGCTGATTATTAAGTGGCAACACAGCTGATGAGTCTGGTGTTAAAAATATATAAACGGTGGGCTGTAACTCAAAGGCACAAGCCAGGCATAAAAGGAGCAGAGGCAAAATTGTAAAACGGTCAAAATTCCATTAAAAATAAGCACAACGCTAAAAAATCAAATTTATTGCTCAGGAATCGAAACTGATCTTGGCACAAATTGTTGCTGCCAATTACAATGAATTATTCATAATGATTTTCTTTGGACGATGTAACTATGTAAATGGACTAACACATCAACACTGGGAACCAGTATCACAGGTATTTCTGTCCAGCTTTGTCTGCCCTCCCAGGAATAAATTAGTTATCATGTCATTAATATCAAGATTTGGATGAACAGACAGACAGACAGACAGACGGACAGACAGACAGAGCTTTATGTAAGAATGCAGATGTCTACGTTGGATTGGACATAAAGCAGACTTAACCCTACCAGCTCCCCAGTACCAAACCAGAAGAAAATAAATATACCAGAGTAAAGAAGAGGGGTCATTTACATGAAGATAGCAATGAAACTGTCTAACTGAAGAGATGACGATATTCAGGAACTTTTGCTGGTAAGGGCTGAAGCGCAAATTGCCTGACAAATTCAAGGACTCGCAAGAGACTCTGTTGTTTGTCATGTCTCCTGCATCCTCTGCACAGGCGCTGGTTCTTGCCTTAATCAAAAGCAGTATTTCCAAAAGATGCAGGGTATCCCACACATTAATTCGTTCATGGTGGCCTGGCATGATATCAGCATTTGCAGCACATATTGATTTTTTATTTTTGAAACTGGACTGTTTGTTAGGAGCACTGTTGGAATATATGTACCGTTACTTTTGTATGTAGTGTATTTTGGATGTACCGTTATTCAGAGCACCACACTCTTGGAGTGCAGAGCATAGTCTGGGCACAGATGGAGCAGCAAAACATCATACGCAGTTCATTAATTCGTGTAAAGATAGGATGCTTTATTTCTTCAAACAATTGCGCTCTCTTTTCAATGTTGTCTATTGTTTTTCCAACCTGCTTTAAAAGAAACTGGCTACGTTCTCATAAAAACCAGCGCCCCATGGTCAAGTGCTGGGTCTAAAAATTTGCTTTAACTCGCCTCTGCAGCAGCTGCTCCTCTAATCCATCAACCTAATCCAATCAGCTCTGATTTATCTGACCTCAAATTCTGTGGCAAACACTGAGGTGAAAATGCTTTAGACACAGACAATCTCCTGTTGTGTGTTACATGTGTGCTGCTGCGAGGTTTCTCAGCGCTGGTAGCAGGTGTGATGGCTCTGCTGCTGTCCAGCTTTTGGTGTTTGTGACCTGCTGTTGAATGCCTGCTTCTGTTATGGTCACTGCGTCCTGTTTTACGAGCCTGCAGTCATCTGCTTTCAGGTCTGTTAAGCACAGACCACTGGTGTATTGTGATGACTCTTTCTCACACCTTTCCCATCACTGATCAGTTCCAGCTTTTGGTGGTTTGATGCTGCACTACAGTAGCCTGGGAACCAGACGCATCTGCAAGCTCATGTTCTATTTGCTCTGGCAGATGGGTCTGGTCCCCCTCCCATTACCTCCAGATTACCAGCCGGCCTCTGACAGACCAGGCCAATCACAACCATTTATCTAATATAGGGTAGGTCTGATAGGATGACTGACAACATGCAGAGCCTTTGTGGTTTACACGAAATACAGTACGTGACGTCATTATTGACTGGCAGAACCTTACGCCTGGGACACTACAGGGAGCATGAACCTAGCTAAGGAAAGAGCGCTACTGAGGCATTTCCTAATTCAAACCAAGAAGCCTACAGCTGATGTGGAACTGCTGAAGTACTATTTTCAAATTATGATGGCAGAAACATCAAAGTTCGTTCACAGACATATTGATGCTACATCATCACAGCTCATCTCTGCACGCTGTAGTCTGTTTACATTCGTCCATTGCTCTGTGCTACATCACGGCTCATTGTTCTGATTAGTTGTAGGTCTATCTAATTGTGGCCACAGGCATTTTAGTCCCCAGCTGTTGATAACATTGGAAATCGAAGAAATCTACTGAGAGATTCCGGACTAGATTGCATTTGTAATTTGGTCTGGCAGTGGGGAGCTAGTACTACGGCTGGCTCCTGGTAGAACAGGGCAACAGAATTACATATGGACTGTAGAGACATATTTAAACTGAAGGTAATAAAATTTAAGTTGTAAAAATGGTGTAGGCTAAATATAAAGCCACAGCCAGAAACGTGTAAGCTTAGCTTGGCATAGTGACTGCGAAACAGAGAGCAAAACAGCTAACATTAGCTAGGTACTCAAGCTGGCATACAATCTAGAGTCAGGGGGTAAAGGTTCAGGGAACCCAAAACTCAATGTTTGGGTTAAAATATTGTTCAAAATAACAGAGGAAAGGCTTCCAGACTTTAAAAAATGTCTGTGCAGAGCCCCTAATGGTATATCTAAGTTTTTCAAGCTTAAGATATGCCATTACACTTTCCACCCATTTACTGTGAGACAGTGGTTTGGTGGATTTCCAGAGAATTAACACTACACATCGTGCCAAGTATGGCAGAAAGGCTAAAACATCACGCTGTGCACCTGTAAGTGCAGACACTCCAGGCACTACTCCAAATAATGCGATTCCTGGGTCTGGATGTATCTCCTTCCTACAAATAGTAGAGAATGTTTCAAAGATGGCCAACCAATATGGTACAAGACTTGGGCAGCTCCAAAATGAATGGAACAGAGTGGCCTCATCCTGATGACAGCGGGGACAGGTTTTATCTAATCCTGGGAACATCTTTGCTAGTCTGCTGTAATCTGTGAATTACCTCAAACTGTAATAAACCATGACTAATACATCTGGATGTAGAATGGCTTTTTGAAACTGCTGACTGCCATGTTCAGCAGATCAAAAATCTGAGATTTTAGTAACAAAGTCTCGAGCTCACTGCTCCTTAAGATGAGTTAGAGGAGGGGCGACCATTTCTTGGATTGAATTGTATAGTTTGGAAATCATGCCTCGCTGTGAAGGGTCCCAACCTAAAAAATCGTCTTTCTGGCCCTGTATTGGTGGAGACGGGAAAGACACAAACTGCTTTTTGACAAAATTACGCACCTGAACATATTTATAGAGGTGGGAATGTGGAATGTCATACTGTCATTTTTTCAAAAGGGATAAAATTACTGTCTTGATAGAGATCATTTACACACCTAAAGCCCTTCCTAAACCACAGCTTGAGGGCCGAGTCTAGGAGAGATGGTGGGAACAGGGCATTACATGTAATAGGCATTAGAGAAAGTGCCTGACATCAGATTTTATACAGATTAAAAAACTGAGATATAGTGGGTAGGCAGATTTTGTTAGCTTTGGACAGAGTAAAGCTAGCCACTTCCACCGGTTTCCAGTCTTTATGCTAGGCTAAGCTAACTGTCTCCTGGCAGAGGCTCCGTCTTTAACAGACAGACATGAGATTGGTATCATCTAACTTGGCAACAAAGTGAATAAGCATAGTTTGTAAACTGTTGAACGACTCTTTAAACCACATTCTGAAATTCAGTGATTTCACTAAATGTGTTAGAATTTATTCACACATTGTCAGACAAAGTTCTGTCTCTCATAAGCCCACAATATTTTATCCCAGTAATTAATTGTTTGGAGTTTAACATTCAGCATTCGTAATATGATTGAGACTCTGTGGTGAACCGCCCAAGCTGTTGGTGTTTGTTTCATCTTTTTTTTTTTTTACCATAGTTGAGCAGCTCAACCCACCATATGTCCCTTTCATTTTTTTCAACCAAACCTGTACCCTTACAATGGGATTTATCCCTTTGGCCTCTGCCTCTCATGTCTGGCTGCCAGCGCTGTAAGCCTTTGTACAGCAGCCTCCTGGGCTTTGGTTATGGACATTACATTGTATTTCTTTACTAGCCAGGTCCTGTCCTTGATCACCACATCACTCTATAGTTAAGCCAGCATATTAACCTGTTCACCTGCTGTCTTTATATTGGCTCCCAGTATTAGTTTCAAAGACACTATGGCTTTGGCTATGGCTTGACCTCCTGAACACTGAACAATCAGACTGCAATAACAAAATGCTTTTCCAAATGCACAGTTCTTGATGCATTACCAAAAAGACTGCTTACTTTGTGCATGATGTTACTGCGGGTACTGTTTTTTAAAACTTTTTTGTGAAATGAGCACATCTTAAAATGTAAATGTGTTTTTTGCATAATATGTTTGAGGAATCCATGAATGGTACATACATAGACATAGCTCTCTGACATTAACATAGAGCAAAGGAAGGTGACATTGTCAAGTTTTAGGTACAGATACCTGTAACACTTGCCTCCAGTTCTGGTAACACTGGTTAAAATCCAGATTTATGATAATATGTTAACATGTAATTTGTTACCTTCTCTTTGGCAATTTGACTGACAGGCTGAAATATCTGAACACCTATTGGATGGATTGCCATACAGATTTGTACCAACATTCTTGGTCCCCAGAGTTAATATACCTTACTGACTCAGCTGATATCAGGACTTCTCCTCTAGCACCACCAGCAGGTCAAATTCTTCACATATTTGATTAACTATCTTAAAAGTCACATGATGGAATTGCAAAAACTTTGGTACAGACATGAATGTTTCCCAGAGCATTGAATAAATCTGGCACAATCAGCAGGTCAAAATTTGACTTTGTCCAATACTAATTATTACCAAATGCCAAACATTCCAATTTCTTTACAGCTATGCCTTGTGTTTTGTGATAATTAGGAAATATTAGCATGCTGATGTTGGCATTTAGGTCAAAACCCTGCTGTGCCTCAGCACAGTCCCATAAAACTGCATATATGACTGAAAACTAACTCTTCGTCTAGTTTATACGCTACTAAAACCTCAGCCCAAACCTTAGCCAAAGTTCTTTTACTTGAGGCCATTTCAAATGTAAACTAATGTAATATTTTTTGTGAAAGAATCTCATTTTCACACAGTTTATGTCCTAAACACTTTTCAGAAAATATGAAGAGATTTGCGGTGTTCTGACATCCTTAACCTAGCATCTTCAATAAAAGTGCTACCCACAGATAAGATATTCTAGTTTGACACTTAACAGCAGGGTTTATTACAGTTACCATTCATGTACCATAAATTAAATAAAGGAAATAATCTAAAAATTACTGAAAAATTGTGAAGTATACAAGAAGCATAAGTCAAGTAGAACACAACAAACGCGTTATTCTGATAGTAACACTTCTCCTACAGTCTTTGGTCATTAGGTGACAGGTGAGCTTTTGTCACTGAGCAGAAGAAGGTTCTTAAGATTAAAAACAGTTATTTTAAGAGGTGACTTTTAAGGGTGAGAAATTGAAATGGCTACCAACATGCTGAGCTGCTCATATCTGACATTAAACGATGAAAAGCTTTGTGAGTTCCAGTTTAGCATTGATGGATTGCAGGTCACTGCTTAATCAGGGTACAAGCTTGTCTCAAACCATTTTCAGTCTCAGACAGTGTTGGCAGCCTGTCCTGGTCTCTGTGATGCATTTGGGTCCAGATGCAAATCTGCCAAATGGGTCTGTGTCACAAAACATGAAGAGAGCACTGTTCTTACAGAACAAATGATGATAAGCTCTAAGAGTTTCTGGCAATGACAGATGGTGGAAGGAGTGAAAAGTCTATTTAATTTACTTCCATCATGTGTATCTTCTGTAAGGCCAAACCAAGGGAGAGAAATGACAGTATAACAAGGCTTACAGACCCTTTTCAGTGAAAATCGAGTTTTATCCTTGTTAACGTGTCCATATTCTGTTTTTTTGTACATATCAGAACGAAATAAGCAGTCACCACCATGCAGCGTACCAATGACAGACTCAAGATTCAGACACAAGTTCTGATTTCGAGGGTTTGTTATGCAACAAATCTAAGGAACTAATCCCTGTCAGTATGGCAAAACAAAGGGGATTGGAGGAAAGGCCATATGTTGCAAGCTTTTTCATTTTAAACTTTTCAGCCCCCTGAAAATCAGAGATTTGAATCATTAGTCAAAGACCCCTCAGTTGGCTAAGATTGCTTCAAGTTGAGCGATCTTTTTTTTGTGTTTTTTTTTTTTTTTTGTCTTTTTGCCATTCAGTATGCAGTTGATCTGACTGACATAATGCTGAGTTGGTACAGCCCTAAACATTAGCAGCACATTATTAGCTGTTTGATAATACAGTGAAGCCTAGGGCTCATGTTATCCATTATTGCTCACAAGCACAGGTTTGTGTGTTTGATGAGCTGAGTAAGGGTGAGCAGGTATGCTCAAGCCGCAGGCGAGCAGCTGAGGGGTGGGACAATTCGCATATTCATAGATCCGTTCATACTAAATGAGGCAAAGGAGTTATGTCTGAGCCATTGTAAGTCATAAAGGGATATATACACGCGTACATATATTTACACACACACAACTAAGCTTGAGCTTGAACTGATACTTTGATTCAACCCTTACTATCATACAAAGACATTTCGAAAGCTCTGAAGGCTAAACTTGTTAAAGACATTAATGAATGAACATAAATGTTTCAAACACTTTGTTTCTACTGCAAATTTTCCACGGCAAACATACATCAGTTTTCCCCTGAAAGTCTAGCCTTCATCATGCTCAAAATCCAACATGCTACATTTAACACTTTTAACCACGCCTTCATCCGAGCAAACCCAGTACAACTGTGCTGTTGAGCTGTCTCATGTACTGGTGCAGTACAAAGTGAGAGTAACAGTGTTTTCCATTCCTCTCTTTGCTCACAGCAGATCATACAGAAACTCTCTAGCAGCCATTGAACCAGAGAAGTGTGCCAGTAAAAGCCAGAAATTCCACAGCACATTTGACAGTATCTGGAGCTGAGAATTGAGATTTCAACAAACTGCAGTTGGCAAACCACTGGTAAAGTCTTGGAGTCATCAACCAACAGAGATGCAGGAAAATCTAACTTTCTGTTGAAACAAAAGAGAAGAGCATTTGGAAATGCCCCTGCAAGCTACATAATTGCAGCAATGGCAGTGCACAGACTTTGATATTTTGATGTTTCTTCATGAACTATTTATATAAAAGACAAAAAGCAATGAAAAAACAACAGAATCAACCATTATCGGCAACTGAAGAGAGTAAAAGGGAAAAGAGAAGCAAGCAGTTAGGGAGTCAGACAAAGTCTGCTGTGAGATGACCTCTGGATGATGAGCTGAACCTTTTATGTGCTAACTGTGTGCATCTGTGGTTGTGTGTTATGTACTAATTTTTTTCCAGAAGACAGAAAATAAATCCAATGAAAAGAGCCAAAGAAGGATTGAAGTGTCTTTACACCGGCTTTGTGTAGGTTAATCTGGTTAACCATCCATGTGTACTCATTGTGTATGCATACACATGTGTGCACAGACGACCAAATAAGTGCTATTTATGCTCTTTGAAGACACAAATGGATGCATACTCTGTTTCATCTCGATAAACAAAAGACAAGTAACATTATGCTGCTAACAGGCTTCCCTCACTGCCATCTGTCTGGATATGGAATGGTAATTTGGCAACCCGGATCTAGCAATAAGCTCAGCGTTGTATTTTGTGGATGTATGTATAGTATGTATGTGTGTGTGTATGTGCTTGAGATGTCAAATAACTGGATGCCAAAGCATTTTGTGTGCATTTTCATGACCGCGGAGCCTAAAAACACAGTTCATTTTGATCATTGTGGTAACACACTTTTTGTTTGAACATGTCAACATGCGTGTGTGTGCTTGGTTTAGTTGTGAGTGGCATAAATCTGTGTGACATCAAGCAACAGTTGTCCTGATTGAAGCCAGCTGTTTGTCTTTATTAACCAAAATCCCATACAAGCTAGAACACACACACGCACATGCGATCTGCACACAGTGTTTTGAACAAAGTACTGGCAGAAAATGTTGATATTCATTTTCCTTCTCTGTGATATTTCTGCAAAGACAGTGACACAGTTAACGTGTAGAAAATACAACTAAATCTTGGTGATCATGTTCTATTTTTGATACATATCCATAACCCCCCAAAATGTTCTAAAGTAATTTATTTTGTAAGTAAGTATGTTTGAGTATGCAAACTGTTGATTAAATTTGTCTTTTATTCTACTGCATTTTGTAAAAGAAAAACTACCAAGATTGTATTTAATTTGTACAGTCTGTTGCTTTAAAATTAGCACAGAGTGAGCATGGGGACTTTAAAAATTATAAATGGTTCCACAGAATATTCAGGGACTAATACAAAAAAAATCCCTCTTTATAATTAGCCAGCTGTATTGTAAATGTTATACCTTAAACAATTTGAAAGAGGTCCACAGGCCTTGTTTAATGACACAAAAATGGCAGCTCTGTTACAATTACAGGAAGTACTCTCTTTCACATATAAATGTGCCAACACATCTTTAGACTTGGCATGAAAGTAACAGGAAATAATTAGAGAAGACAAAAGAAAAGAAAAAGAATTGAACCTTTCACCACACTGATGTTGGCAAAGTGGTGACTGATGCTGCAGTCTGCCGGCTCAAACTGGATTTCAAAATACACTTCACATAACTTGCAAAGGATTTGTAAGCGATGTGTTACACATCTCTGACTGAAGCTAAGATGTGTCAAATGGCTGTGTATAAATACTGCAGCAATTTGGAACAAACTGAGGAGGCTGTACTTATAGAAAAATGATGAAAACAACGAAGTCCCATTTGAATCACAAAGAATTAGTCTAATCTCAGCCAAGTGGCAGATAGTTCTTTTAAGGTTCTAACAAACAATGTTTTTGATATTAAAACAAAAACAAATGACTCCCTGTGATGTAGAAAGGTTGTCAATACTGCCGATCCCACTGGGAATCAACACCCCAGTTGCTTTTTGCAGCTTTGGGCTTGTTATTTTGGTTCATCTGCCAATGTGCAGCAGCTCACATGGCAATACAGCATGTTCCACTACCACACAATCGTAAATCAGTGGTGAAGAAAGTTGATCTTGACAGGTCACATTCTAGTCTGCACCCAAAACAAGTTGGAGTTTGACATCAAACTCAAGTCAAATATGTAGCTCGGTTTTCAGGACTTGGCTGACCAAATCTGACTTAAAACACAAAAGAAAATTGGGCTAACATTACACATGTGACAAGAGTCCAGTGGAGCAGCTGTTCTTCTGTTCCTTTCCTCTGAGTCTTTATTGAGAGGTAGATCAAGACTCCATCTATTTTATAGTTCTATTTTCCATAATGCAGGTCTCTTGTCACAAATGCTGTGATCAGTGTAGAGAAAGTTCATTACAGTCATTAACTAAAATGACTGGTCTCTCATTAATTTGATGCAGTGCTAGCTGGAAAGAAATTATACTTTAAGTATAGAAGGTGGTGAAACCTTAACGGACACATAAGAAGAAAATAAGATATGTTAACAACTAAGGAGGGGAAGAAAAAAAAAAGCATTTTCAAAAGTGAAAGCTCTGAAAAAGGACTGTGTGACTGACCAAATGAATCATTTAACTAATTATCCAAAATTAATAATTTCATTAATCATCATGCCAACAGGAGTAACTGCAGTCAAAGAACAGTGTCAGATTGGCTGTTTTAGAGGGGAGGAAGAGCCTTTGTGGAAAATTAATGGAGCACTCACTTGGTGCTCTTTAAAGTGTTGGCACATTATTAAACGACTTGTGAAAATGAAGGGTTTGGGATATAAGAGGCTAGATGTGCACGAATACACACAGGTTTATGCTAGGAAAATTAAAAAAAAAAACAGGGAATAGTACTCTTGTTTGAAATGAAGAGCAGCTGTGCATTAAAAAGAATCCCTGGTGAAAACAATGGAAAAGAAAAAGCTCTGTGAGATGTATGATGTATGTGTGCACACAGACAAGCTTGTTCTTGTCCCTTACTGTAGGAAGACAAGGCACTGGCTTTGATTCATCCCCTGGAGATTTCCCCTTGTCTTAACCCAAACCACTTCATGCCAAACTCCAACCATGAAGGTATTTATAAGGATACAGCAGGAGTTTTGTAGTATTTTATCTGTGCCGGTGCAGCCAGGCAACACCCTTGGGATGTAGACCACCCCTCCTTTAACCTAATCCTTACCATAAAACAAATTTTCACCTTTAAAGTGTAGCAGTGTACCTTGTTGGGGTGTTTTGCCCCCAAAGTTTGAGGTGAGTAGAGCTGTAACTCTGTAACTTATTTTCATTATTGATTGATCTGGCAGTTATTTTCTGGATTAATTGTTTTGTCTATAAAATGTCAGAAAATAGTAAAACATCCCGTGTCATTCCCAAAACCTAACATCTTCAAATGGTACGTGTTATCTGACTAACAGTCCAAAAATCCAAAGCTATCCAGTTTATTGTTGTGTATGACCAAGAAAAGCACCAAATACACACATTTAAGGGCCTGTGTCCACATTTTTTTCTGAGTGTCAGTATCTTTTTTTAAGTGCCTATATTTGCATGCAGCCACCTAAAGAAAGCACATATGATCTCAGTCAGAAACTATAACAACAAAACAGAGAAGCCCATTTGTGGAAACAGATCGGCCCGACACTGAAATTTGCTGTTCAGTGTTTTGCTTTTATCACCGTATGCTTTGTAAGCTTGTTGATAACTGTGTAATGAACCCTCTGTTAAAGTAGCAGTATGTTAGCTACCAAGCTAATGTTATTTCAAGATATTGTTGTCATAGAAACAAAACCCACACGCTGCGAGCGCTGGGATGAAGCGCTTCTCATTGCCCTGCCACTGCTTTTCTGACAAAGAAAAATGCAATGTCAACACAGGAGCGTGGAGCATTAAACCAGCAAATGTTTGAAACTTGAAAAACTTGAAACCTGAAAAACCTTGGAACTTTTTTGCTTTAGAAAAATGACAAAAACGATCATTCATTTATCAAACCAGTTAGCAGATAATTTTCTGTCAATCGACTAATTGATTAATTGACTATTTGTTGCACCTCTAGAGGTGAGTATCCACAATGTGACTGTGTAAACTGACTTACGTCTGAAATGTGAGTATTGTAACTACCCACAAACACACACTAAACTCCTATACTGTTGAAGTTCAGCAGCACTTGTGGAGTGAGCCACAAACGCAGACAAGGAGTGATCTTAGATCCTGATATGTAATGCTGCCAGCCTCGCACACACACACACACACACACACGTCCGTCCCTCGAAGGATCATGTCAGAAGCTCTCTCTCTCTAGCGGTGTTAAACTGTGCCTCCACTCAAACTAAATCCCTGGAGTGAGAGTGAAAATAAGAGTGAGAAAGTAAGAGAGCAAGTGGGAGAGAGGGAGAGGAAGCGAGACAGAGAGACAGACAGAGAGAATGAGATGGGATTACAGGGATAATGCGAGCAGATGGAGGGAGGTCGAGGCTCCAGCAGGACTCTCCACTCCAAACGGATTAAAAGACTTCAACAGAGC
This sequence comes from Cephalopholis sonnerati, assembly GCA_019142605.1. Lineage (NCBI taxonomy): Eukaryota > Metazoa > Chordata > Actinopteri > Perciformes > Serranidae > Cephalopholis > Cephalopholis sonnerati. The sequence continues at coordinate 9,777,417 of JAGQAX010000001.1, forward strand.
TACCGACAACCGAACGGATGCTGCGTTCCTCGTGCTTGAGACACCGAGCTGAGCTGCCCCCCCCCACCCTGCCACCCGCTGCTAAGGCCGGAAATGAAAACTTGCGGCCTTTCAGCATGACGCAGTAAACAGTTAGGTCATCGAAATGAATTTCAATCCACTGCCCCCCTCTTTCCCTCCTATCAAACACATAAAAGGTTAGGCTTTTGGGCTTTTTTTAAAGACCCATCCATTTAGGAAACATTTAGGCTGATCCTCCTTTTCAAACTCTGCATTAGCATGCATCCTTTTAGAGCAAAACACATCAGATATAGAAGCACCCAAGACACACTGAAGGTTCAATCATCCAAAGCAGCACTGGTCACAAAGGGATTTGGCCACATCAGCAACAATATGTCACGTGTCTCTAATCTTCAAATACATTAAGCCATTTTACATTTTATATATAACTCATCCTTATTGTAGCAGGTTGGATTTAACAGGATTACACATTAAAATGCACTTTCTATGCACAAACTTTCCTTTCAAATAAATACAGATCCTGTCCCTGCCTCTCATACATAGTATTTGCATCTTTTAAAACAGTAGAGCCGTGTTTTGTTTTGTTCCCCCTCCACCAGTATTCTGACAAGAATGTTATTATGCGAGCTGTCTCCTGTGTTTGATTCCTGTTAATTTGCAAGAAAAAATAATAACACAGTCAGTCACAAAAGATGAACTTTTGACAGGAAGAAAACATCATCTACTAACGTGTTCCATCAGCTGGTGAAATTTGTTCTACTTATTTAAAATTAAAAAAAAAAAAAAAAGTTTGGAGCCCTGCCTACAAAAAGGCTTCATGGGTAAATTTGGATGCCAAAAGTCCCAACTGAGCGCCTCCTTAAAATCAAACAGCAGCTGAATGCTCCATAAAGGAAGTCTCAGAGGAGGCTGCAACACTGCAACAGAACAGTGTCACATTCGACACGGAAAACGTATAGATTTCCACCAACATCAGTGTGTTTGAGGAGGAAATGATTGTGACAAACAGCCAGCATTGTTACTGGAAGTGTAAATTAGCATTGTGTGCCAAGAGCAGGCTCAGCTTCTTTCTGCATCCGGATAGTTCACGTTACTAAAACCAATAGGTCACATTGATTAGGTCACTCCCCCAGTCAAATGCTGTTAACTGGTCTTAATGGAACAAGCTGCAGCTGCAACTGTTCTTCCAATCAAGTTATACAGACAAACAGACAGATACAGTACACAGACGGATATATAGACAGAACCCAGTGTAAATTCATTCATATGGTTTCTCACTCTTTATTTTAGTCTCCAGTGATGAGTGTCATAGTCAATTAGCCCACTGTTTCATCCCCTCACATATGCATTTATTAATATGAATGTGGCTGCATGTTAACTCGCTCTCTGTCTCTCTGCTCTCTGCTTTATCCGCAGGTGATAATTAACCTGTTGGTACGGTGGCCATTACGCGCCACACGTCTACCCTGACATCCCAGCATCTGTTGCTGCTGGCAGCAGCAGCGGCAGACACATTCGTGCTGCCCTAATTTATCCAAGCACATGAATCATCATCAACACTGATGAATGTCACTCAGTTTAACCTCTATTGTAAACACCAGGCGCTCTGACACTACTTAGCCTGATCTTTCTTGGATTGCTGATTTGGTCCTGGTCAGGCATGAGTGTGAGGCCGGCTGGGAATACTGATGCTGTGGGTGGGAGCAAGGTACCTCAGTGGTTATCACTCACTTACCACAGCAATAGAATTCCTGATTAGAAACCTGTTGGCTTCCTAACACCTCAAAGACAGCCCCTCATGACCTTGATCAGGACCGTGACCTCAGGATGCAGCACACAGTGGCTGTGACCCTGCCCCTAAATAGCAGAGTTTCAAATACATTATCCTGGTGGCACAAACTTCACTGAAGGGATTAGTAAAGTATAACCTGTAACACCTACTGGATAAGTTCTGACTTTCTCTTCTTTATCACCAAATATATACTGTATCTTGTCTGGTGGATTCCAGTCTAGAGTCCGGGGACCCTAGGGAGAAGTTTTAGGGAAGAACATTCACTTTGTATCACATCACAGTATCACCAGAACTGATGTGAATCAAGTTTAGGCTCTTTGTAAAGGCACTCTGCCTCTCCGTGCGTATTTAGGCACACAATACAATATGACAAATTCAACAGAATGACACAAAAATATGACAAATTATGTTTAAATATTCCTCTGCGTGTCTCGCGGGGAACGCACGAGACAAGAAATGTGCGCACAACCCGTCATGTTCAATACTGTCTCTCACTTTCTCTCCATCTCTCTTTCACACTCTACCACACACACACACACACACACGCCGGGTCTCTCTCTCTCTCTCTCTCTCTCTCTCTCTCTCTCTCTCTCTCTCTACACACACACACACACACACGTGTTCAGTTTTTCTCTCACCTCTCTTATCCTGAACTTTGACCGTGATCTCCACCAGAGGCTCAGTCTCTCGGTCTAGTCTCCGTGAAATGACTATATCCCCGCTGTCCCGGCTCACGCTGACCGGTGAGCTCTCCACGTCGGGCTCCACCAGCTCAAACGCTGGTGACTGAAACCTCACCGGGTTCAGGTTCATTACCACTGAACCGATCCCTGCATCCTCGGACACGTTAATGAAAACGGGACTGTCTGATTCCAGCACTGACCTGGACCTTCGCGCAGGTCCTTTATTTTGCGATTTAGGTTTCCGTTTCCCCGGTTGGGGGTTCAGGGAGGGCGCCACGGGCCACTGCCGTGGATTAATCTCCACAGCTATGCTCTGGCTCGTGCGAGGTGGCCATCCCCGGTCCCGGGCAAACACTTTAAACTTAATCGGTTCATCCAAACCGAGGATAGAGTCCACCAGGAGAATGTCTCCGGTTTTGGGCACCGCGTAGAAACTCCCGTTTTTGGGTAAGGCGAAGTAGATGAGCTCCGCGTTTTTCCCGCTGTCATCGTCCCGCGCAGTGACCGTGTAGATCGCCGTGCGGAGCGCAGTGGCATCATCCAGGCTCAGTTTCACATCTGCATCTGGGAAGGTGGGCTGATGGTCGTTGGTGTCCAGGACGTCCACCTTGATGGACGCCACTTCAGCGACAACCGGAGACTCCTCTTCCACTTCCCGGGAGAGTCCCGCGCATTGCCCACAACACAAACCAAGGCTCAGTGCGTATTCAGCCCTCTCCTCCCGGTCCAGAACCCCAGAAGTCTTCAATAAAATATGCCCCCGCTTGTGGTGCGCAAGGACACGGAAATTCTCGCTCCCATCTCCCAGGAGTTTAAAGTGCGCTGCAAATTCCCCGGTACCGCACAGCCTCTGCGAGTTGAGCCGCTTTAACGGGACGCTCAGTCCGTTGACCCGGGAACCCGGAGACGAGTTCTCGAACACATGCCCGTGAAAGAACGGTACCTGCTCCACGGTCCCATTCCCGTGTGCGCACGAAACCAAAAAGGGTAAAAACGCGACCCAAATCATGACTGAATCTTTCATTGGCTCCACTGCACTAAAGCGCTCGTGCCACGCAAAAATCCATGGATGCACTCGTTCCTTGGGGGTATTTCTCCTCTTTCCCTTTATGATCCAAAACTTCCATTAAATTGGAACGCAGACATTTGTTGGCACCATACTTCATCTCGACGCAGGAGAACTTTGTCTCTGCGCGTTTGTGTTGTGCGTCCTCCTCCTCTCCTGCTCTACCCTGTCTGCTGTCTCACCAGCAGCGCTGTCTGTCTGTGCGCGTCCCAGGAAAAAAATGCTTCTTACAGCTCGAGTGCGCGCTTACCTCCGTTCCCTTCCTCTCTCTCTTTTTTTCGTGCGTTGTTTCCGACCGATCTCACACGGGGATCACACTTAATCCGTCTTGCGTTTGAGTTGCTGCAAACTGTGCGCAGCCATTCAACGGCTCGCTTTTGAGATGGATCCGATCCCTTATTATGAGGAAATCAGTTTCCTTTGCCACTCAAATGAACTGGTGAGATGTGGTTCATCACGGGGACATCACACTGAACCGACTGTTTTACGCATGCATTGCCAAAGCATCCAGCGCAATGCATCTGTAACAGCGTGATGCAGCGGTAAGTGATTCTCCTATCGGAAATGAACTTCTCAGCAAAGGAGCCGCGAGTCGAATCAACTCGTGCACGCGCACAAACACCCACACTGCCACAGCCGACAGCACGCAAGTGTGTGTGTGTGTGTATGAGTGTGTGTTTTTGTGCGCGTATCTGTGTGTGTGTCGGGGATCCTTAGGGAAACAACCCGACCTCCCTTCTCCCAGTGATCAATGTCCAGTCTTGCACGTCCAGATCCATCACTCCTCTTTCCAATAACACGTCAGTCCATTGGATTAAAATAATGTAAAAATCGATCATTTTAAAACGCCTCTAGGGGGGCAAAGAGAAAATAAAGGCTTACAGCTCCAGGCAAGGACTTCGAAGCTGTCTTTATGTCACAGAGAAGTGCCCTATTTGAACGTGTTCATCACCCACTGTTTTTGTTATGGAGCTTTTGGTCTCCAGGGGTCTGTGAAAGTTGCAGGCAGGTCCCCAGCAAAATGAAGAACAGTCTCGAATTTAATAAAACAGATATTCACTCTCATAGGCTGTATCAGCTTTCACTTTCATATCTCCTCCCCACATGTAGATAGAATTCAATACCACATTGAGAAGCCTCAGAATCTTTCCATGTGTGTCCTTACTAATAAATCCGAGACTGTTTATGGAACCAAAGCATGCTGCATGGCCATTATCTCATCCAAAGCACCAGTCTTCAGTGTGCTTTTTGTGCTTTTTGTGCTGTTTGAACTCCTACTCACTAAAACAGTGCAACCTGTGCAGTTTTAAAAGTTTAAAATCAGCAGTCCTTGGATAACACAAGTTTCAGGCTTTACACCCAAACTCTGTTCATACATTCAGTCAAAGTTTGGTTTTGTGTGGGACTGAATTTCCATCGGTGTTTAGCATAACATTTAAAATCAGGATGTGAAGGTGAGTTCACTCTGCAGTGTTCCAGAAGTGAACACGGCAATTTTCATGTCAAGAGATACACACACTTAGAAAAATCATAAATAGGTTGTCTAAAAAATGTGCCACAGGGAATGATGTGGTAGAAGATTGAGCCATTACCTTGATTTACATTTCATCATTTTAACATATATTTACACCTCAGGCATGCATCCAATACATCTGTACAAAAAAATGATAATAAACAAGTGAGTGTTGTATAATACAGCCTGTGGCCTTGGCTGAATGAGATGTTTTTCCCCAGTTGAGCACAAATAATCCACCAGTGAGCTGGAGTAATTTTACTTGTTTAAGGCAGCCTTACCTGCTCAAAGTGAGTGACCACACTGAAATCAAATCAGCACTAATTACTATATATCTTATCCCACAGGCAGGTTCTTTCCCTTGTTTAAAAATACTTGACAATATTAGTTTTTATGAATAATAATTAAACTATATTGAATAATACCATGTAGACCTAGGAAAACAATTTAAAGTCAGATGTTTATTTATTCTGTCAGGAGAGGTAGTGCATTATGGATTTGTTGTGATTTAAAGCCCCACAAAAACATAATTTTTAACCGTGTTAAAAAAATTACAGGCAAATTGTGTATTATCAAGCCTTCAGTGGAGGAAAGGAATGAAGTACATTCACTCAAGCATTGTACTGAAGTGCAACTTTGAGGTACCTTAGTTTACTTGATTTTAATCTACTACATCTACAGCTATAGTTACTATTGTTTGTCATATCAAGATTTTACATACAAACCACACAATCACTTTATAAAATAAAATGCATTACTACTGGTAAACTACAAAACAGTGTACGAAGCAGTTACATTGTCCAAAGCGCCTCCTGATCCCTCTTTAGATTTCTCATTTCACCAGAAGCTTGGACTTTTTGTTGGTCTGACAGCAGCACAAAATAAAAAATGTTAGCACTTTGTTGGCAGCCTCTTCAATCCCTCTCCTAGAATCACTGGCTACAGTCTTTAAAGGATATGACATATATGGAGATGTTAGTAACAGGAATGTATAATGCCAAACCATCAACCATCTGTGCCTGGACTTCTTTTACTGACAAACTGAAAGATCCTCTGTGCACATCCACTAGGTCATAGACCATTTAGGATTATTGTTATTTATTTATTTATACTTTTTGAAATGTTTGTCTTCATTCACTCATAAATTCCTTCCTCAGTTTGATCTAGCAAGGTCAATTGTAATGTTGTTTGGGTTGCCACTAGGGGTGGGGGTAAATTGCTGTTTATGTATGTGTGTGTGTGTGTGTGTGTGTGTGTGTGTGTGTTGTTTGTTTGTTACCTATGTTAAACAACAACAACAATAAAAAAAAATACAAAAACTGTGTATGTAGCTGTTCAAATATCTCCAGCGATATAGACTACAACATGACAGTGTTAATTTTGTTGATGAAAACTATGATGAAAATTTTTCATCAACGACCTTTTTTCCATGACGAAAGCAAGATGATGACGGGCTAAAAATAGATCTTAGTGATAAAAAGTAAGACAATCTATGTTTCATTTTCATTTAGGAGACAAGACATGACAAAAATGTTTATGGAGGACTTCCTGACTTTGAAAGCCAAGAATTGATGTCCTTGCATTATCTTCAAATGCCACATGAGCCACAGGCTGTAAACTTGGGTAAATACTCCGTACCAGGATGTTTCGCTAGCCAGCAAAAACACTCCCACCGGAGCAGAGTCAGACTTTGGTGTGAGTTATAAACTGTGATTCAGCAGTACATAATCAGCCGTGTGTGTCTGGATGTGGTTGGTGGAGCTGCTGAATGGATGTGTGGAGTTTGTTAATTGCAGCAGTGGCTGTTAGCAGTTAGCTGCCACTTGTTTGCTGTTGGACGTCAGCAGAGCGAGCAGCCACCGGCTGCCGGACTTCACATCTGTTGATCCCCGCGGGACTCCACTGAGATCGATCGCTGTTTGACAGTCAGGTAGGAGGCTCAGTTGTGTGAGTGTAGCTGTGCTGTAAGTAAACAGTCTGAGCTCAGCGGAGTTTCTCTGACAGCTAATCAGTTAATCACCAACTCTGTGAGACATGAGTTTAGACATTCAGACAAACATGTTGCAGATTAAGAAAGAATTCAAACTTTTATTTCGTTATTTTTGTGCCTCTCAACAATGAGATGTATAAGTCAGAGTTTACGATGAACCTGGGTACAAATCATAGCTGTCTCAGATCAGTTATTTGTGGTGCTTTTGAGAGCATAAATAGAGAAAAGTTGAGTTTTTTTAAATGATGATCAGTAAGTATATGCGAATAACACCCCTTAAACCTGTCAAACACTGCTGGAGAAATGACTGTATGTAAGTGCGTTGAAATCATTTGTAGTTGTAGAAACAAATTGTCTAAATGAAATGTTTGTTAAATCTGTCACCTTGATTTTAATTCCTGCTACATGAATTAGCCTAACTGGATTAGCTTTAACTTATATGAAAACATACTGACTAAATGTAATGACTAAAATGTCTTGAATTTTTGTTGACTAAAACATTTTGTACTTTTGTCAACTGAAATAGGGCGGCAAGGTTGGGGTAGTGGTTAGCACTGTCGCCTCACAGCAAGAGGGTGGGGGGTTCAAACCCAGGATTCTGTGCAGAGTTTACATGTTGTCAGCGTGGGTTCTCTCCAGGTTCTCCTTTCTCCTACAATCCAAAGACATGCGGGTTAGGTTAATTGGTGACTCTAAATTGCCCATAGGTGTGAATGGTTGTCTGTCTTTGTGTGTCAGCCCTGTGATAGTCTGGCGACCTGTCCAGGGTGTACCCCACCTCCTGCCCAATGTCAGCTGGGATAGGCTCCAGCCCTCTTCCCCCGCGACCCTCAAGAGGATAAGCGGTTGCCGAAAATGAATGAATCAACTAAAATAGAATAAAACTAATAAGCATTTTCGTTTCAAGACTAAGAGTATATCTAAAATTGCTGTCAAAATAAACACTGCGATATGAAACATTTTATTGCGAAAACTTGTGAAAAAGAGTTAGGGTAGAATTTATATCCATTACTTTTACTTGTATTTAATGTCTTTATAGAATGGTATTACAACTTTGAATTGAAGGAATACTTGAAGGACTACCACTCTCAAATCAATAAGTCATGCCATGTTACCTTGAATTTGTGAAGACAACTTTGTTACTCTTGTATGCCTCCATGGAAAATGGCTAACATGACTTATTGATTGACTGGGGGTCATGTTTAACAATAGCAAAACTATGTCAAAACATGCATTGATAAACTCTTACACAACGCATGCATCATCATCCAAACTAGAATATAACTGAGTAAATGAGACATTTATACAGTTATATGTATATATATATATGTATATATCTATCTATATATCTTTCTAGACACATGCATTTTTGCTGAATAACCTTTGCATTGGAATCTGACTTTGATGAGAGCATAGATAAGTTTCACATTCAGTTCAGAGTTAAATAGTTAGGTTTCAGTGAAAATGTATGTGTGTACATCTGGATAAATCAGACTTTGGTTATACTGCATGAGTTGTGAGTTTGTAAATTGATGTTTTGATATAGTTTTGCTGTTATTAACTTGGTCCCCAGTCAATCAATAAATCAAAATGTTCGACATTTACTGTGGAGGCATGCAAGATAAATGTTTTCTTCACAAACTCACAGTTTGACTAATTAATTTACAAATGGTCATTTTGTGGGTGAAGTATTCCTTTAAATGATATATAGTTCTTCCATCACTGTAAGTATTACACAGTGTCCTCCTGCACTAGTTACTTCACTAGAGCACATAATTATATAAAATAGACATTACATAAGTAAGGGTTGTTTGACTGGATTAGGATCTCTTTGACTCATTAATTTTGACTAGTAATATCATTTAATTAATTTATTATGAATTGAAGAAAAGGAATTGACTCTTCATGAATATGATTTTGGACTTAGATGTACCCTGGACCTTTATAAGATCCTATCTGCATAATACATTTTGTGCAAGAGCTTTGTTCTGCACCCTTATCACCCGCTGTTGTATTTAATATATTGTGCAGTACAGTTTTGTACTGTATTGTGTTATTCTCTATGGATTTGTCCTTTGTCCTATTCAAAAATTTAAATCTTTTAATAGACAAAGAAATAACGACTGATATTTCTCTGTAATATCATATCTGTCATATGAAGCGCATCGTCATAAACAAATTTTCAAAGCAAAAACAAGCCGAGGGAGGAGAAGAGAGCGACAGACAGAGATAGATTTGGTCAGCTGTTAAGCCTGACTGTGGAGTAATATTCCCCACTGTGGCAGCGACAATGGCTCAGTGAGCACCAGACTGAATCATCTCTTCCTCTCATCTCTTTGTGTCTATGTGTGCATCTTTGTGGGATTTAAAATAAAACTCAATATGTATAAAGCGTCCCCCGTAACTGTTTGCTTATTCATATTGCAGTCTTGAGCCTGTCAGTATTACAGACAGCTTTTCAGCTGATCACGTCTCTGGAAAAGTCACATATTCCAGTCCGCAAGCCAATGGCCATTTGAAGACACGAGTACTGAAATCATATGACAAACAACACTGTCACACACTTGCTATTAAACTGGACTTTTTGAAGCGTTCTCACTGCTGAAATGCCATTGGGCAAAATAATATGATTGCAGTACCACTTTACTTCAGCACAGTCAAGGAGGTTTGGCAGGGAGAGCAATGTTCAGAGGGTCAAAACACTTGTGGGTTTAAGTGTGTGTAACTGAGTCTACCTGGCAGAATAATGTGTCACAAACAACAGCAGCACTAAGAAAATCAAAGAGGCAGCCTATGTTTTTCAAAACCATACCTTCTGAACAAATTTCCATTATGTGAACCATCTGAGGTGTGTAAATGATTCCATGTCCATGTGTTTTTCTGACTGTCAACGAATCCAATGAAAAGACTAAAACCAGCAATGAGTCTGTACCCAGTCCGTGGCACTCAGCCCTCAGCCCATTGGTTCCTACTGAACACACAAATCTTTGAAAACAGTTGTGTTGGGGATTATATTTAAGCAGCGGATTAATACACATTTGTTGCTCCGGTGAGTATTTCAGGACAGCAGGGAGGTGTATATTAAATTGAGTTAAAAAATGCAGTGCTTGTGTTCATGGTAAGGGAGGTAATGTCACCCACTGCAATTGGACAGCGATGAATCTACAGCAGAGGGGAATAAGTTATTTTCAGGCTTTGGATACACAGACAATACTTACTATTAATCAATTGTCAGGATGAATATTTCTCTGGAAGTGTTATTTGCAAAATGTGGGACACTAAAATTCCCAGGACAACCGGGATTATGATAATATCTGTTCTTTCATATTTATGTGGTATCAGATGGCAGAAAATAGATCAACTGAAGTTAGACTGACCATACTGTAGACTCATTGTGTCATATGTGATAATTTTGTAGTCAGTCAGATTGCATCATATGTCACTGACTGTACCAAATGCTGTACAATCATTCCTATTCACTAGAAAAGCTATGTGTATATATCAGTAAGAGTTTCATATTCTGAGTTGGTGCTAGTTACATCCAGCCTGGGGTATTTATGCATTACTTAGTGTGGCAGGGATTACTATTTTAACACTAGAACCACCAAAGGGACCAAAGGGGTCATTTTTACTCTCTCATGTTTTCAAATGCACGTAACTCTATTAAAATAAAACCCCTAACTTTCTCTGTTGCTCACTTTTCCTAAAAAAATGTATTATTAATCAACTGCTGAATTTTGGAGGTTGCGGGACCAAAAAAAAAAAAAAGTTTTTACCTCTGACCCACTGTCAGTGTCAGTGACTGCTGCTGTTGCTAAGCCACTGAACCTGTGGCACAAATGCCCAATCAGTGCAGTTGTTTAAACTTTTGATAAGAAGTTTGTCATATAAAATCTTAGCTATAGATTAGAGATCCGAGGTTTCGTTTGTAAACATGGACCGGTACAGACAGATGGATGTAGAGGAAGCTCTGGCAAAGCTTCAGGCCGAAGGTGAGATGGAATCAGATGGGGAGATAACAGAGGAAGAATTGGATATAGGGGAGATAAATGACCCATCATTTTCACCTGAGGAGGAATCCTCATCTGAGGACGAGGAGCCGATGGCCCAAAAAGGCCCAGGGTTCCGATGGCAGGTAGCTAGTCCCACATTTAATCTACAACTCATCCTCAAAGAGCATATCTACGATTCATACATTTGACAGCCTATCATATGCTAATTTAGCCTATTAGGCTACCTGCTCTCAGAGGGATCACCCACTGTGTGGCCCGCATCAGGGGTAGGTAAGCCTACAGTCCAGCAAAACCCTCCGTATTTAGAAAACTAGGCTAGGACAGTTTAGTTGCTGCAGCAGCAGATTTACATATTGATGTTCAAGCTTGTGGTCTGTTTTGATGTGACTGTTCTTCAATTATTATAAAATGTAATTATAACTGTTAGATATAAATGATCCTGCCCTGTCAGCACCACGAACAGCTCCGTCAGCACCAAACTACTGAATTGCCCAGACTCAAAAACCATTAATGTGTGTATATTTGTATAATATATGTGTTTGTCTTTGTGTGTGTGTGTGTGTGTGTGTGTGTGTGTGTGTTTGTGTGTAAAAGAGAGAGAGAACAGAGTGAGCGCTACATTTCTTTATTTGGTTTATTGCCAATAACATATTAATATCCCAAATTCATTTTTTATCATGTAACAATAATTAATTAAATAATAGTTAAATTGTTTAAATTTGTTAATTAGTTTGTCCGGTTTATGTAGTTTATTGATGAACTTTAAAATGCTTTTTCAAATGCGCCTTTTTTTGATCTGTTATGATGTAAAACAACTGTAAAATTATTAAACCCCCAAAACTGAAAGTTATTTTGTCAAATCTCATTCATTATTTAAAAAAATAGATGAAAATGAACAACTTACCTACAAGATTTTTTTTATTTGCGCTTACCAATGCTGTTGAGGCAGGGAGTAAAAATGCTCCCCCCACATGGCCAGTGTGCTGAAGTAAGTTAAGAAGCAGTCCCTGTAACAAGGCAGGTTAGGGTGGAGGATGTGTCACAAAATACAGGACTTTCTGCCAGGAGATCAGTGTTTGGAACCATGTGAGCTTTGAGCTTTGATTTTAATGTACGTTGTCACCATATTTCTTTTCCTAAACCTAACAACAGTAACTTTATCTGCCTAAATCTAACCTACATAACTTTAAAGGGACATTGTGTAGGAATTACTCCCATCTTACATTGAAATCGTGTATCGCATTCAAACGAATAGTGCACTCTAGCGCCTCACTTTTTCAAACACATATTGCAACAACGGTAGCCGCCATGTATCAAAAAGCCTCGACAACACTGATGAAACCATGTCATCCTCTGCTATCCAATAAGTACACATATAACAACACAGACACTACACATACATTTTAAGTTCCCTTTTTTGCTTTCTTCAGTGTTGCCAACTTGGCGACTTTCTCGCTAAATCTGGCGAATTTTCAAACCCTCTTGGTGACTTTTTTTGTCAAAAGCGACTAGCGACAAATCTAGCGACTTTTTCTGGTGTTTTGGAGACTCTGATGTGAAAGCGCGTATCATTCTGCAGTTACTGTCCTCAACGATCGAGC